>CM044120.1:1548470-1863470 GCA_024174645.1 Lemna minuta | reverse complement strand
TCTTCTTTTCACCCCAACGTTTCGAAACAGCCGACAAAACCCCAATGTTTGGGGTTTTGTCTTCTTTTCACCCCGAGGCTTCTATCGCGCACAGCTGGCAGCGACGTGGACGCCACGGCAGCTGCTCACCGGACGCGGAAGCCACGTCTCTGCCATGTCAGCACCGGACGCGTCTGCGACGCGCGTCTCTCTCGTTCCCGTCTTCACCAACGACGGCTCCTGCGACGGCGTTACCCGCACCAAGAAGAGAAGGAGAGAGTGAGAGAAAGAAGAGAATCTCTTCTTCTCTTCTTCTCTCACTCTCTCCTCTTCATCATATTCTTCCTGCGTGTCTCTCTCTCTCTCGCGACGGAAATTTCCGTCATGCGAGGAGAGAATTTCTCTCTCTTCTCTTCTTCTCTCACTCTCTCCTTCTCTTCCTCACATTCTTCCTCGCCTGCGCGTCTCTCTCTCTCTCTCGCGACCCGCAACCGGAAGACCTCGAACGTGGGCAGGCGCCTCGTCAGCCCTAACGGGCGATCCTTGCAGGTCCACCGCTGGACGAGGATCGGCTCGCCTGAGATCACGGCGAGAGTCTTCATGCAGCGGGGATCAGAATGAGCCTTCACTTTGATCACCATCACCGTCGCCCTAGAAGAAGAAGAGGAGGGCTTCTCGCATCCGAGGTCAAAAACCAGGACGTGGCTCCTCTCGTCGAGCGCGTAGAGTTTCCCGTCGTCGGCCACGATATCTTGAAAGTTGGTTCTCGCAAGCACCGGGGACGAAATGTTTAGGAGATCCGTCCAGAAGTCGTCGCCTGCGGCGGCGAAGGCCAACTCCGAGCATTCCAGCGAATGGGCCCCGTCTGGAGTATCACGACGAGAAGGGGCGAGTTGATGCGGCCGAGGCCTGGTTTTGGGGGCACGAAGACGGCTTTCTAGACCGAGCGAAAGCACCCGAAACGGTAGTAACTTGACGGGGGAATCCTTGCGGTTTTCCTCCGCGCTGTAACGAGGAAGGAGAAACCAGATTGAGGGCACAGGGCTCCGGTCGCAGAGGTCGTCTGCCAGGGCTTCTCGCCACGCTTGCACGCGGCGGCCATCCGAGCTTGGTCCGCCACGCTCAGACGCCGCGCCACGTCCTCTACGAGAGGGGTTGGAAGCAGAGACCAGTCCGCCATCGCTCTCAATCTCTGGTTTCTGGGTGGAGTCCGACTTGAGGGGGAGGAGAAGAACAACTAGTCGTTTCTTAGCGATCCTAGATATCAGCTCCATCAGTTGCGAAGTTCCTACTCTGGCAGAGTGCGGACGACCGAGAAAACTGCGTCGGAGTCGATATGGGCCCTTTTCAGTTATACGCCCATATCTTCAACTATCACTTAGAATGACCCGTCCATGTCACAAAACTATTTGGAGAGTGAGAGAAGAAGGAGAGAGTGAGAGAAGAAGAGAAGAGAGAAAAATATTCTCTCCTCGCGACGGAAATTTCCGTCGCGAGAGAGAGAGAGAGAGACGCGCAGGAAGAATATGAGGAAGAGGAGAGAGTGAGAGAAGAAGAGAAGAAGAGAAAAAAATTCTCTTCTTTCTCTCACTCTCTCCTTCTCTTCTTGGTGCGGGTAACGCCGTCGCAGGAGCCGTCGTTGGTGAAGACGGGAACGAGAGACGCACGTGTCGCAGACGCGTCCGGTGCTGACATGGCAGAGACGTGGCTTCCGCGTCCGGTGAGCAGCTGCCGTGGCGTCCACGTCGCTGCCAGCTGTGCGCGATAGAAGCCTTGGGGTGAAAAGAAGACAAAACCCCAAACATTGGGGTTTTGTTGGCTGTTTCGAAACGTTGGGGTGAAAAGAAGACAAACCCCAAACATTGGGGGTTTCTAGACTATTACCCCGACAAATAATGAAGGAACAACATAAAGCATCTAGGAAGGTGCAATGCAGCTTTCTTCATTTCATGCTTGGAAGCTTTCTTCATTTCATAAAGATCAAATACTAATCAACTTGACTTTGTGGTCAACTCCCTAGACTCGTCCTCAATCTAGCTCCGATTCACCAAAGAATCTACCCGTTACCTTCATGGGTAAGTGCAACTTGCTCGGAGTCAACTTCGTACATGCAGGTGATCGTAAATATCTCTAATTCTTTGATCCAACAAGCTCACATGGTATGAAGATTTTTAAAGACCAAGCTTAACTTTAAAATAAAATAAATGAAACTCAAATATTATTTCCAAGGTATATTCGCCCTACTGACTTGTCCTTGACTTTTGATGATGCTTTTGCCTTCCATTTGTTGAATTCGACCCTAGATGTTTGGAACTTCAATGTCTAGATTATTCTTGATGAGAATTGAGTATATGTAGGACGATCCTATATGATAATCCTTTTAAGTCGATGATGATAAATCAAATGAATGATGTCTCAATTATGTTTTCGAAAAAATAATTAGTCTGAAATAAAAAATTGAAATTAGATTTTGAAAAATCAAATTCAAGTTTTGAAAACATCGGAATGTGGTTTCAAAGAAACCAAAATAAAAATAATCATTCCAAAACAAAATGTTCAAATAAAATTTTGAAAAATCAAAGCAGGTTTTGAAAAAACAAATCTGGTTTTATAAAAACTAATATAAAAAATAAACAGTCCAAAATAGAAAATTGAAATGAGTTGAATAAAAAGAAACCAGTTTTGAAAAAATACCCTAGGTAAACCCTAGGGCTCTAGTACCATGTCAGACGATTAAATAAGGAAAATTAGTAGAATGAGAAGATAGTCTTATGTCCTCTCTCTCATCATATTTGATCCCACATCCTCTCTCTCCCTCTAATATATATATAGAGTCTTATGTCCTCTCTCTCTCATCAAATTTGACCCACATCCTCTCTCTCCCTCTAATATATACATAGTCTTATGTCCTCTCTCTCTCATCATATTTGATCCCACATCCTCTCTCTCCCTCTATTATTTATAGATATATATATATATCTATACATACACATACTTATGTCTCTGTCCTCACTCCCCTGAAATTAAAGCCTAGTCTAAAACCTTGGTTTCAAGAAGCAACTCGGAAGTTCTCTCCTTATAAAGTATTATTTCTCTCTCTCTCTCTTCCCCATCATGTAAGGTATACCAAACAATTTTTTTTTTGTGTTTGTAGAGAAATATTCTCCTACCAGTCTGAGCTTTTGGTCCGCGGTTCTTCCTACCGTCAATGGCGGTAGAGCGACACGTGTCAGGACGACGACTTTTGTGACAGTGTAAACAGGACAACGACTATCTTATACAAGAAGAAAAATTGGGCTTCTTGTCTCCGAAGAAGAGAAACGTCATATGCGGGGCATCTCTCTCTCTCTCTCTCTCTCTCCATAAGTTGGTTAGAGAGAGGACGTATGTTTGACTCTCTCCCTCTCTCTATCGATCTGCCATAATTGGCGGCGACATAAGACCAAGTTTTCTATCTACCATCCCCTCACACGCCGGGACGACGACTTTTCTGAAGGCGTAAATCCAGCGACGATTATCCTGTAACTAGATAAAATTGGTTGCTTATACCCGGAAAAGATAATTGCCATGGCTACGCTCTCTCTCTATCGTTCTCTCTCTCTCTCTCTATCTCCTAGTGACTAAAGAACAATAAAACTGGAGGGAGGCTGAATCTGCTCCAAGCAGAGATTGGAAATGGCGATCGAGCAAGTTGACCGGAGGAAAATTCTCTACGTAGCGCTCGTCCTCGCCTGCTTGACTTTGCCCTCCGCCGTCCTCTACCTCCTCATCGGCGGCTCTAACTCTTTTCTTACGCCCAGCGATAACTCCGGGCTTCGTAAGTCAATACAGGCCATCTACAAGGCTTCGGACGAAGAGGTTCGATCACGATCTCTCTCTTTCTCGGTTTTCCCTCTCATCGGTGGATTTCTATAGGAGAACATAACCGACGAAGAAAAGCTGAAGAGAGTGCTCAGTAAGGCGGCCATGGTGGACAAAACCGTGATTCTTGCGCCGTTCAATGGCGCGTGGGCGGCTCCGGGCTCTCTTCTGGACGTCTTCCTGGAGGGATTTAGGAGGGGAGATCGCACGGATAGGCTCCTGAATCATCTGCTGATCGTCGCTCTTGACGAGAAGGCGTACAAGAGCTGTAAGCTGGTACATTCTCACTGTTACGCGCTGAAGACCGAAGGAGTGGATTTCTCGACGGAGAAGGTGTTCATGTCGGAGGACTATCTGAAGATTACGTGGAGGAAGATCGATTTCCTGAGAGTCGTTCTTGAATTGGGATACGACTTCATATTCTCGGTATTTCCTTCAATTTTTTGCTCCGTAATTCTTTCGATCCGTCCCTTTCGCTCCGTAATTCTTCAAAATTATCTTCTAGACTGAAACTTGTATTACTCTAATTTAATTCTTCACAATTATATCTCTCTCTAGAGTTCTCTTTCTCGCTCCGTCTATCTCTTCTCTTTCTGTGATTCTCTCTCTCGCTCTTCCTCTCTCCCCTCTTTTCGTGTCTCTGTTTCTACTCAATGTTAGTCTTTCTCTGTTGGTCTCTGTCTCTACCTCATGTAGGCGTTTCTCTCTAGCTCCCTCTCCCTCTCTTTCACTCGTATCTTCTTCGCAGGACGCGGACATTATGTGGTTCCGAGATCCTGCGCCGTTCTTATATCCGACGGGCGATATCCAGATGGCGTGCGATAGATTCAACGGCGACGCGGATGACCGGAGAAACGAAGCCAACACGGGATTTCACTACGTCAGATCCAACGAAAGAACCGTCGAATTTTACAAGTACTGGTACGCTTGCAGGGAGATCTTCCCTGGAAGTCACGACCAGAACGTTTTTGATTACATCAAAGCCGATAACCGTACCCTAGGTCTTAATCTAGATATGAAGTTCCTGCCGACGGTCAGCTTCGGAGGACTGTGCCAGCCGAGCATGGACATGGACAAAGTCTGCACCATGCACACCAACTGCTGCATCGTCCTCAGCCGGAAGGTGAACGATCTGAAGGTGATGATGGAGGACTTTGCACAGTTCCGAGATCAGCCGCCGAGCTTCGGTGGCCGTCCGAAGCCCGGCTTTAGGGTACCTCAGAAATGCAGGTAGAAACAGAGAAAACATCTTGAAAGTCTACGACCAATCAATTTTTTGATGTGTTTTTTTTTCCAGCATGGCGATGCCCTGATGACTGCGTGCATGTTCATGGTGGAGGGGATCTCATTGATCAAGGTTGACTACATCTGAGCTTTCTAAAAACAGAAAGAAATCCTAAGATTTTTTAGCGTTGTGCTCAACAGCCAAGTCATCTTGTGCCTCTGAAGATGCATCCACCATGATAACTTGTCCAACGATTCGATACTTGTATTTAAAAAAGTTTCATCATTGTGAGAGAATCAAGAAAGGGGAAGGTAGGCAAAGGAGACTAAGGAATGGCAGTCCGATATTGATTGCAGTGATCATGGTTCATCCTTGGTTGATCGATTGATTCAATTGATCAACCGAGTATCATGATCATATGGATGGGAATCGATCACTTCGATCAGATCAATATCGTGATATTTTCTTAACATAAAACATAACCTGCGGCCTTGCAGTTCATTTCTTTCTGATAAAGAATAAAGAACCTTTCATTACTTTTTTAACGACGAGGGAACCGCGTCCGCATCAGTCGAAGTGGTGGAAGGTCCCCCAGAGTCAAAGGTTCTTATTTTAATCAGAACTGAAAGAAACGATTCGTACTTCATGGTCTTGGAGAGTTTTGCTTTCTACACGGAATCGAAGACCTTCGAAAAGATTAGATTTTTCTGGGAACGTGGGAAACCAGAAATTCTTATGTTCGCGATTCTTCATCCGCCGATGCAGAAAAATGCTCCAGTTTTTCCATTCTCAGATGAGGTTCTATTGGCAAGAGGTCGGCACGGAGTGATTCATCATGCTCAAACATGAACCGATCGTTCGTTAGGGGACGGTTTACAACTGACCGAAACACAAAATCCAAATAGTTGAAGTTGTTCTTGCCGAACGCGTCGGCTTTATCTGAGGAGGACCGTCCGGCTCCTCATAAATGAGGATCAGCCTCTTCGGAATCCGAAAAGAAAAGAGAGACGGAACGATCCATTGATATGGACACATCTGAGATCAACAAATGCTCGGGAGTTCCTCTATTCAAAGAACTCAGAAAGATTCTGGAGTAGGGGCCAGGAGCGAGGAAGTTGAGGCTCTGATTTTTTCATAAGAATGATGCTAATCAATGATTATCAGTTCTTCTTTTAATCAGAAAACATAAAATGAATCAGAAGATAATCAGAAACGTTAGACTTGGTCAACTCTCTATTCTAGAAGCTTCCGGAATGTTCTAGAGCTTTCTAGAATCTTCTAGATGCTTCTAGAATCTTCTAGATGTTTCTAGAATCTTCTAGATGTTTCTAGAATCTTCTAGATGCTTCTAGAATCTTCTAGATGTTACTAGAATCTTCTAGAATATTTAATGCTTCTCATAGAAGCTTGTGGAGTCTTCTAGATTACCCTAGAAGATTATGGAAGCTTGTGAAACTTTCTAGATGTTCTAGAAAGTTATGGACATCTTTTAGAGAGAGAGTCTCTAGAAGCTTCTAAGGAGCTCTATAAAAGGAGGAGCTCACTTCAAGCTTTGGTGCAACCTAGAAGGAAGCAACTCAAGAGCATCCTAAGGGAGTGAAACCCTATTGAAGGAAGGGTCAAGCTACTTGGATAGTTGGAGAAAAGAGAGAGGGCAACATAGCATCTTTGAAAGAAGCTTTGTGAAGAGGTAACACTAAGTGTGGCTCTTCTTGTTGGTTTGTCCCTTTAGTAAACTTGTTCTCTTTCCTCCTTTTGTCCTAGCTGTTTTGGACCTCTATTGTAAACATTTATCATCCCATTTAAGAAGGTTGTTTTTCTCCAATTTGTTAGTGGGTTTTGTCTAATCTCATCCCTAGACTATTGGTGGATACTTGAGCTTAGTTGAATACATATTTTAGACTCCTTTATTCTAAAGATCCTCAACAAACTGGTATCAGAGCTACTTAGAGTCTATTCTTGAGGTATTCCTTGGAGCCTAAGATGTCTACCAAGTTTGATATTGAGAAGTTTGATGGCAATATGAGCTTTAGCCTTTGGAAAATTAAAAATGAAGGCTATACTGACTCATCAAGGCTTTCAAAAATGCACTCTTGGGGATTGAGAATATGCCCAAGACTATGTCATTGGAGGAAAAAAACAAGAACAAGATCAAAAAGGCACTTTCGGTTATTCAGTTGTGCTTGTCTAATGGGGTACTAAGAGAGGTCGCTCAAGAGAAAACTACAGCTGGATTGTGGTCCAAGTTAGAGTCATTATATATGACTAAATCTCTCACGGGAAAGCTTCATTTGAAGCAAAAAGTTTATAATGCTAAGGATGTCCGAGGGAGCTTCTATCAAAGGTCATATTGAGGAATTCAACTCCATTATCACAGACTTGGAGAATGTTGACATCAAGATAGATGATGAAGATCAAGCTCTCCAACTACTTTGTTCGTTACCACCTTCGTATAAGCATTTCCGTGAAACTTTGCTTTATGGAAGAGAGTCCATCACTTTGAAGGATGTGAAAGCAGCCTTATTGTCTAAAGATATTTTAGACAAAGGACTCACAGGTGGGAGTGGTGAAGGGCAAGATCTTGAGGCTTTTGTGTCAAGAGGGCGTCCTAAAGAAAGGAGCCATAATGCAGGAGATAAAAAGGTATCAAGATCTAAATCAAGAAATAAGGATAAGTCCTGCAATTATTGTAAGAAGAAAGGACACATCAAGGCTGATTGTTGGAAGCTTCAAAAAGAAGCAACAAAGCTCTGAAAGTAATTCCTCTAAAAGACCTGAAGGCATGGTAGAGGCAAATGTAGGCCAAGGAAAAAGGAGGTAAGTGAGTTTGTTCTCTCAAGTAAGCACCATTAGATCCAAAGATGATTGGATTTTGGATTCGGGGTGTACAAATCACGTGACACCTAATAGAAAATTCTTCTCCACATATGAACCTATTGATGGAGGAGTTGTCTTGATGGGGAACGATGCTCCATGCAAGATTATTGGGATTGGTTCAGTCAAGATCAAGATGCATGATGGTGTTGTGAGAACTTTGACAGAGGTTAGGCATGTCCCTGACTTGAAAAAGAACCTCATCTCCTTGAGCACACTTGACGCAAAAGGCTATCGATACTCGGGTGAAGGTGGAGTCTTGAAAGTCTCCAAAGGTACGCTAATTGTCTTGAAAGGCTAATTATCTCATGGCATATATACTCTTATGGGCACTACATGTATCGGTGAAGTTGCTGCAGCAACTACTCCTATGGTAGAGGAGGACATCACAAAATTATGGCATATGAGGCTTGGGCACATGAGCCAAAAGGGATTGGAATTGTTGAGTAAGAGAGGCTTGCTATGTGGTCAAAGCATTAGCAAGGTGGAATTCTGTGAACATTGTATTATGGGGAAACAAAAACGTATTACCTTTGGTACAGCGATTCATAGAACTCAAGGCACACTCGACTATATCCACTCTGATGTGTGGGGTCCTTCTCGAGTCCCTTCAAAAGGTGGTGCTAATTACTTTGTTACCTTCATTGATGATTTCTCTCGGAAGGTGTGGGTATATATGTTAAAGAAAAAAGGTGAGGTTTTCAAGGTCTTCAAACAATGGAAGGCTCTCGTTGAAAATCAAACGGGCAAGAAAATCAAGAGGTTGCGTACTGATAATGGTATGGAATTTTGTTCATCTGAATTTGATGAATTTTGTAGGGACGAGGGTATTGCAAGGCATCGAACAGTGCGTCACACACCACAACAAAATGGTGTAGCTGAACGAATGAATAGAACCTTGCTTGAGAGAGCGCGCTGCATGTTACTAAATGCAGGCCTTAGTAAGGACTTTTGGGCAAAAGCTGTCTCAACAGCTTGCTACCTTGTGAATCGATCACCTGCATCTGCTATTGACTTTAAAACTCCAGAGGAGGTATGGTCAGGTAATCCTCCAGACTACTCTAATTTAAGAGTATTTGGTTGTCCTGCATACTTTCACATTGATCAAGGCAAGTTAGAGCCAAGAGCAAAGAAGTGCATCTTCCTTGGTTACGCTTCGGGAGTCAAGGGATATCGGTTATGGTCACTTGATCCAAAATCTCCCAAGCTTATAATTGAGAGGAATGTCACTTTTAATGAATCTGCTCTTTTGCGGAAAAAGGAAGAGATTACTTCCAAAATTGATACAAGTTTTCAGGACAATATATCAAAGAAGGTGGAGTTTGAAGATATGGGGACCCAACAACCCTCGCAGATGCAAGAAGAAACTTCAATTCCCGATTCATATGAGACAAGTATAAGTCCTCCGAGTTATTCTATCGCACGAGATCGTGGAAGAAGAGAAGTAAGGCCACCATTGAGGTATGGTTTTGATAACATGGTAGCTTATGCACTCTCTATTGCAGAAGAAACTATTCAAGATGAACCAAAAAGTTATAAAGAAGCCATAGCCTCTCGTGAAGGTGAAAAAAATGGTTGTTGGCCATGAAGGAAGAGATGGAATCTCTTCACAAGAATCACACATGGGATCTTGTCATGCCTCCAAAAAGACAAGAAAAATTGTTGGTTGCAAATGGATCTATAAGAAGAAAGGTGAAACTTCAAGCATAGAAGGTGAAAAATATAAGGCGCGTTTGGTTGCTAAGGGTTATAGTCAAGTGGAAGGGGTTGACTATAATGACGTATTTTCCCCTGTGGTAAAACATACCTCGATACGTGTCTTGTTGGCACTTGTTGCATCCCATGACTTGGAGTTAGAGCAAATGGATGTCAAAACTGCCTTTCTTCATGGAGATCTTGATGAGGAAATTTACTTGCAGCAACCAGAAGGTTTTAAAGTCAAAGGTAAGGAGGACCATGTGTGTTTGCTAAAGAAATCTCTATATGGACTAAAGCAGTCTCCAAGACAATGGTATAAGAAATTTGACGCATTTATGACAAGAGCTGGATTTGCAAAGAGTAAATATGACCACTGCGTCTACCTTATGAGGTTGTCAAATAACTCTTTTGTTTACTTGCTTCTTTATGTGGATGATATTTTTAATCGCAGCAAAGGAGATATCTGAAGTCAACAAGCTTAAAGAGAAGCTTAGCAAGGAATTTGAGATGAAAGATTTAGGAGCAGCAAAGAAGATCCTTGGAATGGAAATTCAAAGGAATAGAAGGGCACATAAGTTATATCTATCCCAATCAAAGTACATTGAAAAGGTTCTAAAACGCTTTGATATGTGGGATTCAAAGCCTGTGGCCACACCTCTCGCTGCTCACTTTAAGCTTTCAAGCTCATTAGCACCAAAGACTACTGAAGAAGAGAGTTATATGGCAAAGGTCCCATACTCTAGTGCAGTTGGCAGCTTGATGTATGCAATGGTATGCACTCGTCCAGACATTTCTCATGCAGTGAGTGTTGTTAGCAGATATATGGCTAATCCCGGGAAGGCTCATTGGCATGCCGTAAAATGGATATTTCGATATCTACGAGGCACCATTGATACTTGTTTAGAGTTTGGGAGACGAGAAGATACTCTTTGTGGTTATGTTGATTCAGATTATGCTGGAGACCTTGATCAAAGAAGGTCTCTTACCGGCTATGTGTTTACCATTGGAGGAGGTGCTGTTAGTTGGAAGGCTACTTTACAGCCTACAGTTGCTTTATCTACCACCGAGGCTGAATTTATGGCAATTACAGAGGCAATAAAGGAATCAATATGGTTAAGAGGATTGGTTGGTGAATTGCACTCATGTCAAGGGGAAACTATAGTGCATTGTGATAGTCAAAGTGCCATACATTTGACTAAAGATCCTATGCACCATGAAAGGACTAAACATATTGATGTTCGTTATCACTTTGTTAGAGATATTGTGGCACAAGGTGAAATTATCGTGCATAAGATCAGCACCGAGGATAACCCTGCCGACATGTTGACCAAGACTCTTCCAGTCGCAAAGTTCAAGAAATGCTTAGATATTATTGGAGCTAAAGGACCGAGTCCTTTTGAAGCCATGTTGACCAAGCCAAAGGTGGAGATTTGTGAGGGTTGACTTGGTCAACTCTCTATTCTAGAAGCTTCCGGAATGTTCTAGAGCTTTCTAGAATCTTCTAGATGCTTCTAGAATCTTCTAGATGTTTCTAGAATCTTCTAGATGTTTCTAGAATCTTCTAGATGCTTCTAGAATCTTCTAGATGTTACTAGAATCTTCTAGAATATTTAATGCTTCTCATAGAAGCTTGTGGAGTCTTCTAGATTACCCTAGAAGATTATGGAAGCTTGTGGAACTTTCTAGATGTTCTAGAAAGTTATGGACATCTTTTAGAGAGAGAGTCTCTAGAAGCTTCTAAGGAGCTCTATAAAAGGAGGAGCTCACTTCAAGCTTTGGTGCAACCTAGAAGGAAGCAACTCAAGAGCATCCTAAGGGAGTGAAACCCTATTGAAGGAAGGGTCAAGCTACTTGGATAGTTGGAGAAAAGAGAGAGGGCAACATAGCATCTTTGAAAGAAGCTTTGTGAAGAGGTAACACTAAGTGTGGCTCTTCTTGTTGGTTTGTCCCTTTAGTAAACTTGTTCTCTTTCCTCCTTTTGTCCTAGCTGTTTTGGACCTCTATTGTAAACATTTATCATCCCATTTAAGAAGGTTGTTTTTCTCCAATTTGTTAGTGGGTTTTGTCTAATCTCATCCCTAGACTATTGGTGGATACTTGAGCTTAGTTGAATACATATTTTAGACTCCTTTATTCTAAAGATCCTCAACAGATTTTTTCATAAGAATGATGCTAATCAATGATTATCAGTTCTTCTTTTAATCAGAAAACATAAAATGAATCAGAAGATAATCAGAAACGTTAGACGACTTGCAAACAAAGCGGATCTGTCATTGACTAAATAGCAAAGTCAAAAGTCAAAATGGGTAGCCTCGTCTTTGTTCAGTCCTTATTGATTCGCGGGGGGTCGTCGTGGAAGAATTGGGTTCGACTGCCATAGCCCTGATGTGGCGAAAAAGACGGATTCCTGGAATGCGAGCAAATATATCATGTCGATTGCTCAACTGTACTTTGGCTATCTTTCGTGGAGCTGAATCTGGTTTTTTTCGGTCTTCTCGTCGGAACACGCGGGCGTACTCCTTGCTTCTGGGGACATTGATCCGAAGCTCGAGTAGGCATTCTTTCAGAACCTTCGGAATTGTCTTCACATCATTTCCAAAAAAATCATTAAATAAAAGAGATTTTAAAATTATAAAATATAATTATAAATATATATATTAGGAAATATAATATATTTTAGGAATGTGTTCCTTATTCCTTGTCCAGCAGAAACTAATCAGATAAAATATCAGATCATCATTTGATCAATCTGATTATCGATCAATGATCATTGATGAGATTGACAATCATCATTCTAATGCGATCTACTCAATCTGATCACTGACTGCCATCCCTAAGGCAAACAGAAAAGAAGATAGAAAGATAAATGAATATGCTTGATTGAAAAAAAACCAAGATATAAGAATACTAGTAGGTTACCCATTAATGAGCCAAAAAATAGGGAAAATAAAGTTTAACACAAGTAAAGATTGATTAAAAATGATTTTATTTTCTCTTCTTTGTGGCTAGTTATGAACATACACATACTAAGGAAAATGCTTCCCATTCTTAAAGGTGTGCTTCTATTTTGTTCACTTATTCCAACAAATGATTGAATTATAAATCTATTCAAATTACTATTTTAATCCCACAATGTTTTTCTAACACATCAGACTAGCTATCATTAATCATTCACAAGTGGGTCAAACATCATTTCATAAAAGCAAGTCATGTAAGATTCCACTTACATTTGTGCCAAAATTTTCAGAGACACCGAGAAACAACAAAAGAATGAAAACTTTTTGTTTGTTGATTGGGATCGGCTTAGACACAGTGGCGGTGCAAAAATCACATAAAGATAAAGGGAAAATTTTGGGAAAGGCATGGAGCTCTCATACCATGTAATGAGGAGGATGGGGAAAATGAGGCTATCATTTTTTTTGGGAAATATACCCTTACATAAAAGAATAAATTGTGCCCACCTGATAAGGCCCAATAAGGGGTACAAAAACAAGGTTCAATAGATAAAAACACATTTCTCTTAAAAAATTGATGGACCTAAAAAAATAGCTTGACTAGGTAGAATAATTGAAAGTTCCAATATAGCATGTATAAGATTCAAAAGAATAATAAAGGGATATAAGATTCCTCTCTCTTGTAAACAGAAGTCAATTTACTAATAGGAAGGAATATGATTCATACTTTATTATTCTATGTTTTATTTTTATTCAGAAATTCCTTTTGAAAATTCAGCTAGGTCCAACGACTATGTGTGACAATTCTTGTGACTATGTTGCATGCATTAGTTTGGAACTTCATAAAACAAAAATTCCAAAATTCAAGAACACTCTAACATGTATCCCTAGAACATTGCCACATTGAATCATCAAGCTCAAAATATGATTGAGTTTTGTTACATAAAAAAGATTTTGAAGAGTTAAAATAATGATGTATTGATAATCATAAATTGGCATAATATCTGTCCATAGTTGTCCCCGATTCCTCTCACAATGATTTGCCTCACAATATTCATCCATCATCCATCATTTGGGTATTTGATATCGATCATCTAGGTGCCTAGATGGTGGTATTGGATGTCGGATATCAAGTGGATGAAAGATATCAGCTAGATGATGAATGACATAGTGGATGATGAAAGATTTGGGACATTGACGGATATCGCTAGATGAAGGATATTGGATGACGTTGGATGATGCTTGATATTCATGGATATCATTCCATATTTCCTGATAACTGATAACATGCTATTTATACATGAATTTACATGATTATTAATGCAAATTAAAGCATTAATTACTCTAAATATATGCATGTTATCATATTTTAAGTATATTTCTATCATTTTGTATAATTTCATGCTATGATCTAAAAATACATCAATTTATGGATAAGTATGTATAATTAAACATTATGATTTTTAATCCTAATTATAATTGAGATCATAATTATGTTTTAATGATGAAAATATAACAGAAAATATCTTTATTAATATTCATGTATTTTTATAAAGTTATTTTAGAAAATACATGAATGTATTTATTTAATTAAAATTCATTATCTTGCTATTTTAATAATTTCACTTTTATAATGATAGATTATTTCAATTTCTGATCCAAAAAAATAAATTTGAACTAATTTGGAGTTGTATTTTGAAAGTTATGATTTTTACAATTTTTAGGAATTTTCTAGAATTTTCTGAATTTATTTACATTAATTTTTTATTTTAAAAACATAAAAAACAATTGAAAAAAGGGAAAAAAGGTTTTAATTTTCGCGCGGGACCCACGTGGATGCGACGTGGCACGCAAGGCCATATGGCAGAGCCACGCGGACCCACGCGAGCGCCTGCATGGCGCGGATGTGACGTGTGCATATTTATATTTACTCGTAATATAGGGTTATAGTACATATAAGCATCCGATAGTTCGGATTTAAGCTAACCCTCATATTCGTCGCACCTTATATACCTGATGGATTCCATTCTTTTTCTCTGTGTGGGACTATGTTCCCTTCTCTTCTTTTAATTGTAGGACGCGTGGCAAAGCGTGGAGCGTTGGATGCGATCTAATCAAATGAAGTGCGTGGATCGCATGGACTCGAAGTCCACCGGATCATGAATCAGCGCATGTGCTTTAAAATCAACTTAAGTGAATCAATCTCAATCGTCCATCTCACGAGTCATAACGGTTGAGATTCATCCCGATCAGTAGACTCTCTGATTAATCAAGATCGTTGGACGAAGATCCAACGGACAAGCTGAAACGACGCGCCTCTTCCCTTAAGCGACATGGACTCACCTCAGCCATCCATCAACGATCAGACGTTCACAATTCAAACACACCAATTCGCCAAAATACGCTTCATCGGGACTGTTGATCGCGATGCGTCCGTTAGATCAACGGTTATGCCCAATTTTTCTTTAAATAGAACTATTCTTCATGAACGGAACTCACCCTTGGATTTTCGAGATTAGTCGAACTGTTTAGAGACTACAACTCAAGCGCTAATCGATTTCCTTGCATTATTGACTCGTTTCCGCGTCCAAGGAGTGCTTGAAATCGAAAATTGATAGAGAGATCAAGGAGAAATCACATCTTGAACTCCATCTTCGTCTTCGAAAATACGGAATGGAAAGTCATGCATCTAGCGAGTAATTAGATCATTTTGAAGGCTACTTTGGGTTAGATTGCGTGTTTTCATCTTAATCTTTCATCGTTTAGTGTTAATTTTACATTTTGAATCGTAGATTAAGTTTAATTTGGTTTTAATTTCGGTTTTTAATCATTTTCGCGATCGATATTTTCACCCAACTTCAAACTTTGATTACTCCACGAATTCTCATCCAAATCACTCGATTTTTGATTCTGTGGATTTTAAATTGAGTTATCTTTCTTACTATAATAAAATGCCTAATTTCTAAACTCAATTTGTCGTCCGATTTGATCGAATTTCAAAGATATCTCTCAAATTTCCCTAATTCTCTGTGGATTCGACCCTTATTTACCATTATTCCCTTCAATTAATTAATTAATCTTAAAATTGGTATGTTTGGACTTTTTTTGACACAACATTGTGTGTATTCAATGACCATACGACATCGTTTTGTCAATAACTCCCCAAAGATAATTTTTAGGTCTAATCCTGTATTAAGTGGACATAGTTATGTATTCTTGTGGATTAGCTGTCATTTAATCCTATTAAGTGATTCAATTATGTTTAATGTAGGGATTAAGACATTCATTTATATGTGTAGAGGCAATTAAATCGATCATAAATTATTAATGGGCTGACTAATTATTGATTAGAGGCTTAAGCTCTCCTCATTCTCTATAAATAGGAGGCCATAGTCCACTTGAGTAACCCAATGCTCATAACCCTCTAGATAGAATCTCATTTCTTCTAGATATCAGGAGGTTATCTTGAGGATATTCATAAAGGCTATTCTCCACTATAGAAAGCTACTACGATGAAAATTCATCCTGTGAATCCAAGTACGAGTTTACTTTTGTTTTATGTATCTGATTATGTTGATGAATCATGATGCATACTCAAGTTCCATCAATTGGAATCGGATCCAATCTATGCATCTATTCATTAAGATGATCATATCATTTCTATCTATTTATTGTGATATTTAGGGTTTCCTTATCTCTATCTCAATGAAATTGAGAAGAAATGTTCATCAGATCTTCTAGAATTTCATTGACAAGTTCATTTGATTGTTTTTCATTGTTAAAGCTATCGGGTTGAAGTTTGTTTCTTAAATTCAATCATCGAGTAGTTTTATGAAGTCAAGTAGAGGAACGAAATTTCGTTTTCAAAATTTTACAAAGTTTTAGAACAAACCAATTTGGTGTTGTTCTTAGAAAGGGTGGAAATTATGTAGTAAAATAAATAAAAGGAACGGGGAAGGTGAAGGACGGCAAAATTTTGATTTTCTCGGTCGATTTCTCTTCGCGAAGCATCCTCTGCATCGTCGAAATCACAGAGAGATCATTATTTCGCCGAGAGGAAGCCTAGACGAGGAAGAAAGTAATATTAATTGCTCGTTTGGGTCTTCATTCGCCGAAATAAATTTGGCGATTCCTCGACCGTCGAAACCTCCTCTTCCGTCGAATCTTCAGTCGAAGATCTTCTTCTTCTTTTTCCGCTGCCGATTCTCCAGATAAACGCTATACATTTTGATTGAATGTCAGTTTTAAACGTTCTTCTTGTGGAGATTTTTTTGTGATTAAACGACGAAACCGCCGTCAAAATCTGAAGCCAAAATCGCCGCATTCGCCGCGATTTCAAGTCGATGAAGCATTTCTGATGAATCTCTTCAAAATACGTGCCGAAATCTTCAGGAAATCACGCCGAAACCGCCGCCTTCTTCAAGCCCTGCTTACACGAAGATCGCGGGGAAGAAATGAGGAAGAAGATCGCCGAAGAACAGAGAAGAACTGAAGAAGAGTTTCGAGGAGAGAGAAAGAAAGGGCCGGGTTTTAAAAATTAAATCGGCCCAATAATAATAAAAAGGGGCCAGGGCTGATTTCCAATAAGGAGTTCGGTTTTTTAAGGCCCAATAAATGTTTATCGGGCCGATTTTATCTAAAAATTGGCTCAATAAAGGAAAATAGGGCCAATTTAGGCCCAATAAGGTTTTATAAACCTAAAAGGGGTTATTCTAAGGCCCTAATTAATTTCCAAAGTCTAAAAAGGGCTAAAAGGCCCTAATATACTAGTCTAGGCTGAAAGAAAGAAAAAAGGAAAAACAAGAAAGATAATAGATTTCTCACTTTGCAAATTACATGTATATGTATGATTTTGGACTTTTAGATTTAAGTAACATCCTGCAAAAGTGGGCTCCCTTGTTAAGATCTACTATTCTAAATCTTAGATGGAGCATGTCTGTCTATGTCGACTCTAGCCAGCCAAAAGGTAGGGGATGGTTGCACGGGATTATACATACTCGTGATAATTGTCGTGTGACAATTATTCAGTAATTTGTTCATTGTAAAAGATAAATCAATCCAAAGATAGCTTGCCTTTCGGGAGGAAATTATTGACAATGGTATTCATCACATTAAGATGTTGTTGGCAGTTGATGTTGTTATGAAAAGACGACTCATTAATGTGCATTGATGTCTTGAAAAATGTATATTTTAAATTTTATAAATTCAGTTGTGAGTCACTCTTTGTCCTCTTTATGCAGCATATTTAGACGAATACATCATTATACAAGGAAATAGGGTTCCTATTTTGACTTCCACAAATTTCAAGAACTGGAAGAATGATATAATGATTGTTTTAGCCTATGCCAATGTTGATTCTACCATGATCGACCCTAAACCCCCAGAAGAAGAGGCCAAGCAATTTCAATCATGGAAAACTTCAAATAGAGGATGTTTAATTACTTTAAAAGGAGTGATTCCAAAGTTTATCGAGGTGAAATTGAAAATAAAGACCTAACTGCCAAGGAATTTATGGAGAAAATAGAGAAAAAGTTCTCCAAAAATAAAGTCATGGAAACTAGAGAGTTATTTACAAAGCTATCTTTCATGCAATACAAAGGTTGAGGACAAGTAAGAGAACCTATCTACAAAATGAATACAATTGCAGCAAAGCTCAGACAATTGGGTATGGAAGAAATTGATAATATGCTAATGGACTTTGTCCTTAAGTCACTTCCACCTAGATTTGATCATTTCAAGTTGACATAGAGTGTATAATAGCATAAATGGAGTCTTGAAGATCACACTTCACTTTGTGCTCAAGAAGAACTCCGATTAAATGAAGTGAATTATGAAAGCGCAAATTTTGCCTCTACCTCTTAATCGAAGAAAAGGAAGCATGACAAGCACAAACAAGGAGGTGCTCTACAAAAGAACCATAAGAGGCAAAAACAAGATAAAGCATTGACTTGTTTCCATTGCCGTAAACCTGGTCATGTCAAGGAAGACTGTACTAAATATCATGCTTGGAGAGAAAAGAAAGGTAATTTCATTACTCTCGTGTGTACATAAGTTAATCTTGCCTCTGTACCTACTAATAATTGGTGGCTAGATTATGGTGCTACTATTCATGTTTGTATGTCAATGCAAGATTGCCTCTATTGTTGGAAGCCAAGAAGTGAGGAGAAATATGCATTCACTGGTAACGACACTTCAGCTAGAGTAGAGGGGATCAAAACATTTATATTGCTTCTAAACACTAGTCCTTTTGTCAATCTAATAGATACTTTTATTGTACCAACTTTTAGATGCAATCTGGTGTATGTATCTACTTTGGACAAGTTTGCCTATACTTGTAATTTTGGAAATAGAAAAGTTAGTATCAGTTATGAAGACAATTTTATTTGCACTAGATCTTTATTAAAGAACAATAACCTGTATTTACTTAATGTTATTACTCCATCCAACATACAAGCATGAGAGGCAACAAACTCAAGTCACCTTGCACGAATTCCTATTCGTTATGGCATAGCAGACTAGGTCACATTTTACAAAAGAGAATTGATCGGTTAATCATAGAAGGAGTTCTCTAGCCATTTGATGTTAGGGATATTGAAAAGTGTGTTAGTTGCATAAAAGGCAAGAACACATGCACTACAAGAAAGGGATCTTTACGAGCAAAGGAATTATTATAATTAATCCACATGGATACGTGTGAGCCATTTCCTACAGCAACTCAAAATAGACATCCATACTTCATTACATTTAATGATGACTACTTGAGATATCTTACACTCTTAATCCTCTTGCAAAGTTGATTTTCTCCCTTTGTTGTAAATATCTTGAATGTGTCTAAAGATTCTGATTTTTCATGAATGTGGCGTGCCTCTTGGCGGGTACTATAGCACCCGCTGAGCTGAAGCCCCATGGCACGCATTGGCACGTGGAGACGAGCGCTAGTGTGTGCTAGTAGCGTGCAGCTCAACGGGTACTGTAGCACCCGTCGAGTGGGCGCATGCGTGGTGTGCGGGGCGCACATTTCTGGAGGACCCCGCATGCACATGGGCACACATCTCGACGGGTACTATAGCACCTGCCAAGATGCACGCCAAGTGTGCGCCATGGCTCACACCCAGCGGGACGGTGGCACACAAATAACATAGTGTCATATTTGGTATTTTCTCCTTGTGTGCCTATAAATAGGCACCTCTAGAGCATCCCTATGCACATCTGAGCATTCCTTTATTCCTCCAAAGGGTTGTAAGTGAGTTTTGAGTGATTTTTAGTGCATTTCTTCCATTCTTTCTCATTCTTCTCTTCTTTTGAGTGTGCGAGTGTATTTGTGAGTGTGCTCATCATCTTCTGGAGTGGCCATTGAGGTGATAGGAGCTAGCATTACAATAGGAGGACAAAAAAACGAAGAAAAAGTTGAAGAGTGTGCTGAGTAAGGCGGGCATGGGGGACAAAATTGTGATTCTTGCACCGTTCAATGACGCATGGGCGGCTTCAAACTCTGTTCTAGAGGTCTTCGTGGAGAGATTTCTGAGGGGAGATCACATGAATAGACTCCTGAATCATTTGGTGATCGTCGCTCTTGATGGGAAGGCGTACAAGAGCTACAAACTGGTGCATCCTCACTGTTACGCACTGAAGACCAAACGCGTCGATTTCTCGATGGAGAACTTGTTCATGTCAAAGGATTCTCTGAAGATTACGTGGAGGAAGATCAATTTCTTGAGAGTCATTCTTGAATCGGGATACGACTTCATATTCTCGGTAATTCCTTCAATTTTGTGCTCCATAATTCTTCAAAAATTATTTTCTAAACTGGAACTTATCTTTTAGTCGATACTACTCTAACTTAATTCTTCACAATTACATCTATCTCTCTAGTTCTCTTTTTCACTCCCAGCATCTCTCCTACTTCTATGATTCTCTCTCTCACTCTATCTCTCTCCCCTCCCCTCTTTTTGTGCCTCTATCTCTACTCTATGTTAGTCTTTCTTTGTTGGTCTCTCTCTACCTCATGTAGGCATTTCTCTCTAGCTCCCTCTCCCTCTCTCCTATCCCTATCTCTCTCTCACTTGTATCTTCTTCGCAGGACGAGAACATTATGTGGTTCCGAGATCCTCCCTCGTTCTTATATTTGAAGGGCGATATCCAGATGGGATTTCCCTATGTCAGATCCGACAGAAGAATCATCAAATTTTACAAGTACTGGTATGCTTGCAGGGAGATCTTCCCTAGAAGTCATGACCAGAACGTCTTTGATTACATCAAAGTTGATAACCGTACCCTAGGTCTTAATTTCTTGCCAACAGTTAGCTTCGGAGGGCTGTGCTAGCCGAGGATGGACATGGACATAGTCTGCACCATGCACAACAACTGCTGCATCAACCTCAGCCGGAAGGTGAACGATCTAAAGGTGATGATGGAGGACTTTGCACAGTTTCAAGATCAGCCACATAACTTTAGTGGCCGTCAGAAGCCCAGCTTTAGGGTACCTCAGAAATGCAGGTAGAAACAGAGAAAATCATCTTGAAAGTCTACGATCAAACAATTTTTTGATATGAAAATGTTTCCCATTCTTAAATGTGTGCTTCTATTGGTTAAACTTATTGAAAAAAATAATTAGATCTATTCAAATGACTATTTTAATCCCACCATGTTTTTCTAACACACCAAGCTAGGTATAATTAATCACTCACAAGTAGGTCAAATATCATTTCATAAAAGCAATTCATGAAAGATTCCACTTACAATTGTGCCCAAATTTTCAAAGACTCTGAGAAACAACAAAAGAAGGGTGCAAACTTTTTGTTTGTTGATTGGGATCAGCTTAAACACAATGGTGGTGCAAAAATTACATACAAATAAAGGGGGAAATCTAAGAAAAGCCTAGAGCCCTAGTACCATGTGATAAGAGAGGATGGGGAAAGTGAGGCTCTCAATTTGTTTGGGAAAATATAACCCTGTACATAAAAGAAAAAAGGCATACAAGAAAAATGCTGAATAACCAATATTCAATAAATAAAATCATATGTATCTTGAAAAAAAACTGATGGACCTAAAAGAATGGCTTGATTAGGTAGAATAATTGAAATTTCCAATATAGCATGTATAAGATTCAAAAGAATAATAAAGGGATATTAGATTCCTCTCTCTTGTAACCACAAGTCAATATACCAATAGGAAGGAATATGACTCATATTTTCTAATTTTATGTTTAATTTTTATTCACAAATTCCATTTGAAAATTCCTCTAGGCCCAAGGATTATGTGTGGCAGTTCTTGTTATTATGTTGCATGCATTAGTGTTGGACTCCATATAACTCAAATTCCAAAAGTCAAGAACACTCTAATGTGTATCCTTAGAACATTGCCTCATTGGATGATCAAGCTCAAAAGATGATCTAGTTTTGTTACATAAAAAGAGTTTGAAGAATGAAAATAATGATGTATTGATAATCATAAATTGACGTAATATCTGTCATAGTTGTTCCGCATTGCTCTCACAGTGATTGCCCTTGCAATATTAGTCCATCATCCATCATCTGAGTGTTTGATGTCGGTCATTCAGGTGTCGAGATGCTGGTATTAGATGTTGGATATCAAATTGATGAAAGATATCAGCTAGATGATTGATAACATGCATTTATAACTTGAATTCTTATCCTAATTAAATCATATTCATGCTTATTTTATGAGAATATGATGCATGTTATCATACTTTTTAGGAATTTTCTCCATTGGCATGTCATTTCACTAAAGTTGATATTTATGCATAAATTAGGGATAATTTCATGCTTAATAGATGATTAATCTTTTGTTTAAGTAAATAGAAGTTAATCTCTGTTATTGAATGATTTTTGACTTTAGTAAATATTTGGAAGGATAATTTCAGGATGAATTTATGATGTAGAATATTTATAAAGAAATGATTTAAGTAAATTCTAATTCATCTTGATTTCTTCTTTCAAAATATATTTTAAATGACATGATGTTAAAAAGGAAGAAATTTATGATCCAATGGAGAAAATTTGGATTAAAAAGGAGTTGTATATTTAAAGTTATGAATTTATGAAGTTTATACCTTTTCTGATTTTTATTTGATTTTTAAATGAATTTTTAAAGCATTTTCTATTAAAAAAATCGCAAAAAAGGGTTCTTACCTGCAAGTGATGACGTGGTGAGCGGGAGCACTAGAGAGCTGACACGTGGCGCGCGGGACCACCGAACGGGTGCGACGCGGCGCTGAGGCCACGTGGCAGAGCGTCAGTGGCCCACGCGGGGCGCAGGAGGCGCATAGTGGCGCGACCACGTGGCAGGGGGCCACGCGACCACGCAGGGTCTACGTGGGCGCCTCGTGGGGGCGCCATGTGGCAGGTAGGTTGGCAGATGGAGGGCCCACGGGTTAGTGGGCCCTGGTGAGTTCATTGGGGCGGTAACACAAATGCGTAGCGCCCCTCCACATTTTAAGCATGATCTCCTTCCTTTCTTCTTCCGTGTGGGACTATGTTCCCACACGACTTACCATTTGTAGGTGATGTGGAGGAACCGCAAGCGTTGGATGCGATCAAGACGGCGAAGATCGCGAGGACCCGAGTCCACGCGATCATCAAATCAGGCACGTGCGCAAAAGATGATTAAGTGACGCGATAAAGGGCCTACCTTAGGACACGTGGCCTCACGAGAATCGCCCGATCGTCATTAAATGAAGACCGCGCGATCGCGATCTGACGGCCACGGTGACGCGTGATCTTCATCAAATGCAGCTTGATCGCGATCGAACCGTCCACTCTTCTGACGCTCCATCGGACGGTCCAGACGTTTCGTGGAAGAACTCCACGATCGCAGTCCGATCGAACTGCGATCGTGGCACGATCGAGCTGTGATCGTGGAGCTTTCATCATGGAATCGCCTCCACCGGATCAGACAGCGACCGACTGAGATCCAGGATCACGATCGATGCACGATCGTGGCCTGATCGTGGTGCGATAGTGGCCTATTTTTGAAGCTAATTTGAGGCTAATTCACCTCCAAATCGGGGCGGATTCAGCGCATATTTGATGCCACGACGCAGCCTAACAAAAACCGCTACCACGACGCCTCAAATCAGCTCCCATAAACGCGTCAACTGCCCACGATTTTTGGGCTAAAATCCCCTTAAGAAACTGATGTATTTCTCCCTTTGTTTTTCAACTTTTGATCGATTCGTGAAGGAATTAAGCAAATTTAGAGGAAGATCTCTAGTTCATCGAGATCCCCCCGCGTTTAGACTCGATTGCGAAGCAATTGGAGTGGGATTGATTGCAGATTTCTCCTTGATTTCATCGAATTTTCCCCTTCAATTCCGAACGTCCGAGAGGAAGTATCCGAGCAAATTCGCTTCAATACACAAGAATTGAAGCCCCATTCTTACGGCAATCGGGTTAGTAGTGAGATTCGATCGATTATCAGGAGGTAATTTGAGTTTTAATTAGATTTAGAAGTTTAATTTTGCAAATTAGTTCATAGTGTTCTTCATTTTCCCTAATTTTAGGTCCGAAAAGTTGCTAATTTTGAAAATAGGATATCTCTTTGATTATCATTCTAAATCACTTGATTTTTGTTTCATTCGATTCCTCTTTTTATCAGCTTTCCGTGGATAGGCAAATTCATCGAATTCCAAGTTCATTTGATGCTCCAATTTAACGTTTGACCAAGGACTGTTCATCTTTCATCAGAAGTCAAATGTTGACTTTCGGGGTCAATTTCTTTTGATTTACAAATCAAAATTTAATAATTTTAGTCTTGTTAGATTCCTCTTGTTCATAGATTTCCATTGACATAGAAATTTCAAGATTTGGATTTCATTTGACCATTTAATTTGAAGATTTCCTTTAAGGTGTTAATTTCGGGGATTTTCTGATAGTTGATTTTCAATAATTCATAATAAATCCATTTCGTATCCAAAAATCACGAATTGTATATCAAAAAATTCCATTTTCTCTCTAGTTTCTAAATATTTAATTTTCGTAATCTTCTGAGTCTGTTTGATTCTCTGATTTTACAGAACACCCACTGTTGGTCAAAGTCAATGCTTTGACTTTGACTTTTGACTTTTCGCTGTCAAACCGGAGAAATAAATTCTTAAAACTTCTTATTTATCTTATTTATATTATTTCCATTCCTTACGTCTTATTTTCTCTTATTTAAAACTCCTTTTAAACCTAAGTTTGACCAAGTCAACTCTGCGATTAAAGTCAACCCTACTCTTTGTTGATCGACCCGATACTTACACAATACTTGATTATTATATATTATCTTTGTGAGTTCGGTTTTATAAATTTTGTTTGACTATCGTCTTTGTGTTTTAACGACGCACGAAAACGACACGTCAATGATGAATGACATAGTGTAGTGGATGATGTATATTAAAAGATTAGGGACATTGATTGGTTATAACTTATGAATCCTTAATCACAAGATATCTTAAACGTCATGTATTGGATACCACATGAAGTCCTCAAAGATGATTGTGTGATCAAGATGGGATCATCCGCCCTCAATATTTGAGGAGATTAACTCAAGCAATGAGATGCGATGAAATCTTTGGCCAAGGTGGTGAAAATATTGGAGAATGAGTTCCCAATGATTTCCTACACACATCAGTATTAACTTGAGTGGCCGATTACGGGTTTGACAATTGACCATACTCTAAGTCATTCAGGAGTTTCCTGTGGATGAAGAACTATTGACGAATTCAGACAACGAGTTCGCTGAAAACACACGGTCAAGAGTCAAAATAAATACCAAACTCACAAATTTTAAGAAATAATCACTAATTGAGGGGTATAGTGGTGAATAAGGGTCGAAATTTACAAGGAATTACGGTAATTTTGAGGAATCTTTTTGAATTTGATCAAATCGAATGATGAAATGTTGCTAGAAATTAGGCAATTTGATATTTCTGGAAAGACTCAAAGACGAATCCTTTAAATAAAAAATCACTAAATTTGGATCAAGATTCAAGGAGAAATCATCAAATGAACAAGAGTGAAATTTCTGAAAAAGAAAATCGCAAAAAACCGAATGTGAAATTGAAATTGACTCAAATTATGATTTGAAAATAAAACCTAAAGCTATACGAAGAAAGATTACGATACTACGTAATCCCTAACCATAGATTGCGCTCAAATTGATTAAATTACTTGTCGGATTCAAGGCTCTTCATGAAAAGTTAGAAAACGCGATCGTTGATGTTCAGGCATTGATTTCTGCCTTGTCTATCAACAAAATCTCACTCTCAAGCACTCAGTGGATGCAGAAATGAGTCTAGAAGCAATTGGAAGCCAGATATTCAAGGGATTTGTTGTCTAAACAATTCGATTTACTTGAATTGCCTTGAAATGCTTTACAATGTTGAAGAACATCTCAATTTATAGGGTAAATTGGGCATAACCATCCAATCGGCATTTAATCTTTGATCAACGGTTCTGATGAAAAGCTCGGATGCGAATCGTTATGATTAAGTCGTGGCCCTTGGATCATAGATGGATCATCGAGATGATGCCACGTCGTGTACGTTATAAATAACGCATCAAACGCCCGCCAGTGGATCTTGATCAGATGCTCAGATGGTTTTCTGTTGGTTTAAATCTCAGTCGTTATAACTCAAATCAATGGCTGAGATTAAATCATTTTAAAATGATTTGCCCACGAATCATATTGCGCCATGTACCTCCCTTCCCCCCCGCCTTAAGTGAAGATTGACGATCGCGATTTAATCGTGCAATCGGACGCTCCACGTGCTGCCACGTCACCTCCCGCCTTGATCATTGATCGTGATTTGATCGAACGCTCCAGATTGCGCCACATCACCTGCGCTTATAAAAATCCAAAAAATTAATTTTAATTAGAAAACACGATTTTTAATTCAGAAAAAATCCTGAAAAATTCTTTAAAAATTTAGAAAAATTCAAAAAAATTCTTTAAAAATTAGAAAATTCATAACTTTCAAAGTAGAACTCCACATTAATCCAAATTTGTTTCAGTTGATCAGAAATTAAATTTTCTATCATTTTAAAAAATAAATTTAAGAAATAACAAGAGATTTAATCTCTATTTCAAAAATACACTCATTTCTTAAAGATTTTAAAACTTAGAAAATTAAATGAATGTATATAAAATGATTTCTCTCATTATTTAACTTTAAAAACTAATTATAATGTCAAGTAAAGATGTGTTATCAAATTAATTATGTTTAATTTATCATAATTAACCCTAAATTAATATATTTTGAGATTATAATGATTTTTTCATAGAATGATAGATAAACACTAAGAAATATGATAACATGCATTGGAATGAAATCTCCTAGAGTACGTGGTGTAGCTTGGCACCCAACAAGCTGGCAACTCAACCTATCGATTGGGTGAAATCGATCCTTGATTAATTAATCTATATGTTGATGTGGATGATTAATTAAGGTGGACCAATAAGGTGTTATTTGGTCTATAGAGTTATTAAGTAGTGAGATATATGGACCTAGAGGGTCACACACATAAGGTCTATGGATGTTGGTAGATATAGACATAATAATGAGGGTTTTTATAAAAAAATCATCATACCAAATGTCTTTAAATCAAGGTTCCCATGCAAGCCTTGTGAGAATTATCTCCTTTCTTCTCTTTCTCAATTGATGAAGAGCATTGAAGAGGAGATTCAACCATACGGAGATTATCTGGATACCGTTAGAGGCTAAACACTTAAATAACTTGAAGAACTCTCTCAAAAGAAACCCTGTAAGTATATTCTCTCATACATACCAGAATATTGGATCATCTGCTCTTGGTGCCTTCATGTTTTTAATATTCGATTCAAAGTATTCCGCTACATTCAATGTTTTGATAAAAATTTGGAAGGTTTATCGACCTCAAAACCTGATAAATTCCACATTAGAAAAGTAATAATTTTTAATAATAAAGAAAAGAACACAAAAAATGCCCAAAAATTTATTCAAGGAAATTTCACTTTAATCCCCATTAGCCTCTAGCCCTCAATAATTCAAAACTAATAAACAAGGCACCAAACACATGCTGTCAAAACATTGCATCACGCCTTAAGGGCAGGATGTGTCAACTCTATGGCCACATGCCATGTGGCATGCATGCCACGTCAATTCCTGCTATAGGCCCCTTATCTTTTATTTTTTCAAAAAATCAAAATCATCTGAGAAATATATCTTTACAAAAAGTCCTTTGAAAACCAACAAATCGTCTCAGCCTTAAAAATTTCAGTCCTCTTTTTGAAATTTCTAAAAAAATAATAAATTCTCAAAGCATTAACAAAATTTATTTTCCTTTTTGAATTTCCTTAAAGCTAAAATAATTTCCACGAAAATCATTTAAAAAATTTCAAACCCTATAAAACTCAAATTTTTTATTTTTTATTTTTAACCAAATATTAAAAATGATAAAGCGTTAAATAAAATCCCTAAAAACCAAAAATAATGTTTAAGCATACAAAGTTTATCTCCCTTTAAAAAAATCCAAAATATCCAAAAACCTTAACAATTATGAAAATTCAAAAATATTAGGAAATTCAAAAAAATAGTAAAAATAATATGAATTAATATCTTACAAAACTTATATATCCTTTTTCTTTCAATGTCAATATGTTATGAGTTTAATCTTCTATTTCATTTTGCCATTTAATTTTATAAATTAGATATTACCAAAATCACTAGGCTCAGAAAAATGGACTATATGAGTCAGTCAACTTTAATTTATATTTTTTTCATTTACTTTAAAAAAATTTTAAACATGAAGAAAATTTATGAAACCTAATTTTGTGTTTTATGAAGTTTCATATTTTGTACATTAAAACAATTTTAATAGAAATTAACACCTGAAAAATTATAACATTTTATAAACTTATGTGCATTTAGTGACTTAAATACGTAATTCATATTTTCCATATGTATGAAATAAAATAGGAGGAGAATGTTGAGTCAAGAGTATTTTGACAAATATTTTTATGTATGATCATTTTATTTCGTAATACCCTATAATTATATATTTATTTTATATTTTGTACATTATTATCGTTAGAATATACATTAATGCATGAAAATTTATTAATGCACCACTTATGTGCATTTAGAAACTTATTTGCATACAATCATTGGTGACAAACATTTTTGGCATGTTTAATTCATTATTCGTCAATGATTTTAAGGCTAATTCACATGATTATTACGCATATTATCATGTTTGGATGAAATATTGGAATTAATAAAGTCTCTTTTGTAGAGAAACATGGCACTTCTCTCTTGATCTCATGGACCAAGTTCATGGGATCACTTATCTACCATGGCAAGTAGATGTGTGACAAATGGTACTACAAGGATCATCATATGTTTGGATCAGCATATCAATGCACCAAATTTTCTCCTAATATTGTTTTCACTGGATGTTTGGACCAACAAATAGGATGGTAACATGTGGCACGATCGTAGAGCTTCCATACTTCATTAAAGTGATCTAATGGCTCACATCTCTTCGGCACTTTCTCTCTCATCATGGCAAATGGAATGAAAATAGGTGGCTCATTTTTTGGAGCTCCCAATCATTATCAAGATTAAATCGCATGGCTGGGCTCAAATCAATCACTTTTTAAAGAAAAATAATGACCAAAAATCCCCCAAATTGAAATCATGATATCTCATGATCCTGATCCAAGTAGGGGCTAAAATTTTGTGAGCATGATCATCATTTCATGATCTTCATCTTTACAGTGGTTTATCTTAATCTTAATCTTTTCATATTTCATTGGTGGCTTAAGTATTGGCTAGATCACCTATGATAAGTTCAAGGACACATGGATGGAGGGATTGCCTTCCATTCATGCAAACAACTCAAGGACATTTTTAGATCAAGGTTAGTCTAATTTAAGAAATTATTAGAAAATCACCAAATAAAAATGAAAAAGACTTTAATCTAATAGACACCTACCTCCCTAGAAACTATGACATTTGACATGTGCAAAGTCACAATCCTTGAAAGCGCAAGCTCACGTATAAAAAATTATACCCAACTATTCAAATTTTAAGAGATTGAAAAATGGAAAATACTTTTAATATCTTTTCATCGATCATCGATATTAGAAAACTTGGATGAAAAAATTGAGAAAATGGAAAATATCAACAAAAAATGATTCTAATCTTAATATTCATGATAAAAACATGTTATAAAGATTCTCTCTAGTCAAACTCACCTTCGAGAGCCCATACATTTGGCCCGGACTTGGCATTTTGCATCCAACACAAGGAATAAATAGAAAAGAGAAGAAAATCACAAGAAATGATGTTCTATACATGAAGAACGATTAATCGGTGTCATCTTTCCTCCAAGATAGCCAATGCTAGAAGCACACAATAAAATATTGAAACAACCAAAAAATTTTCCTCAGATTTATAATCAGCCACCATGAGGGCATGGAGCATGAAATAATGGTCATGCCCATGAAATTTTAGCTCCAAACTCTATTAGGATCCTTGGATACCAAGCTTTGAATCGGGAGAAATCTAGATAGTTGATTTAGCTTTCTCTCTCCTCTTTGGTCAAATCACCTTGGTCAAATCACCCTAGTCAAACCATTTCGATCAAACTGCGCAGCAAAAAAAGAAACAAAATATTTCACACTTTTATAGTCTCTCTCCTCTCTCTTATCTCATTTATCCTTTTTTTTACAACGTACGAGAGAGAAAAGAAAGAGAAGCATGCGGCAAGAAATGAGGGGCACGAGGGCGAGGCGGCGGTGGAGAAAATTGTGGAAGAGAGAGAAGGAGGCGAAAGAGAGCAAGGGGGGAGAGAGAATAGAGAGGGAAGGATAGAGAGAGAGAGAGAGAGATAGCAGGGAGCAAGGGAGGGAAGGAGAGAGGGAGAGATAGATGAGAAGGGTGCTGCGACATAAAAGGATGGGTCATGGTGATAAGTCGCATTGATGGAAGATGGCGAGGAGCTAGAGAATTTCGTCAACATGTGTGTGAGAGAGAATTTCCTTCTACATAATGAGAGAGAAAATAGAGATGAGTGGAATGATGAGGAGAGATAGGAGAGAGGCATAGTGAGAAATAGAGGAGTAAAGGAAGGAAATGAAGAGGTGAAGAGCACCGGAGGAGGAGGAAAAAAGAAGGCACAAGAGAGAAGATTGGGGAGAGGAGAAGGCAAACTTTGGCAATAGAGAATTTCTCCATTGTGTGCATGAGAGAGGTAAGGAAGATGCTCATGAGAAAATGGTTAGAGGGAGATGTAGAATGAGAAGGAGAGGGAGGTGCTTCCACAGAAAGGGCGACAGCAACGGAAGAAGGAAGGAAAGGAAGATGATGTGATAACATGCAACTTATACTTGAGATTACATGATTATTAGTATATTTTTGGCATAGTTTATATCATTCTTATGTATGTTATCATACTTTGAGTGCATATTCATCATTCTATGCAATTTACACCAAAAATCTAAAAATATATTATTTTAAGGGTTAAACATGCATAAGTCAACATTTCAATTTTAGATAGATTATTCCCATTTATATTTGAGATTTATTTGAATTATGAATTCCAAATAATAAGAGAAGAATATTTTTAATACACTCCAAGATTATTTAGTTTTATTTTTATTTAGTACTTGAGTGCATTTTTTAGTTAAAAAGTTATTCTATTATTATTTCTTAAATTGAAATACATAGAATGATAGATTATCTAATTTTTGACCCAAAAATAAAAATTACATTAAAAGGATTTGTACTTTGAAATATATGAATTTTCTAATGTTTAACAATTTTTTTGGAATTTTCTTGAATTTGTTGAGATTTATTTTAAAATATTTTAAATGCATTTTAATTAAAGTCATTAAAAATTAAAATTTATAAGTACATGCTGATGTGGCACGCATGCTTGCATGTCGCCACGCGGGGACATGTGCACGTGCCAGGTGGCACACGTGTGGTGTACACGTCGTGCGTCATTGGCGAGCCTCATAAGTGCTAAGTGCTCTTAGATGGTCTGATTTTTATTTAACTTAGCATCGCCTAATTTATATGCATACATTTCTATCTTTTTTCAATGTGAGATTGTGGATGTTTTATTTTAATTGTAGGTGATGTGGCGTAATCTGGAGCGTATGATTTCACGATTAAATTGTGACCCTCCATTTTCACTTAAATGGAGGTACATGGAAATCTCTTAGTGGATATCGTTTCATCTTATTACCCAAAAAATCATGATCATTGATCTCAAGAGTTATAGTGACCAGGATTTGAAGCACTTTGTGTGAGATCTAAAGCATTGGATCACGATCGGACGAACATGGTTAAGGGATGCTTCCTCTTCACATGGCAAAATCTTGGTGCTTTATCTTCTATATAACGGTCATGACTTAGTGATGTCGATTCACATCCTATCATTTCATTTGAGCCGTTGATTGAAGATCCAACATCAAATTCAATAGCCACCTCCAATTTCTCTTTATATATATTCTCTATCTTCAACGTTGTATGCATTCTTCGATGTTTCGATTAATCATACTATTTGGACATCTTGATCTTTGAATCTTTAGCTTCAATCATGTTTTAGACTCATTACCACGTCCAATGAATGCTCGAGGTCAAGATTTCGCCAAAGGGATAAGGAGAATTCACCACTTAAACACCAAACACTTGTTTTAAAATATAAGGAATGAAAAGTTTTGACTTGAAAATTAATAGGATCATTTCTATATCTTTTGGGTTTGATTACGTGTTTTCCTTGTATCTTTTGTTCTTTAGTACTATATTTTATTTTAACGCATATATTAGGTTAATCTTGATTGATTTCATCATTTTCTCTCTCTTCACGAACGAATTTCTTCCTCTTACTTCTCTCTTTGATTTCTCTGTGGATACAAGTACAAATCGAGTGATTTTTTATTCCATGAATGGATCTGTGGTATTCTTTCCAGAAATATAATTTTCCCTTATTTCTCTTCTCAATTTTTTTTCTAATTTGATTGAATTTGCAAACTTATCAAGAAATTCCCCTAATTCTCTATGGATTCGACCCCTACTCAAAATCTATTTTAATTAAACCTTGATTAAATATTAAATTAAGTGAGTTTGGTATCTATTTTGATGCATTAATGTGTGTTTTCAATGAGCACACGATTATGATACGCCAAATGGCACTATTGCAAGGGAATTGGGCCTATATTTCTTACAAATTCGATAATTTTCACTCAATCAGCTTGGACTTTTCACTTTTTTTATTTAAACTCTCATCAACCTTACCTTGAGCGATCTGAAGTAGAAATTCGTCTGTGAGGAATTTCTTCTAAAAAATAATTTTAATCATTTTAAACCATATTAATCATACATTAATAGATAACTTTGTGTAAATAAATGCCTTTAAATTATAGATAAATAGAAAATTCATTTTATGTCTTAATAAATTATTTTCTTGATAAATCAATTTAATAAAATTCTCATAAAATGTCATTAAAATATGAAAAATCAAGAATATCCTTTTAAACAAAAAAATTATCATTTTAATGATTTTAAACCATGATAACATCCATTTATGAGCATAATTATAGAAATAAATGCATAACATGCATTCTATGAATGCATAAATTTTCATGTTATCATATAGCATGTTGGGACAAACTCTATGATACAGATCCAATTACTTAAGAAATACTAGTAAAGGTCTTCCATGAGCATATTGCTCCCATGAATTTAGGGTCTTATAATGATATGTAATTTCAGTGAGAATTCATATTATTGGGGAACATCTTCATGGAAGGTGACATCAACGATAGTAATATAGTGTCACCCATCAAGGAAGTAGATACAATATCCCTTCTTTGAGCCCAAATTGCCAAAAAAAAATACTCCTTTTTCATGCACGAGGAGCTAGTTTAGATAAGGATGGGGTATGCTCTTGTTCAAAGTCAGTGCAATCAAACATACGAGGTGGTTAGGCAAAGAGAGAAGCATCAGGGAGAAGGAAAGTAAGGAGAATTGCACTTGCTAAAGAAGAGGAGGGAAACTGATTATGGAGATAAGTGAGAATCATGATGACATAAGACCACAAATAGTGCAAAACATACATCTCATAGAGTAGTATGCAAGTGATGAAGAAGTATGAGGTGTAAGGGCAAGTGGTTTGGTGAATGATTCTATGTTCAAGATAAAATTTTTAGAAGGTCATTTGGACGAGTTCTAGGGTATTTTTGGAAGGTCATTTGAATGATTTTTGATGTGGTAGGATGTTGGGTAATGATTTCCTATGTAAATTGGAAAATAATATCAACAACTTGCCTTTGGTCTTCAATGAGATATACCAAGTTGACTGGGGTATAATTATCAACAAACATTGTGTAATAAAAGATGGCTCAAAAGATAAGGAACACAGGAGGCACCCCAAACATCAAAATATATCATGAAGGAAATACAACACTTTTTATGTGCCCTGATCATCATTTCCATTGGAGGATACATCAAATTGTGTTCATCCGGTCACACTACAGATCGACGCCCACGCAAGCACCATGTGTCCGCCAATGAAATGAAGGGGCCAACATTTTGGGATTGGTGGCCCATATTGTTGCCCAATAAAGATTGAGGATAAGGAATGATATATATTATGTGGCCTATAAGCCAATCACACTTCCATGTATCTTGTTTATGTTCATAGGTAAATGTTTTAACTACATTTTCATGAATAATATGATAACTTCATAATTTTCTTGAGTTTTTTTAATTTTTAAAATCATAAAATGCTAAATTTTTATTTTACATTAGTTGAGGGGAATTGGTTTGAGATCAAGACTCTTTTGAAACATTAGATGTACAATATTAACTAATGTGGAACAAATAGTCCCTCTCTACTAAAATAGAGAAGTAATGAGTGTGCTACCCTATACAATACCATACAATCTGTTGAAATATTGTTCATTGCTTCTCATGGCTAATTGATCAACATAATGTTTGAAAATAATTCTCCGCCACCAGATTTGGTAAAAAAAAATCTGGATAAGCCGAATCATGACATAGTGTAGGACTCCCACGTAGATGAGAATGAAGTGCTTTTGACCAGCTGACATCAACTACAACAACATTCTCTGCACCTTAGAATACAACCATTTGAGTTTCGAATTAGGTCGAATGAAAACTCATATACCCCACCTCCACTAATAAAAACCTCCCGACCAGCAGAAGCTTGACGTACACCCGCTCATTGAGGCATTTCAAGACTGTAAAAGAGTCATTTAGAAAATTCTTACGGATAACTATCAAGAGGGTGGTTTATGAAATTTTTTTACCTGCAATTCTGAGGTGCCCTCCAAGAGGGTTTTTGGCGGCCACTGAAGCTCGTAGACTGATTCATGTACAACTTCCAGTCCTCCATCATTACCTTCATATCCATAAGCTTCCTCTTGAGGCCAATACAACAATTGGTGTGCATGGTGCACACCATGTCCATGTCCCTGCTCGGCTGGCAAAGTCCTCCAAAACTCACTGTCGGCAGGAATTTCATCTCAATATGAAGCCCTCGAGTATGATTATCGGCCTTTATAATATCAAAGACGTGCTGGGAAAGTCTTCCTGGGAAATTCTCTCTAGAAGAGTACCAGTACTTGTAGAATTCTATTGTTCTTTTGTTGGATCTCACATAGTGAAAACCCGCATTGACTTCGTTTCGTCTGTCATCTGAGTTGCCGTTGAATCTATCGCATGAAATTTGGATATCAGTGGCTGGAAAGAAGAAGGGGGCTGGGTCTCGAAACCACACTATGTCGGCGTCCTGCCATCAACAAAGAGATATGGGGAGAGTGAGAATAGAGAGATAAACATGGAGACACGTAAAAAGAAGAAAGAGATCCAAAGACATAGAGGAAGGAGGGATGGGTTTTTTTTTGCGTTTTCTCCTTTGTGGACAAACCACTTAATGACCAAAACATGTTCTCCTTTCTCTCCCTTCTGAATATTTATGAGTAATTTAAAGTTTGCATCAAGAAATCAAGGTTTTCTTGGTCTATCTCTTCTCTCATCTTGCTCTAGCTCCCTCTCTCTCGTGGGGGGGAATAGCTTAGAGAGCAGTTGGTTGAATTTCAGATTCTAGAGGAAGATCCACGGAGACTAGAGAGAGATCCATAAGGTAAAGACTAATAGATATTTGAAAGAGGCAAACACTCATACAAATAAAGGGGAGAGAAAAATAGAGATGGATAGAGAGAGAGAGAGAGATCAAAGAAACATATAGTGAACCTCGTAGATAAGAGAAACTTCTAGATAAAAAAATTTATTATATGGCCCAACTACCTGACCCCATTTGTGTCTTAGTCCCACATGAGGCATATATCTATTTTTATTCTCATATCCTTTATATATAGATGCTTATAATATCTTTGCAAATTGTCTACTATCAAAAGCTTTACTAGTTTACATGGTATCAAAGCCAAGAAATCTAGGGTTCTTTTGTAAGACACTGGCAGGTTTACCTAGTTGGGCATACTTGGACAAAGAATTACAAAGAGGCAAATATAAAGAGATCAATTAAAAATATGTGTTGAGTTTTGTCAAGAGAGAAAGGAGAGAGAGATGATATAAGATAACTCCTTACTCACTTTCTGTATAATGGAGGATTGCATGGGTTTATATTAGAGTAAGAAGGGTAGATGAAGAGACACCAAAAGGTATGGGGACATAGGAATATGAAGATATAAAGACACTGGGGAGAGTAGGGAGTCACGGGAGGTGAGGAGGTATAGAGGTAGTTGGGCCTAGTGGGTTGGCCCAATATTGCCCCTGTGGGTCATCATAACAAGAGTAACTAAGTTTATTAAAATATCAAGTTTATTAGAAAATGGGGAGAGAAAGACTGAAAGAAAGAGGGGAAGAGAGAGGAAGAGAAAAATACAGAGGGTGAGAGAGAAAGGGTGGAAGAGGGGAGGGAGAGAGGGGAGGGATAGAGTGAAGGAGAGGGGGAAAGAAAGGGGAAAGAGAAAGACCGTGGAGAGAAATCGAGATAAAGATGGAATTATAGAGACACAGAGACAGAGAAAGAGAGTAAAAATGAATTTTTATGGTAAATAAAATGATTCCAGTATTCGTGCAAGCATAAAATTGGAATTTACCCCGAGAGGAAAGGTAGGGGGAAGAGGGGAGAGAAAGGCTGAAGTAAGGGGGGGAGGAGATTATAGAGATAGCGAGAGATAGTGACACACAGAGAGGAGAGAAATAGAGATAAAGATGGAATTACAATGAGACAGAGAGAGAGAGAGAGAGAGAGAGAGCGCTAAGAAACTCGTAACAACTTCTGAGAGAAAATGAACTGTTACTCAGCAAGAAGAATAAAAACCAGAATTACCGTGAAAATGAAGTCGTATCCCAGCTCAAGAACGACTCGCAGGAAACTGATTCTCCTCCACATCATCTTCAGATAATCCTCCGTCATGAACAGTTTCTCCGTCGAAAAATCGACTCCTTCGGTCTTCAGCGCGTAACAATGAGGATGCATCAGCTTGCATCTCTTGTAAGCCTTGTCGTCGAGACAGACGACCACCAGATGATTCAGAAGCTTTTTTGTGCGATCTCCCTTCCGAAATCCCGTCCAGGAAGACGTCCAGAAGAGAACCAGGAGCGGACCACGCCGCGTTGACCGGCGCCAGTATCACTGTTTTATCCACCGTCGCCGCCTGTCTCAACACTCTCTTCAGCTTCCCTTCTTCGGAAATATCCTCCTATGGTGGACCGGCGATGAGAGAGAAAATGAAGAGAGAGAAAATCAGGAAAGAGATCTCACTTGTTCGTCTGCAGCGTTTTCGCTCCGATCTCGCCGCCCTAAATCGCGAAGTAGAAGAGAGTCGGACCTCCCGGCTTGATGGTAGAGAAAGGAAAAGGTCAGAGATAATACGAGGAGAACGAGGACGCCATAAAGAAAACATCCTCCGAACGGCGAGGGCGGTCGCCATTTCTGAGTACACCTTGCTCAAAAAAGAGAGAGCATGAGAGAGGATTTTGAGAGAGAGAGAGGGTACATGGGAGGTGGACCTTGACCACAGCAAGAAAAATTTGAACGAAGTTTGGCCAACTTTTTTGCGGGTCAACGGACTTACAAAGACGTGGTAGCAACTGCACAGCCGTTGGCTGGATCCTCGCTCCGTCTGATGATTCCACCGCCAGTTTCTGTATCATTTTGGCCCATCTGTGGGTCCCAGTGATACACTGGAATATCCGTCCCCATTAAACAGTCTTCATTAATGATATTAAATGGTTGTTGACATTCGCATTTAGAGATCCCGGATACTAAATTGAAAACGTGATCGAGCTGTTCTATTGGAGAGGAATCAGGCCATGTGCCACCATCAAACACAAGACTATGATGATGGGTCTATGAGATTGACTGTCAGAGGACATGGGCTGATGAGTTGAATTACAGATGGCTGCTGAGATGCAAATCATTCATGGAATTCACTCATCTCTGATTGCTGCTTCGGCATGGATCTGTAGATCTTCAATTCGGAACTATGAGTGAACAAGTATGCTCAATTTTGGATACGTAAGTATGCTAGTAGAAAATTGAAATGAGCTGAATAAAATTAAACAAGTTTTGACAAAAATACCTAGGTAAACCCTAGGGCTCTAGGACAATGTCAGAACATAGAATAAGGTAAATTAATAGAATGAGAAGATAATCTTATGTTATCTCTCTCTCTCAGTCTTATTTGATCCCACATTTAATTTTCTAAAGTTAAAATCTTAAAGGAAAGAATGTATTTTTGAAATAGATATGAAATCTCTTGTTATTTATTAAATTTGACTTTTTAGAATGATAGATAATTAAATTTCTGATCAAATGAAAGAAATCTGGATTAATTTGGAGTTATATTTTGAAATTTATGAATTTTTCTAATTTTTAGGGATTTTTCTAGAATTGTTTTCAATTTTTAATAAATTCTTAAGGATTTTCCGGAATTAAAAATCGATTTTTCTAATTTAAAATCAAATTTTCAGATTATTTAAAGTTTTCAGGTGACGTGGCATAATCTGGAGCGTCCGATCTAATCACGATCAATGATCAAGAGCGTGATGCAACGTGGCGCATCGTGGAGCGTCCAATCACGTGTGAAATCTCAGATGTTGATCTTCACTTGATTGATGGGGATACGTGGCTAGATCGGGTTCACCGGATCGGATGTGATCTCAGCCGTCAATCGCGAAGAGTTATAACGATCGAGATTAAATCTCGGAAAATGCATTTGATGTGTCCGATCGCGATCCAACGGCAGGCGTTTCGATGCATTTTATAACACACACCGATGTGGCTTCATCTGATGCTTGCGATCGCAATCCAACGACCATGACTTAACAGTAATGATTCGCGATCATGTGTTTCATCAGAGCCATTGATGTGTTTCATCGAACGGTTACACCCAAATCACCTATAAATTGAAATGTTCTTTGTATTTGTAAAGCATTCGAGAGCAGTTCAATCAAATTGAACAGTTTAGACACCAAATCTCTTGAATATCTTGATCACAATCGCTTCTAGACTCATTTCCTCGTCCACTTAGTGCTTAAGATCAATATTTCAACGATCGACGAGGAAGAAATCGACGCTTGAACTCCACGATCACAATTTTTCAGATTTTTTATGAATACCTTGATTCAGGCGATTAATTGGATCAATTCGATCGCAATTGTGGGTTAGGGATTGTGTTTCATCCTAATCTATCTTTGTTTACCATTTTATTTTGTTTAGAATCGTTAATTTCTTTAATTTTATTCTTATTTTCGCTTATTTCATGATTTTTATTTTTGGAAAATACCCCTCTCTTTAATCTTCAATTTCTCCCCAAAATTAAAGACAAATTCATTGATTTTTGATTACCTCGATTCGTCTTCCAGTCCTCTTTCATAAAATATTATTTTTCCCCAATTTGTATCATCGATTCATCGTCCAATTTGATCAAATTCAAAGAAATCATCAGAAATTTCCCTAATTCCTTGTGGATTCGACCCATATTTATGATTATACCCCTCAATTCGAGTTATTTTCATTAAATTGGTAAGTTTGGACTTTATTTTGACACCAATCGGTGTGCAATTGATGACCACATCAATTCGTTCCGTCAGGGATCGAGCAAGTTGACGGGAGGAAAATTCTCTACAAAGCGGTCTTCACTGTTTGATGAGATAGAAAATTCTCTACAACCAACCAATAGAGAGAGGAGATATGTTTGACTCTCTCCCTCTCTCTCTATCAATCTGCCATAATTGATGGTGATAGGAGACCAAGTTTTCTATCTACCATCTCTCACATGTGGGGATGACGAATTTTCTAAAGGCTTACATCCAACAACGTTTTTCCTGTAACTCAATAAAATTTGGTTGCTTATACTCAAAAAGATAAAGGCCATGGCTACCCTTCCTCTCTGTCATTCTCTCTCTCTTTATCTCTTAGTGACTAAAGAAGAATAAAACTCGAAGGAGGCTGAATTTCCTCCAAGCAGAGATCAGAAATGGCAATCGAGCCGAGTTGAGCGGAGGAAAATTCTCTACGGAGTAGTCTTCCTCGCCAGGTTGACTTTGCTCTACCTCCACATTGGCAACTCTCGCCCTTTTCTTATGCCTAGCGATAACTCCGGGCTTCATAAGTCAATAAAAGAATTCTACAATGCTTTGGAAGAGGAGATTAGATCTCGATCTCTCTCTTTCTCTATTTTCTCTCTCATAGGTGGTTTACATGTGGGAGTTGATTTTCCCGCTTGGTGCACCACAAGCACGCATGGTACAACCGTGACGCGCAGGGGAGAAGACCCAGCACGCACACAAGGGGCACACTCAGCGAGTTATTAGCACTTGCCAAGATGGTGCCCAGTGGCGCATAGTGGTGCAAGAAGGCACGAGGGAGTAAGCGCCATAGCATGGCCATGGCATGCCTCCTGGCAGGTACTGTAGCACTCGCCAAGCAGGCGCGTAGTAGCATGCACGGACGAGCAACCCGGCGGGTATTGTAGCACCCTGCCGAGTGGGCGCATACGTGGCACGCAAGGCGTGCATTTAAGGAGGATCTCGCATTCACATGCGCGCAAATCTCGGCGGGTATTGTAGTACCCCCCGCGATGCACGCCATGTGCGCGTGAAGGCTTCGACGAGACGGTGGCACACAAAAAATGGAGTGCCGCTTTTTGGTGTTTTCTACTTGTGTGACTATAAATAGGCACCCCTAGAGCGTCTCTATGTACATCTGAGCATTCCTTTTGTCCTCCATGGGGTTGTAAGTGAGTTTTTAAGTGGTTTTTAGTGCATTTCTTCCACTCTTTCTCATTCTTCTCCTCTTTTGAGTGTGTGAGTGCATTTCTATGTGTGATCAACATCTTTTGGAGTGTCCCTTGAGGTGTTCAGCAGCCAACAAGTGGTATCACAACGTCTATGGTCCTAGGTTTTTGAAGATGTCCAAGAGAGGAAGCACTTCTAGCATGTCCAATGATGTACATGCACCTACACCAACCTTGCATCCGCCAAGAAGTGAAACCCGTATGTCTACTTCTTTTTCTATGTTAACAAGCACAAGTTATCGTATTTGGGCTATGAGGATGGAGGTTTCTTTGGAGGCTCATGATTTATGGGGAGTCATTGATGAAAGTGAGATAAGTTGCCAAACGGATCATCTTGAATTGCCGATGATCCTCAATTCCATCTCAGAGTCTCAAAGCACTCAAATTCACATCAAGAAGAATGCAAAGGATAATTGGGAGGTTTTCTGCACATTCCATGTGGGAATGGATAGGGTGGTGCAAGCAAAGGTTGGATCAGCCTTGAAGAGGAAATTTGAAACAATTTCCATGAGGAGAAATGAGAAAGTGGATGATTACTCAAATCGTTTTGCTTGAATTGTTACCAATTTGAGAGACTTGGGGGAGAGTCTTGAAACTCCAAGAGAGGAACTCAAGAGAAGAGGAGCAAGCACTCCTATCTAGGGCATTCAAACTGTCCAAGAAGAATCAAAGAGGGTCATCTTCAAGTGGAAGGGGACGAGGAAGAAAAAGAAAAAGCAAAGATTGTGGTGGTGAAGCCAATGGAAAGAAGAAGAAGAAGCAATTTCACAAATCCAATGAAAAATGCTACACTTGGCAATAGCATGGGCATTTTTTACATGAGTGTGAACTTCCCAAGAGGGACAAGTCCAAGGAAAATAAAAATATGAACATGCCCCATGAAGATGAAGATGAAGAGAAAGAATCATCGTTGCTAATGGCAGTAGCTGATGAACATGAGAGCGTGTTACTTCAAGGTTTGAGTGGCTCTCATATTGATGATATGTGGTGTCTAGGTACGGGAGCAAGCAGCCATATGACTGGTATGAAGAAATTCTATCAGTCCCTTGATAAATCTCACAAAGGAGTGATGAGGTTCGGTGACGGTTCTTCAATTAGGTTTGAAGGCAAAGGTGAAGTACATATGGATTATACAAATGGCGAACACATGATTATTGAAAATCTCCTTTATATAACTAAATTGAAGACTAACATATTGATTTTGGGAAAGCTTGATTCTCGAGGTTGTGATATACATTTGAGGGATGGTTTTTTCATTCTTCACAATGGCCAATGAAGGTTATTGACCAAGACTCCCAAGACAAAGGGGAATATGTATCTATTGAAGCTTGACATCGTCGAGCATTGTCTTCTTGTAGAAAAGAATGATGAAGAGGCATGGCTGTGGCATAGAAGGATGTGTCATCAAAGTACTCACACTCTACATAATATGGTGAAAGGTAATCATGCAATTGGATTACCAAGTTGTTCAAAATTTGAGCGAAAGTGCAGTATAAAAATTTGAGCAATTTGAAAATCATTCTCCGCCACCAGGTTTGGTAAAAATAATCTAGGGTTTTGGTTTTGGAGAAGCCTAATCATGAGAGATGGCAGGACTCCCGCGTAGATGAGAATAAAGTGCTCTTGACCAGCTGACATCACCTACAACAACATTCTCTGCACCGTAGAATACAACCATTAGAGTTTCTATTAGGTCCAATGAAAACTCAGATGTACCCCTCCTCCACCGATAAAAACCTCTCGACCAGCAGAAGCTTGACCTACACCCACTCATTGAGGCATTTAAAGACTGTATAAAAATTCATTTAAAAAAATTCTTACGAATAACTATCAAGATGGTAATTTATCTTTTTACCTGCAATTCGAGGTACCCTCCAAGAGGGTTTTACGGCGGCCACTGAAGCTCGCTGGCTGATCAATGTACAACTTCCAGTCCTCCATCATTACCTTCATATTCATAAGCTTCCTCTTGAGGCCAATGCAGCAATTGGTGTGCATGGTGCACACCTTGTCCATGTCCCTCCTAGGCTAGCACAGTCCTCCCAAACTCAATGTCGGCAGGAACTTCATCTCAATATGAAGCCCTCGAGTATGATTATCGGCCTTTATAATATCAAAGACGTGTTGATCATGTCTTCTTGGGAAAGTCTCTCTCAAAGAGTACCAGTGCTTGTAGAATTCTATTGTTCTTTCGTTGGATCTCACATAGGGAAAACCTGACTTGATATCGTTTCGTCTATCATCCGAGTTGCGGTTGAATGTATCGCATGAAATTTGGATATCGGTGGCTGGATAGAAGAAGGGGGCTGGGTCTCGGAACCACACTATGTCGGCATCCTGCCATCAACAAAGAGATATGGGGAGAGTGACAATAGACACATAAACATGGAGACAGGTAATATTGCCCTTGTGGGTCATCCTTACAAGAGTAACTAAGTTTATTAAAATATCAAGTTTATTAGGAAATGGGGAGAGAAAGACTGAAGGAAAGAGGGGAAGTGACAAGAAGAGAAAAATACAGAGGGTGAGAGAGAAAGGGGGGAAGAGGGAAGGTATAGAGTGAAGGAGGGAGGGAAAGAAAGGGGAGAGAGAAAGACCGTGAAGAGAAATCGAGATAAAGATGGAATTATAGAGACACAGAGACAGAGAAAGAGAGTAAAAATGAATTTTTATTGTAAATAAAATGATTTCAGTCTTTTTGCAAGCATAAAATTAAAATTTACCCAGAGAGGGAAAGGTAGGGGGAAAGAGAGGGAGAGAAAGGCTGAAGGAAGGGGGGGAGATTATAGAGATAGCGAGAGATAGCGACACACACAGAGGGAAATAGAGATAAAGATCGCATTACAAGTAGAGAGAGAGAGAGAGAGAGAGAGAGAGCTACGAAACTCGTAACAACTTTCTGAGAGAAAATGATGTTGGCTGCTGATCACCTCAAGAAGCACCCTCTCAAGATGATGAGCACACTCACAATTGCACTCAACCACTCAAAAGAAGAAGAAGAAGAATGAGAGGAGAGAAATTCCACTAAAAAGCACTAAACCACTCACTAACACAATGGAGGAAGAAAAGGAAGTACAGAGATACCTATAGGGATGCTCTAGATCCCTATTTATAGGCTAGAAAGCAAAAAAACTGAAAAATAAGCTCCCCTATTTTTCTGCCCCGTTCTTCTGCCGAGGGAGCGACGTGGCGCGTGAAAAACGGAAATTTTCTAGCCTATGTGTGCGCAGGATGCACACTTTTCGCGCGGAGACCCAGCCTCCCGATTTAATCGCCGCGGAGTGGGAATAAACTCATTTCCCACATTCTCCTCCTTGAGTTTCTTCATGTCCCATGCCTTCTTCACTCCAATTCTTGCACTTAGCTCCATAAACTTCACTCTCCCCAATGATTTTGTGAGAATGTCAGCCAATTGATCTTCAGTCTTCACATGCTCGATGACGACTCTCCCGTCTTCGACGCAATCTCGAATGAAATGATATCGTGTGTCAATGTGCTTGGTTCTATTATGATGAGCTGATGTCTTGCTTAACATAATGGCTGATTGATTATCAACCATAATCTTCACCGCTTCCATCTTTACTCCCATTACTTCCATCACTAACCTTGCAATCCACACTCCTTGACATACGGCTGACGTAATTGCTATATATTCAGCTTCACACGAAGATAAGGCCACCACCTTTTGCTTCAAGCTGATCCAAGTGATTGGTAGACCACATAGAAAGAAAACTTTTCCCGAAGTGCTCTTTCTATCTTCCACATCACCGGCGAAGTCACTATCGCTATAGCCAATTACATTGAGATTCTTCACGCCTTTCACATACACAAGACCAAAAATCAATGGTACCTTTGAGATACCTCAACACCCTCTTTGCTGCTATCCAATGGTCAGAGGTAGGATTCACCATATATCTACTTAATATGCTCACCGAGTAAGTCATGTCGGGTCGCGTATGAAGTAGATACCTTAGGCTTCCAATTAAGCTCCTATATAAAGTCGCATCCACGCTTCTTCCACCTCCTTCTTTCTTTAGCTTCAGCTGAGCTTCCATTGGAGTGTTGGTTGGATTGCATTCAACCATTTGAAAAACTCTCCAAGATATGTGCTGCATATGGTCTTTGAGACAAGGTTATTTGGGACTTACCTTGATGCACTTCAATGCCCAAATAAGAACTTAGCAATCCCAAATCTGTCATCTCAAAAAAATCTTCATCATATTTTTTTCTTGAACTCCTTCACTTTGGCTTCACTTGCCCCCCCGTGATGATCAAGTCATCTACATATACTCCAAACAAATCACTTTATCTTGATTTGAGTTCAAATAATACACACCTTGGTCATTTTTGCTTTTCACAAAGCCAATGCTCTTCAAAGTATCATCAAGCTTTGCATTCCATGCTCTTGGCGCTTGCTTGAGGCCGTAGAGTGCTTTATTTAATTTGAGGACCCACTCCTCCTTTCCTTCTTTCACATAGCCCTCCGGTTGACTCACATAGATCTCCTCCTTGATTTCACCATTCAAGAAGGCGGATTTCACATCTAGATGATACAAACTCCAACACTCTTGGGCTGTCAATGCAATCAAGATACTGATTGATTCAAAACGAGCAACAGGAGCAAATACCTCATCATAATCAATCCCGTATCTTTGGCGATACCCTTTCACCACTAATCTCGCTTTGTGCTTCACAATTTCACCAAGCGGATTCTTCTTTAGCTTGTATACCCATTTCACACCAATGGGCTTGCATGACTTAGGAGCCTTCACTAGCTTCCATGTATCATTCTTCTCAATGGAGGTGATCTCCTCCTCCATAACTTTCCTCCATGCTTCATCTTCAGATGCCTTGGAATAAGTGGTGGGTTCTTCAAATGAGATGAGGCACTCCTCCTCAATCGGATCAGTAGCTTCATAGAGAGCTTGGATGGATCGAAATCTTGGCATCACTTCATTGCTCGTCGATGTCGACCCTTCACTTTGACCCGCTTCTTCATTTGAAGGCATATCTCGAATCACACCTTCAAGATTGTCTCCATCTTCCTCCATCCTCATACTTGGATTGTCAAATCCAAGATTTACACCTGAAACATACAACTCCATACCTTCACTCGGTTGTCGTTCCATGAAGTTCCACTTGCGCCCTTCTTCGAAGATGACATCTCGGCTCAAATGAACCTTGTGTGTGGTAGGATTAAAACACCGATAACCCTTGGTACCTCTCTCGTACCCCACAAACACCATCTCCTTACTCCTATCTTCAAGTTTCCCCAAAGCTCCAGGAGTCTTCACATGCACAATTGAGCCGAAGATCCTAAGATGACTCAGTTTAGGCTTCTTCCCGCTCCACATCTCATAGGGCGTCTTCCCTTGCAAGCTCTTCGTTGAGGACCTAGTCAACACATACACACAAGTATTGATAGCCTCACCCCATAATTCAAGAGGTAAACTCTTGTCTTTGAGCATGCTTCTTATAAGACCCACAACGGTCCTATTCTTCCTCTCAACTACTCCATTTTTTTGGGGCGTATATGGAGTAGTGAGCTGCCTTCGAATGCCTTTCTCTTCACACCACTTTGAGAATTCTTCAGAAGTGAATTCTCCACCACGATCAGTCCTCAAGCACTTGATCAATGCTCCATTGGATTCACTCTCCGCTAGAGTCTTGAATTTTTGAAAGGCTCCAAACCCTTCCGACTTGTTCTTCAAAATCGCCACCCACATCAATCTAAAAAAATCATCAACAATTAGCAAAAAATACTTCCCTCCACTAATTGTTGATGGTGAGATTGGTCCACAAATATCGGCATAGACCAATTCCAGGGGCTTTGAAGCTCTATATTCAGTTGCTTTGGGAAATGGGGCTCTCGCATGCTTCCCGGCCACACAACAACTGCACTTGTGCTCAAATTTTGAAGAACTAGGTAATCCAATTGCATGATTACCTTTCACCATACCATGGAGAGTGTGAGCACTTTGATGACACATCCTTCTATGCCACAACCATGCCTCTTCATCATTTTTCTCCACAAGAAGACAATGCTCGACAATGTTGAGCTTCAAAAGGTACATATTCCCCCTCGTCTTGGGAGTCTTGGTCAGCAACCTTCCTTGGCAATCATAAAAGGGTGAGAAAACCATCTCTCAAACGTATGTCACAACCTTGTGAATCAAGTTTTCCCAAACTTAAGATGTTAGTCTTCAATTTAGGTAATTAAAGAACATTCTCAAATATCATTCGTTCATCATTTGTACACTCCACATGTACTTCACCTTTGCCTTCATACCTAATTGAAGAACCATCATCGAATCTCACTACTCCTTGGTGAGACTCATCAAGGGACTGATAAAAGGTCTTCATACCAGTCATATGGCTGTTAGCTCCCGTATCTAGATACCACATATCATCTATAGGAGAGCTATTCATACCTTGAAGTAACACAACCGCATGTTCATCGGCTAGCACCATTAGCAATGATGATTCTTCCTCTTCATCTTCTTGGGCTATATGCATCTTTTCTTTTCCCTTTGACTTCTCCTTCTTAGGAAGTTCACACTCATCTGCAAAATGCCCAAGCTTTTGACAATTGTAGCATTTTACCTTGGATTTGTCATATTGCTTCTTTTTCTTCTCTCTATTGGCATCATCACCACGATCTTTGCCTTTTCCTTTCTTTCCTCTTCCCCTTCCACTTGAAGATGACCCCTTTTGATCCTTCTTAGACATATTAAATGCCCTAGATAAGAGTGCTTGCTCCTCATCTCTTGAGTTCCTCTCTTGGAGTTTCAACTCATGAACTTTGAGTTGCCCAAAAGCTTCCTCCAGTCTCATGGTCTTTAAATCACTTGTCTGCTCAAGTAGAAGAATTAGAGAATCAAAATCTTTAGGGACTGACCTGAGAAGCCTTGAAATAGTGCCATACTCATCAAGACTTTCCCCCAAGTCTCTCAAATTAGTAACAATTCGGGCAAAACGATTTGAGTAGTCATCAATCTTCTCATTCCTCTTCATGGAAATTGTTTCAAATTCCCTCTTCAATGCTTGCACCTTTGCTTGCACCACTTTGTCCATTCCCACATGGAATGTGCGAAGAACTTCCCAATTCTCCTTTGCACTCTTCTTGATGTCGATTTGGTTGCTTTGTGACTCGGAGATGGAACTGAGGATCATCGACAATGCAAGGCGATCCTTCTTCCGATTTACCTCACTTCCATCAATAACTCCCCACAAGTCATAAGCCTCCAAAGAAACTTCCATCCTCATATCCCAAAGACGATAGTTTGTGCTTGTTAACATCAAAATAGAAGTAGACATACCGGTTTCACTCCTCGGTGGATGCAAGGTTGGTGTAGGTGCATGTACATTATCGGCCATGGAAGAAGTCCTTCCCCTCTTGGACATTCTCACAAGCCTAGGATAAAAAATGCTCTGATACCACTTGTTGGCTGCTGATCACCTCAAGAAGCACCCTCTCAAGATGATGAGCACACTCACAATTGCACTCAACCACTCAAAAGAAGAAGAAGAAGAATGAGAGGAGAGAAATTCTACTAAAAAGCACTAAACCACTCACTAACACAATGGAGGAAGAAAAGGAAGTACAGAGATACCTATAGGGATGCTCTAGTTCCCTATTTATAGGCTAGAAAGCAAAAAAACTGAAAAATAAGCTCCCCTATTTTTCTGCCCCGTTCTTTTGCCGAGGGAGCGACGTGGCGCGTGAAAAACGGAAATTTTCTAGCCTATGTGTGCGCAGGATGCACACTTTTCGTGCGGAGACCCAGCCTCCCGATTTAATCGCCGCGCGGAGTGGGAATAAACTCATTTCCCACAAATGAACTGTTACCCAGCTAGAAGAATAAAAACAAGAATTACCGTGACAATGAAGTCGTATCCCAGCTCAAGAACGACTCGCAGGAAACTGATTCTCCTCCACATCATCTTCAGATAATCCTCCGTCATGAACAGTTTCTCCGTCGAAGAATCGACTCCTTCGGTCTTCAGCGCGTAACAATGAGGATGCATCAGCTTGCACCTCTTGTAAGCCTTCTCGTCGAGACCGACGACCACCAGATGATTCAGAAGCTTTTTTGTGCGATCTCCCCTCCGAAATCCGTCCAGGAAGACGTCCAGAAGAGAACCAGGAGCGGACCATGCCGCGTTGACCGGCGCCAGTATCACTGTTTTATCCACCGTCGCCGCCTGTCTCTACACTCTCTTCAGCTTCCCTTCGTCGGAAATATCCTCCTATGGTGGACCGGCGTTGAGAGAGAAAATCAATAGCGAGAAAATCAGGAAAGAGATCTCACTTGTTCGTCTGCAGCGTTTTCGCTCCGATCTCGCCGCCATAACTCGCGAAGTAGAAGAGAGGCGGTCCTCCCGGCTTGATGGTAGAGAAAGGAAAAGGTCAGAGATAATACGAGGAGAACGAGGACGCCATAAAGAAAAATCCTCCGAAGGGCGAGGTCGGTCGCCATTTCTAAGTACACCTTGCTCAAAAAAGAGAGAGCATGAGAGAGAGGGTACGTGGGAGGTGGAAGTTGACCATACGAAGAAAATTTGATCGAGGTTTTCATTCACTGGATTATCGGTTCCCATTGAAAAGTCTTCCTACATAAATGATATTACATCACATTAAATGATATTAATGATATTAACTTGAACACGTAATCGAGCTGTTCTATTGGAGAGAATCCCACCAGAGCGCAATCCTTTTCTTTCAAACTGATTATAATCCCACCAGATAATAATCGATTATTATCCAACTGACTGCAATCCTTTTTCTTTCCGTGAGAATCCCACCAGACCGCCTTCCACTTCTAATAGGCCATTAAACTTAAATAATAGGGTGAAGAAAATTATATTTACATTGTTTTTCATTTGCTTTTATATGTGGATGATCATAACTTTCCCTCATTCTTAGATCCAACAGGCTCGCACGATACAAAGAATTTTAAAGATCAAGCTTAACTTTAAAATAAAATAAATTAAAAACAAATAAAATATTTCCAAATTATTTTCTCTCGAATGACTTGTCCTTGACTTTTCATGATGCTTTTGTCTTTTAAATGATGACTTTGAGCCTTGATGTTCGACCGTTCAATGTCTTGATTATTCTTGATGACGATGGAGTATATGCAAGATGATCCTATATGAGGATCCTCTTAAGTCTACGATTATAAATGATGTGCCAAAAGTGACAAATGAATGATGTCTCGATTACTTTTTTGAAAAAATAATTAATATTAGATTTTGAAAAATCAAATTCAAGTTTTGAAAACATCAGAATGTGGTTTTAAATAAACCAAAATAAAAATAATCAGTCCAAAAAAATATTTGAAATCAAAATTTGAAAAAATTAAAATCCAGTTGTGGTAAATTAAAGCAGATTTTGAAAAAAACTAAAATCTGGTTTTAAAAAAACCAAAATAATAAATAAACAGTGTAAAATAGAAAATTGAAATGAGCTGAATAAAATGAAACAAGTTTTGAAAAAAAATACCTAGGTAAATCTTAGGGCTCTAGGACCATGTCAAAAGATTGAATAAGGTAAATTAATAGAATGAGAAGATAGTTTTATGTCATCTCTCTCTCTCTCTCATTATATTTGATCCCACATCCTCTCTCTCCCTCTATAATATATATCTATAAATACACATACATAGCCTCTCTCTCCTCTCTGTCCTCACTCCCTTGAAATGAAAGCCTAGTCTCTTACCCTATTCTCAAGAAGCAACTCGGAGATTCTCTCTTTATAAAGTATTATTTCTCTCTCTCTCTCTATTAATATATATATATATATATATATATATATATATATATATATATATATATCTTTCGACGTCATGTAGAGAGAGAGTTGGCTGACTCTCTCTCCATAAGTTGGTTAGAGAGAAGAGGTATGCTTGACTCTCTCCCTCTCTCTCTATCAATCTGCCATAATTGCTCATGATAGAAGACTGAGTTTTCTATCTACCATCTCGCACAGTTGGGGATGATGACTTTTCAAAAGGCATAAATCCAACAATGTTATTCTGTAACTAAGTAAAATGGGTTGCTTATACCCAAAAAAGATAAAGGCCAAGGCTACACTCTCTCTCTCTCTATCGTTCTCTCTCTCTATCTCATAGTGACTAAAGAAGAATAAAACTGGAAGGATGCTAAATTTTCTCCAACCAGAGATCGGGAAATGGCGATCGAGGAAGTTGAACGGAGGAAAATTCTCTACATAGCGGTCTTCCCCGTCGGGTTGACTTTGCTCTACCTCCTCATCGGCAGCTCTGGCCCTCTTCTTACAACTAGCGATAACTCCAGGCTTCGTAAGTCAATACATGTGATCTACAATGCTTTGGATGAAGAAATTCGATCTCGATCTCTGTCTTTCTTGGTTTTCTCACTCATAGGTGGTTTACTTGTGGGAGCTGATTTTCCCGCTTGGTGCACAACAAGCGCGCGTGGTACAGCCGTGGCGCGTGACGGAACGAATAGATGCGGTCGTTAATTACACACCGATTCGTGTCAACAATAATACCGAACTTACCAATTTAAGGATTTAATAACGAATTGAGGGGTATAATGGTAAATAAGGGTCGAATCCACATGGAAATAAGGTATTTTCGAGAGATCTTTTGGAAATTGATCAAATCGGACGATGAATTGGTGATAGAAAATAGGGAAAATGGTAGATTAGAAAGATAACTCAAAGACGTATCCACGGAATAAAAAATCACTCGATTTGGATTAGTAATCGTGGAGAAATCAAAGAGCGAAGTGAGATGAAATTTCTGAAAATCAGAAGATAGAAAACCGAAATTAAAAATGAAATTAAACTAAATTACTATCCTAAATTAAAAATTGATGATACATGACGATAGATTAGAGGGAAAACACGATTTCTAACCCGAGATAGTGATCAAAATGATCCAATTAATTTCCGGATCGAGGCTATTCATTCTGCGATTTCGAAAGCAAACATCGGTGTTCAAGAGACTAATTCTCCTTAATTGATGGATGAAATCTCACTTTTTATCACTCCGTGGACACGGAATCGAGTCTAGAAGAGATAAGAGCGAGAGATTCAAGGATGGAGGGGTGTAGGTAAGTCAATTTGATGAAATCATCCAATAATATCTTACAAAATCGAAGAACACCTCAATTTATAGGCGATTTGGGCGGAACTGTTGGATGGAGGCATTTAATCGTCATCAACGGCCCAGATTAAATGTGTAAGGGTGAACCGTTATGAGTAGATCTCAGCCCTTAGATTGCTGATGGACGTTCCCGATGAAGCCTCGCGTTTCAGTCATCGTGTAACGCCTTCCGTTCGATCTTTATCGAACGGATGAGATATCTCCACGCGTGTATGAGTTATAAAACGCGCGAAACACCATCCATTGGATCGCGATCTAACGCTTCGGATGCGTTTTGATCGCGTGAAATCTGGACCGTTATAACTCTATATTTATGGCATGTGCGCTGATTTGATCACGTGGACCTTGAGTCCACTTCATCAACGTGTGACGATCCGCGCTCCATCCAATCTGACGCACCGTCTTAAGCCAGTTGTCCTGCACACTTAAACTCTGTGTAGTTTAGTACCACACGGATAAATTTAAAGAAAGTCGACGGGTTTATAAAGTGCGAAGAGTTAGAGGGTTAGCGTATATCCGATTACGGATGCCTATATGTACTATAACCCTATATAATACGAGCAAATATAAATATTGCACACGTCACCTCCGCTCCACGCAGGTGCTCGCATGGGTCCGTGTGGCTCTACCACGTGGCCTTGCATGCCACGTCACATCCACGTGGGTCCAGCATGAAAATAAACCCCTTTTTGCATTTATTTTTATTGTTTTAATCGATTTAAAAATCGAAAATAAATTCAGAAAAATCAAGAAAAATCACTAAAAATCAGAAAATTCATATCTTTCAAAATACAACTCCAAATTAATCCAGATTATTTTTCAGTTGATCTGAAATTCAATTATCTATCATTATAAAAACTCAAATTATTTAAATAACAAGAGATTTAATTTTTATTTCAAAAATACATTCATTTTCTTAAGATTTTAACTTTAGAAAATTAAATGAATGTTTATTAAAATGATTTCTCTCATTATTTTCTTTTAAAAACCACTTATAATCCCAAGTAAAGATACGTTATAAAATATTTTATCTTTAATTCATCATAATTAACCCTAAATTAACGCATTTTGAGATTATAACATAAAATTGCATGAAGTGATAGAAATGCACTCAAAGTATGATAACATGCATGTAAATGGAATGTTTTATGCATTATTTTGCATTAATAATCATGTATTATCATGTTAAGATGGCATGTTATCGGCGCGTAGGGGAGAACGCCCAGCACGCACACAAGGGACACACTTGGTGGGTTTTGTAGCACCTGCCAAGATGGTGCCCAGTGATGGATATTATGTGGCTTATAAGCCAATCACACTTTCATGTATCTTATTTATGTTTCATTGAAATGAAATTTATTCATTGTCATTCTTGTGTGATGTTTGCAATGAAGTCCATGAGCATGTGCAATGACTAAGTGAATTATGATGAGATCATAATATAGCGATCACTAGTCTTTAAATATATGTTCTAAACATTCCTATTCGTGGGATATTCGAGAAGGACATCGAATTATCTGGAAAGAATAGCACTATCTAATCCATCTCATATGATGAGTATGGTTGATCCTATAGCCATCGGTGTGGAGACACTAAGGATAGATAGTGGGTGCTCTTTGGAGAAAGAGTTCACTGAATTGATCCGTATGAATCCCTGAATGGTATTATACCTAACTGTCAATGAGGTTGATTCATGTCATGATTGTGTGTGTGGTCCTTTGACTTGAGACACCAAAGACATCTTGTGGATGGATGATCATGTTTTGACTTATGAATCCCTAGTCACGGGATATCTAAAACGTCATATATTGGATACGACATGAAGTTCACGAAGATGATTCTGTGGACAAGATGGGATCATCCACCCTCGGTATTTTAGAACCCAACACCAAGTGGCTGGCAGTGGCACGAGGAGGCACAAGGGAGCAAGCGCCATAGAGCACTGTGGCATGCCTCTTGGTGGGTAGTGTAGCACCCGCAGAGCAGGCACGAAGTGGCATGCCCAAACGAGCAGCTTGGCGGGTACTCGAACACTCGCTGAGCGGGCACATGCGTGGCACACAACGCATGCATTTCTAGAGGACCCCGTGTGCACATGCATGCACATGTCGGCGGGTACTCTAGTACCTGCTGAGATGCGCGCCACATGTGCGCCAAGGCGTCCATGGGATGGTAGCACACAAAAAATGGAGTGCTGCTTTTTGGTGTTTTCCTTTTTTGTGCATATAAATAGGCACCCCTAGAGCGTCTCTATGTACATTTGAGCCTTCCTTCTTCCTCGATAGGGTTGTAAGTGAGTTTTTGAGTGGTTTTTAGTGCATTTCTTCCTTTCTTTTTCATTCTTCTCTTCTTTTGAGTATGTGAGTGTGCTCATCATCTTTTGGAGTACCCCTCGAAGTGATCAGAAGCCAATAAGTGGTATCACACCGTTTCTGGTCCTCGGCTTGTGAAGATGTCCAAGAGAGGAAGGACTTTTACCATGTCCGATGATGTACATGCACCTACACCAACCTAGCATCAACCAAGAAGTGAAACCGGTATGTCTACTTTTTTTTTAACGTTAAGAAGCATAAATTATCATCTTTGGGCTATGAGGATGGAGGTTTCTTTGGAGGCTCATGATTTATGGGGAGCCATTGATGAAAGTGAAATAAATCACAAGAAGGATCGTCTTGCATAATCGAAGATCCTCAATTCCATCTCAGATTTTCAAAGAACTGAAATTGACATCAAAAAGTGTGCAAAGGAGAATTAGGAGGTTCTCGCACATTCCATGTGGGAATGGATAGGGTGGTGCAAGCAAAGATGCAAGCCTTGAAGAGGGAATTTGAAACAAGTTCCATGAAGGGAAATGAGAAAGTCGATGCTTACCCAAATCATTTTGCTCGAATTGATACCAATTTGAGAGACTTAGGGGAGAGTCTTGATGAGTATGGTGTTGTTTCAATACTCCTGCAGTCAGTCCCTAAATATTTTTATTCTCTAATTCTTCTACTTGAGCAGACAAGTGATTTAAAAACCAGGAGACTTATAGAAGCATTTGGGCAACTCAAGGTCCATGAGTTGAGACTCCAAGAGAGGAACTCAAGAGATGATGAGAAAGCACTCCTACCTAGGGCATTCAATATGTCCAAGGACCAAAGAGGGTCATCTTCAAGTGGAAGGGAACGAGGAAGGAAAGGAAAAGGCAAAGATCGTGGTGGTGAAGTCAATGGAGAGAAGAAGAAGAAGCAATTTAACAAATCCAAGATAAAATTCTACAATTGTCAATAGCTTGGGCATTTTCCAGATGAGTGTGAACTTCCCAAGAGGGACAAGTCAAAGGGAAAAGAAAATATGTGCATGGCCCAAGAAGATGAAGATGAAGAGAAAGAATCATCGTTGCTAATGGCGGTAGCCAATGAACATGCGGACGTGTTACTTCATGGTATGAGTAGCTCTCCTATTGATGATATGTGGTATCTAGATAGGAGAGCAAGCAGCCATATGACTGGTATGAAGACTGATAACATGCTATATTAACATAATAAAACATGATTTTTTATGCATATTAAGGTATAAATGGTTTCATTTACATGCATGTTATCATACTTATGTGTATTTTTCTATCATTCCATAATAAATCATTATGATCTCAAAAACACTTTAAATAGGGATTAATATGATGGATGAATTAATAACCCATCTTTACTTGAGATTATGAATGCTTTTTAGAGTAAAAATAATGAGAGAAAACATTTATAAACATTTATTTCTATTTTCTTACAGTTTAAAATCCTTAAAAATAAATGTGTTTTGAAATCAAATTTAAAACTCTCATTATTTATCAATTTTTATCTTTTAGAATGATATATAATTAAATTTCGGATCAAATAAAAGAAATTTGGATTAATTTAGAGTTATATTTTAAAAGTTATGAATTTTCTAATTTTTAGGGATTTTTTCGGATTTTTATGAGTTAAATTTGTGATTTTTAAATGTTAAAATTAAATAAAAAATGCAAAAAAAGGGTTTATTATTTCGCGCCGGTCCACGTGAATGCGACTTGGCACTCCGAGCCACGTGGCTGCGCCACTCGAGCCCACGCGGCGCCTACGCGGCAAGGTGACGTGTGCAAATATTTACATATATATTTTATATAGTCTATAGTATATAATGTTCAGCCTTCCGTATATCGGAAGGGTATTCAACCCTCAGAATCATCGCTCTTCTTAAACCCGAGTATTTCCTTTAATTTTTCCCATGTGGGACTAATTCCCACATAGTTTATTTGAGTGCAGGACACGTGGCTGAAATCAGGGCGTTGGATCATGATCAGAGCGCGTCGATCGAGTGGACGCGCGGTCCACCGGATCTGATCAACGCACGTGCTTTAATTACAAGCGTTATAACGGTCCTGATTCGATCTTACGAGGAGCATCGTGATCGTCGGATCACGATCCAACGGCGGAAAAAGTGCGCGTTTTATAACGGTCATCTGTGCAGATTATCTAGGTTGTCGATCGAGATCGGACGGCTACGACTTATTTGAAACGGTCCATGATGGACCGTTCCATCGTAACCGTCAATCGTTTCGATCGGACGGTTACGCCCAAAATATGTATAAAAGTAGGGGTTCTTCCGATGTTCTAAGCATTCGAGTGGAAATCAAATAAATTGATCTGTTTAGATACCTCCCCTCTCGTTTCTCTTGATCTCAGTGTGTTCTACCTTCAATTCCGCACCTCCGGAGCCCTTGAAATAAAGATTTCATTGTGTAGATCGGTAGAAATTGCAGCTTGAACTCGCGAAGGCGTTCATCGGTGTTTTTGTCGATTAATCGGTTTAATCAAGCTAATGTGATCGTTAATCATAGTTAGTGGAAGCGGTTTTTGCTAAGAATTAGTCTATTTAAGTTTAATTTAGACTTAGATTAGGATTTAAGGTTTAATTTTGGTTAATTTTCATTAAAATCGTGATTTCTTCGTCCGAAATTTTCTCTCCACTTGAATCTTCGATTTCTCCACGAATTCAAGTCCAAATTCGATGATTCTTGATTTCGTAGAATCGATTTGAAGTTATCTTTCATAATTTACTATTTTCCCCAATTTCTATAATTATTTCCTTATCCGATTTGATCAATTTGGAAGAATACATCAAGAAATTCCTTATTTCCCTGTGGATTCGACCCTTATTTACCATTATGCCACGCAAATCGAGTTAATTTTCCAAAATTGGTAAGTTCGGCATTATTTTTGACACGAGAGCGTGTGAAATCGACAACCTCGCAGTCTAGTCTCATCAAAGAGCTTCTATCAGTCCCTTAATGAATCTCACAAAGGAGTGGTGAGGTTTGGTGATGGTTCTTCAATTAGGTATGAAGGCAAAGGTGAAGTACATGTGGATTGTACAAAGGGAACACATGATTTTTGAAAATTTCCTTTATATACCTAAGTTGAAGACTAATGATAATAGGGAAAATTGTGTATCCAAGCCATTCATTTTGGTTGCATTTTGGTCGTTAAATTTCATAATCAATCATTATTTTTTGCATGTTATCATGATGTTATGCCCAAAATTAAGATTTCCATTGCACTTTAAAATGGAAGAGGTAGTTACAAATAATTAGGGCTATTATGAGAAATGTAAAGGCTTAGTAGGAAGAATTGGGGAGAAGAAATTCAATTTTTTTTTAATAGCAATAGTTACTTTCAGAAATTTCTTTAAATTTCAGTTTATATTACTAATGCCCTTAATGGGCCGGTTGTGATTGATGAGTTTTCGACGCATTGTGGACAGGATATGCACGTGAATGGTGTGAACCAATCACACAAGTGAGCATAAGGCTGCATACACAGCGATGTGTAGATAGTCAATTCTCATCTCACTTGTGGTGTACGAGATTCAGACGTGCAAGAGGTCCTACACCAATCATTGGGAGCATGAGAAGAAGCTGAGCAATTGTAGCATGCAACACTGTGGCGCGTGCGTAGCAATACATATCAAAGAAAATACCTAATTTTCAACAGATGCGTCGCGACTTCAAAAAGCATTAAGAGGGAGGGAAGATGATTCTTGAGGTTTCATTCTTGATTTCCCACCCCGAGATAGCTTGGCCTCGAGGACACAGCGGGGAGAAGATCCATCCCAAAGATTGCCAATGACTGTGCGTAGCGCAATTGAGTAGACTACTTCTATTTGAGGCTGCGAATAGGTTTGTGTGACTCGATTTAGGTATTAGACCTTTTATCTTGTTTTCTTTTGTTTTCTCTCCCTTTCTTATGATTGAGTCATTTTCTTTTATTGCTTGTTTGAAATTGTTATTCATCGTTTTCAAATTCTTTATTAGTTTAGTCAGTGAATTCAATTCAAGTTTAATTTCAAATATCGTTTAGTTTGTTCTCTGATTTCATGAAAAAAATCCTTCTTAGTAAAATAAAAACAAAGAAATAGAACAAATAAGATCTCGTCTGAACTCATCTTCCTTCTTGACTAGTTTTCGTAGGAAAGGCAAACAACACAAGCATTCCGTCAACTAGATCTGATAGGTTTCGTTGGATGAAAAAATTTGTAATATTCTATATGCATTAGCTAGATCAAGAAAGAAATGGATTCCTGAATCAGATGAAGATAATGATACAGATTTAGAAATATAATAGAAACTAAAAAACAGAACATTTAATAATGAAGTTGACATTGAATGAAAGATCTAGTTGAAGAGGAACCTTGATAAATAAATCGTGAAATTCTTTGTAGAAGCTTAATCAGGAAATTAGACTTTCTTGACAAAAGTTGGATAAATAAATAATAATAATAGTGTCCGATAAGAGGTTTAAAATAAAAATATAAATGATGAAATTAGACTGAGAATGGTATATTTGTCATTTTTCTATCGGATGTTCTTTATATCTGGATATTGTGATTCATTTCATATCATTTTCTGGTTGCTTAGTATACTCGATCTAGGAAGAATCATGTCTTGAATTTGAAGAAAAAGAAATCACTATTGTAGCCTCCCTTGGATTCGACCCCTTTCCTAAGCCACATCTTTGAATATTTACAAAACTGAAGGGAAAATTCTTTTATAAATACTTTATTGATTAACTTTGAATTAAGCAATACGAAATATTACATCCCATATTTTTTTAGTTATCTACTAACATCTTGAGTTTGGAAAAGCTTGATTCTCAAGGTTGTGATATACATTTGAGGGATGGTTTTCTCACTCTTCACAATGGCCAAGGAATGTTGCTGAACAAGACTCCCAAGACAATGGGGAATATGTACCTATTGAAGCTCAACATCGTCGAGCATTGTCTTCTTGTGGAAAAGAATGATGAAGAGGCATGGTTGTGGCATAGAAGATAATTCATCAAGATGCTCACACTCTCCGTGATATGGTGAAAGGTAATCATGCGATTGGATTACCTAGTTCTTCAAAATTTAAGCAAAAGTGCAATCTGAAAATTTGAGCAATTTGACAAATCATTCTCTGCAACCAGGTTTGGGAAAAAATATAGGGTTTGGTTTTTGAGAAGCCTAATCATGACATATGGCAGGACTCCCACGAAGATGAGAATCAATTGCTTTTGACCAGCTGACATCACCTACAACAACATTCTCTGCACTGTAGAATACAACCAATAGAGTTTCCATTACGTCGAATCAAAACTCAGATGTACCCCACCTCCACTGATAAAAACCTCCCGACCAGCAGAAGCTTGATGTGCACTCACTCACTGAGGCATTTCAAGACTGTAAAAGAGTCATTTAGAAATTCTTATAGATAACTATCAAGATGGTGATTTACCATTTTTTTTTACCTGCAATTCTGAGGTACTCTCCAAGAGGGTTTCCGGCGTCCACTGAAGCTCGTCGACTGATCAATGTACAACTTCCAGTCCTCTATCATTACCTTCATATCCACAAGCTTCCTCTTGAGGCCAATGCAGCAATTGGTGTGCATGGTGCACACCTTGTCCATGTCCTTGCTCGGCTGGCACAGTCCTCCAAAACTCACTGTCGGCAGGAACTTCATCTCAATATGAAGCCCTCGAGAATGATTATCGGCCTTTATAATATCAAAGACATGCTGGGAAAGTCTTCCTGGGAAGGTCTCTCTAGAAGAGTACCAGTGCTTGTAGAATTCTATTGTTCTTTCATTGGATCTCACATAGTGAAAACCTGAGTTGACTTTGTTTCGTCTGTCATCTGAGTTGCCGTTAAATCTATCGCATGAAATTTGGATATCGGTGGCTGGATAGAAGAAGGGGGCTGGGTCTCGGAACCACACTATGTCGACGTCCTGCCATCAACAAAGAGATATGGGGAGAGTGACAATAGAGAGATAAACATGGAGACACACTCAAAGAAGAAAGAGATCCAAATACATAGAGGAAGGAGGGATGAGTTATTTTTCGGTGTTTTCTCCTTTGTGGACAAACCACTTAATGACCAGAACATGGTCTCCTTTTTCTCCCTTCTGAATATTTATGAGTAATTTAATGTTTGCATCAAGAAATTGAGGTTTTTTTGTCTATCTCTTCACTCCTCTTGCTCTAGCTCCCTCTCACTCGTGGGGAAGAACCGCTAGGAGAGCAATTGCTTAAATTTCAGATTTTAGAGGAAGATCCATGAAGACTAGAGAGAGATCCACAAGGTGAATACTAATAGATATTTGAATGAGGCAAACACTCAAAAAAAGAAAGGGGAGAGAGAAATAGAGACTGAAAGAGAGAGAAAGACAGCAAAGAAACATATAGTGAACCTCACAGATATAAGAAACTTCTAGATAATAAATTTTAGAATATGGCCCAACTAGCTGACTTCATCAGTGTCTTAGTCCCACCGGAGGCATATATCTATTTTTATTCTCGTATCCTCTATAGATAGACGCTTGTCATATCTTTGCAAACTGTCTAATATCAAAAGCTCTACCAATTTACATGGTATCAAAGCCAAAACCTCTTTTTTCTGCGGGAAATCTAGGGTTCTTTTGTAAGACACTGACATGTTTACCTAGTTGGGCATACTTTGAAAAAGAATTACAAAGAGGAAAATATGAAGAGAGCAAGTAAAAATATGTGTTTAGAGTTTTGTCAAGAGAGAAAGGAAAGAGAGATGATATAGCATAACTGCTTACTCACTTTTTGTGTAATGGAGGATTGCATGGGTTTATATCAGAGTAAAAAGGGGACATGAAGAGACACCAAAGGTATTGGTACATTGGAATATGAAGATATAAGACACTTGGGGAGACTAGGGAGTCACGGGAGGTGAGGAGGTATAGAGGTAGTTGGGCCTAGTGGGTTGGCCCAATATTGCCCTTGTGGGTCATCCTAACAAGAGTAGCTAAGTTTATTACAAAATGGGAAGAGAAAGAGTGAAAGAAAGAGGGGAAGAGAGAGGAAGAGAAAAATACAGAGGGTGAGAGAGAAAGGGGGGAAGAGGGGAGGGATAGAGTGAAGGAGAGAGGGAAAGAAAGGGGAGAGAGAAATCGAGATAAAGATGGAATTATAGAGAGCCACATAGAGAGAGAAAGAGAGTAAAAATGAATTTTTAAGGTAAACAAAATGATTCCAGTATTTGTGCAAGCATAAAATTGGAATTTACCCAGAGACGGAAAGGTAGGGGGGAAAGAGGGGAGAGAAAGGCTGAAGGAAGGGGGGGAGATTATAGAGATAACGAGAGATAGTGATACACAGAGAGGAGAGAAATAGACATAAAGGACTTACAAGGAGACAGAGAGAGAGAGAGAGAGAGCTAAGAAACTCTTAACAACTTCTGAGAGAAAATGAACGGTTACCCAGCAAGAAGAATAAAAACCAGAATTACCGTGAAAATGAAGTCGTATCCCAGCTCAAGAACGACTCGCAGGAAACTGATTTTCCTCCAAATCATCTTCAGATAATCCTCCGTCATGAACAGTTTCTCCGTCGAAAAATCGACTCCTTCGGTCTTCAGCGCGTAACAATGAGGATGCATCAGCTTGCATCTCTTGTAAGCCTTGTCGTCGAGACCGACGACCACCAGATGATTCAGAAGCCTTTTTGTGCGATCTCCACTCCGAAATCCCTCCAGGAAGACGTCCAGAAGAGAACCAGGAGCGGACCATGCCGCGTTGACCGGCGCCAGTATCACTGTTTTATCCACCGTCGCCGCCTGTCTCAGCACTCTCTTCAGCTTCCCTTCGTCGGAAATATCCTCCTATGGTGGACCGGCGATGAGACAGAAAATCAAGAGAGAGAAAATCAGGAAAGAGATCTCACTTGTTCGTCTGCAGCGTTTTCGCTCCGATCTCGCCGCCCTAAATCGCGAAGTAGAAGAGAGTCGGACCTCCCGGCTTGATGGTAGAGAAAGGAAAAGGTCAGAGATAATACGAGGAGAACGAGGACGCCATAAAGAAAAATCCTCCGAACGAGAGAGCATGAGAGAGGATGAGAGGTCGCCATTTCTGAGTACACCTTGCTCAAAAAAGAGAGAGCATGAGAGAGAGGATTTTGAGAGAGAGAGGGTACATGGGAGGTGGATCTTTACCATAGCAAGAAAAATTTGATCGAAGTTTGGCCAACTTTTTTGCGGGTCAACGGACTTACAAAGACGTGGTAACAACTGCACAGCCGTTGGCTGGATCCTCCTCCGTCGGATGATTCCACCGCCAGGTTCTGTATCATTTTGGCCCATCTCTGGGTCCCAGTGATACACTGGATTATCCGTCCCCATTGAACAGTCTTCCTTCATTAATGATAGTAAATGGTCGTTGACTTTCGCATTTAGAGATCCCGGATACTAACTTGAAAACGTAATCGAGCTGTTCTAGAAGAGAGGAATGGAGATGTCATGTCTCTCTCTCTTATTATATTTGATCCCACATCCTCTCTCTCCCTGTATAATATATATCTATAAATACCCATACATATGTCTCTGTCCTTACTTCCCTGAAATGAAAGCTTAGTCTCTAACCTTGTTCTCAAGAAGCAACTCGGAGATTCTCTCCTTATAAAGTATTATTTCTCTCTCTCTCTCTCTCTCTCTCTCTCTCTCTCTCTCTCTCTCTCTCTCTCTCTCTCTCTCTCTCCTATCAATCTCAGCCGGATCTTCACTTAATTGATGGGGATACGTGGCAAGATCGGGTTCACCAGATCAGATTTGATCTCAGCCATCGATAGCAAAGAGTTATAACGGTCGAGATTAAATCGTGGAAAACGCATCTGATGCGTCCGATCGCGATCCAACGGCAAGTGTTTGGTTGCGTTTTATAACGCACAGTGACGTGGCTTCATCTGATGCGTCCGATCGCGATCCAACGACCATGTTTTAACGGTAACGATTCGCGATCATGCGTTTCATCAGAGCCGTTGATGCGTTTCATCGAATGGTTACACCCAAATCTTCTATAAATTGAAATGTTCTTTGTAAAACATTCAAGAGCAATTCAATCAAATTGAACAGTTTGGACACCAAATCTCTTGAATCTCTTGATCTCAATCGCTTCTTGAGTCATTTCCGCGTCCACAGAGTGCTTAAGATCAAGATTTCGACGATCGACGAGGAAGAAATCGACGCTTGAACTCCACGATCGTGATTTTTAGATTTTTGATTAATAGCCTTGATTCCGGTGATTAATTGGATCAATTCGATCACAATTGTGGGTTAGAGATCGTGTTTCATCTTAATCTATCTTTGTTTACCATTTAATTTTATTTTAGAATCGTTAATTTCTTTAATTTCATTCTTACTTTAAGTTATTTCACGATTTTCATTTTCGGAAAATACCTCTCTCTTCAATCTTCAATTTCTCCACGAAATCAAAGTCAAATTCATTGATTTTTGATTCCGTGGATTCGTCTTCTAGTCCTCTTTCATAAAATATCATGTTTCCCAATTAGTATCATCGATTCATCATCCAATTTGATCAAATTCGAATTATTTAGCTCTCAATTCGAGTTATTTTCATTAAATTGGTAAGTTTGGACTTTATTTTGACACCAATCGGTGTGCAATTGACAACCACATCAATTCATTCCGTCAGTGATCGAGCAAGTTGACGGGAGGAAATTCTCTACAAAGCGGTCTTTACTATTTGACGGGATAGACAATTCTCTACAACCAACTAATAGAGAGAGGAGATATGTTTGACTCTCTCCCTCTCTCTCTATCAATCTGCCATAATTGATGGTGATAGGAGACCAAGTTTTGTATCTACCATCTCTCACACGTGGGGACGATGAATTTTCTAAAGGCATAAATCCAACGACGTTTTTCCGGTAACTCAAAAAAATTAGTTGCTTATACTCGAAAAAGATAAAGGCCATGGCTACTCTCCCTCTCTATCATTCTCTCTCTCTATCTCTTAGTGACTAAAGAAGAATAAAACTCGAAGGAGGCTGAATTTCCTCCAAGTAGGGATTAGAAATGGCAATCGACCCAGTTGACCAGAGGAAAATTCTATATAGAGCAGTCTTCCTCGCCGGGTTGACTTTGCTCTACCTCCACATCGGCAACTCTGGCCCTTTTCTTATGCCTAGCGATAACTCCGGGCTTCATAAGTCAATAAAAGCAATCTACAATGCTTTGGAAGAGGAGATTCGATCTCGATCTCTCTCTTTCTCTATTTTCTCTCTAATAGGTGGTTTACATGTGGGAGTTGATTTTCCCGCTTGGTGCACAACAAGCGCGCGTGGTACAGCCGTGACGCGCAGGGGAGAAGACCCAGCACGCACACAAGGGGCACACTCAGCGAGCTTTTAGCACTTTCCAAGATGATGCCTAGTGGCGCATAGTGGTGCAAGAAGGCACGAGGGAGTAAGCACCATAGCATGGCCATGGCATGCCTCCTGGAGGGTACTGTAGCAGTCACCAAGCAGGCGCGTAGTAGCATGCACGGACGAGCAGCTCGGCGGGTACTGTAGAGCCCGCCGACTGGGCGCAAACGTGGCACGTCGGGCGTGCATTTAAGGAGGATCTCACGTTCACATGCACGCAAATCTCGGCGGGTACTGTAGTACCCCCCGCGATGCACGCCACGTGCGCGTGAAGGCGTCGACGAGACGGTGGCACACAAAAAATGGAGTGCCGCTTTTTGGTGTTTTCTACTTGTGTTATATAAATAGGCACCCCTAGAGCGTCTCTATGTACATCTGAGCATTCCTTTCGTCCTCCATAGGGTTGTAAGTGAGTTTTTAACTGATTTTTAGTTAATTTTTTCCATTCTTTCTCATTCTTCTCCTATTTTGAGTGTGTGAGTGCATTTCTAAGTGTGCTCAACATCTTTTGAAATGTCCCTTGAGGTGTTCAGCAGAGAACAAGTGGTACCACAACGTTTATGGTCCTAGGTTTGTGAAGATGTCCAAGAGAGGAAGTCCTTCCACCATGTCCGATGACTAGGGTGGTGCAAGCAAAGGTGCAAGCCTTGAAGAGGAAATTTGAAACAATTTCCATGAGGAGAAATGAGAAAGTGGATGATTACTCAAATCGTTTTGCTTGAATTTTTACCAATTTGAGAGACTTGGGGGAGAGTCTTGATGAATATGGTGCTGTTTCAAGACTCCTCAAGTCAGTCCCTAAAGATTTTGATTCTCTAATTCTTCTACTTGACCAGAAAAGTTATTTAAAGACCATGAGCCTTGTGGAAGCATTTGGGCAACTCAAGGTCCATGAGTTGAAACTCCAAGAGAGGAACTCAAGAGATGAGGAGCAAGCACTCCTATCTAGGGCATTCAAAATGTCCAAGAAGAATCAAAGAGGGTCATCTTCAAGTGGAAGGGGACGAGGAAGAAAAAGAAAAAGCAAAGATTGTGGTGGTGAAGCCAATGGAAAGAAGAAGAGGAAGCAATTTCACAAATCCAATGGAAAATGCTACACTTGGAAATAGCATGGGCATTTTTTACATGAGTGTGAACTTCCCAAGAGGGACAAGTCCAAGTAAAATAAAAATATGAACATGCCCCATGAAGATGAAGATGAAGAGAAAGAATCATCGTTGCTAATGGCAGTAGCCCATGAACATGAGAGCGTGTTACTTCAAGGTTTGAGTGGCTCTCACATTGATGATATGTGGTGTCTAGGTACGGAGCAAGCAGCCATATGACTGGTATGAAGACTTTCTATCAGTCACTTGATAAATCTCACAAAGGAGTGATGAGATTCGGTGACGGTTCTTCAATTAGGTTTGAAGGCAAAGGTGAAATACATATGGATTATACAAATGGCGAACGCATGATTATTGAAAATCTCCTTTATATAACTAAATTGAAGACTAAAATATTGATTTTGGGAAAGCTTGATTCGCGAGGTTATGATATACATATGAGGGATGGTTTTTTCATTCTTCACAATGGCCAATGAAGGTTGTTGACCAAGACTCCCAAGACACAGGGGAATATGTATCTATTGAAGCTTGACATCATCGAGCATTGTCTTCTTGTAGAAAATAATGATGAAGAGGCATGGCTGTGACATAGAAGGATGTGTCATCAAAGTGCTCACACTCTACATGATATGGTGAAAGATAATCATGCGATTGGATTACCTGTTCTTCAAAATTTGAGCGAAAGTGCAGTTTAAAAATTTGAGCAATTTGAAAATCATTCTCCGCCACCAGGTTTGGTAAAAATAATCTAGGGTTTGGTTTTGGAGAAGCCTAATCATGAGAGATGGCAAGACTCCCGCGTAGATGAGAATAAAGTGCTCTTGACCAGCTGACATCACCTACAACAACATTCTCTGCACCGTAGAATACAACCATTAGAGTTTCTATTAGGTCCAATGAAAACTCAGATGTACCCCTCCTCCACCGATAAAAACCTCTCGACCAGCAGAAGCTTGACCTACACCCACTCATTGAGGCATTTAAAGACTGTATAAAATTCATTTAAAAATTCTTACGAATAACTATCAAGATGGTAATTTATCTTTTTTTTTACCTGCAATTCTGAGGTACCCTCCAAGAGGGTTTCTGGCGGCCACTGAAGCTCGCTGGCTGATCAATGTACAACTTCCAGTCCTCCATCATTACCTTCATATTCATAAGCTTCCTCTTGAGGCCAATGCAGCAATTGGTGTGCATGGTGCACACCTTGTCCATGTCCCTCCTAGGCTAGCACAGTCCTCCCAAACTCAATGTCGGCAGGAACTTCATCTCAATATGAAGCCCTCGAGTATGATTATCGGCCTTTATAATATCAAAGACGTGTTGATCATGTCTTCTTGGGAAAGTCTCTCTCAAAGAGTACCAGTGCTTGTAGAATTCTATTGTTCTTTCGTTGGATCTCAAATAGGGAAAACCTGACTTGATATCGTTTCGTCTATCATCCGAGTTGCGGTTGAATGTATCGCATGAAATTTGGATATCGGTGGCTGGATAGAAGAAGGGGGCTGGGTCTCGGAACCACACGATGTCGGCATCATGCCATCAACAAAGAGATATGGGGAGAGTGACAATAGAGACATAAACATGGAGACACGTACAATATTGCCCTTGTGGGTCATCCTAACAAGAGTAACTAAGTTTATTAAAATATCAAGTTTATTAGAAAATGGGGAGGGAACGACTGAAGGAAAGAGGGGAAGGGACAAGAAGAGAAAAATAGAGAGGGTGAGAGAGAAAGGGGCGAAGAGGGGAGATATAGAGTGAAGGAGGGAGGGAAAGAAAGGGGAGAGAGAAAGACAGTGGAGAGAAATCGATATAAAGATGGAATTATAGAGACACAGAGACAGAGAAAGAGAGTAAAAATGAATTTTTAAGGTAAATAAAATGATTCCAGTCTTTGTGCGAGCATAAAATTGGAATTTACCCAGAGAGGGGAAGGTAGGGGGAAAGAGGGGAGAGAAAGGCTGAAGGAAGGGGGGGGAGATTATAGAGATAGCGAGAGATAGCAACACACACAGAGGGAAATTGAGATAAAGATCGCATTACAAGGGGAGAGAGAGAGAGAGAGAGAGAGAGAGAGAGAGAGAGAGCTACGAAACTCGTAACAATTTCTGAGAGAAAATGAACTGTTACCCAGCTAGAAGAACAAAAACCAGAATTACCGTGACAATGAAGTCGTATCCCAGCTCAGGAACGACTCGCAGGAAACTGATTCTCCTCCACATCATCTTCAGATAATCCTCCGTCATGAACAGTTTCTCCGTCGAAAAATCGACTCCTTCGGTCTTCGGCGCGTAACAATGAGGATGCATCAGCTTGCACCTCTTGTAAGCCTTCTCGTCGAGACCGACGACCACCAGATGATTCAGAAGCTTTTTTGTGCGATCTCCCCTTCGAAATCCCTCCAGGAAGACGTCCAGAGAAGAGAACCAGGAGCGGACCACGCCGCGTTGACCGGCGCCAGTATCACTGTTTTATCCACGGTCGCCGCCTGTCTCAGCACTCTCTTCAGCTTCCCTTCGTCGGAAATATCCTCCTATGGTGGACCGGCGATGAGACAGAAAATCAAGAGAGAGAAAATCAGGAAAGCGATCTCACTTGTTCGTCTGCAGCGTTTTCGCTCCGATCTCGCCGCCAGAAGTCGCGAAGTGGAAGAGAGTCGGACCTCCTGGCTATATGATAGAGAAAGGAAAAGGTCAGAGATAATACGAGGAGAACGAGGACGCCATAAAGAAAAATCCTCCGAACGGCGAGGTCGGTCGCCATTTCTGAGTACACCTTGCTCAAAAAGAGAGAGCATGTGAGAGAGGATTTTGAGAGAGAGAGAGAGGGTACATGGGAGGTGGAAATTGACCATAGAAAGAAAAATTTGATCGAGGTTTGGTACACTGGATTATCGGTCCCCATTGAAAAGTCTTCCTCCATTAATGGTATTACATCATATTAAATGATATTTATGATACTAACTTGAAAACGTAATCGAGCTATTTTATCGGAGATAATCCCACCAGAGCGCAATCTTTTTCTTTCAAACTAATTATAATCCCACCAGATAATAATCGATTACTATCCAACTGACTGCAATCTTTTTCTTTCCGTGAGAATCCCACCAGACCGCCTTCCACTTCTAATAGGACATGAACGCCTTCTACTTTTAATCATTAAACTTAAATAATAGGGTGAAGAAAATTATATTTACATTGTTTTTCATTTGCTTTTATATGTGGATGATCATAACTATCCCTCATTCTTAGATCCAACAGGCTCGCACGATACAAAGAATTTTAAAGATCAAGCTTAACTTTAAAATAAAATAAATGAAAAACAAATAAAATATTTTCAAATTATATTCTCTCTCATGACTTGTTCTTGACTTTTGAAGATGCTTTTGCCTTCCAACTGATGACTTTGACCCTGGATGTTCGACACTTCAATGTCTTGATTATTCTTGATGATGATTGCGTATATGCAGGATGATCCTATATGAGGATCCTATTAAGTCTACGATGATAAATGATGTTCCAAAAGTGACAAATGAATAATGTCTCAATTACTTTTTTGAAGAAATAATTAGTCTGAAATAAAAAATTGATAGTAGATTTTGAAAAATAAAATTCAAGTTTTGAAAACATCAAAATGTGGTTTTAAATAAACCAAAATATAAAACAATCAGTCCAAAAAAGGTGAAAAAATTTTAAAATCAAAATCCGGTTGTGGAAAATTAAAGCAGGTTTTGAAAAATATAAAATGTGGTTTTAGAAAAATCAAAATAAAAAATAAGCAGTCCAAAATAGAAAATTGAAATGAGATGAATAAAATGAAACAAGTTTTGAAAAAAAAACCTAGGTAAATCCTAGGGCTCTTGTACCATGTCAGAAGATAGAATAAGGTAAATTAATAGAATGAGAAGATAGTCTTATGTCATCTCTCTCTCTCATTATATTTGATCCCATATCCTCTCTCTCCCTCTATAATATATATCTATAAATACACATACATATGTCTCTGCCCTCACTCCCCTGAAATGAAAGGCTAGTCTCTAACCTTGTTCTCAAGAAGCAACTACAAGATTATCTCCTTACAAAGTATTATTTCTCTCTCTCTCCATCTCTCTCTCCCTCCCTCTCTCTCTCTCTCACTCTATATATTTATTTATTTATTTATTTATCTTTCTCTCTGCCTCATGTAGAGAGAGATTTGGCTGACTCTCTCTCCATAAGTTGGTTAGAGAGAGGAGGTATGTTTGATTCTCTCCCGCTCTCTCCATCAATCCATCATAATTGTTGGCGATAGAAGACTGAGTTTTCTATCTACCATCTCTCACACATGGGGGTGACGACTTTTCTAACGGCGTAAATCCAGTGACGTTATTTTGTAACTAAGTAAAATTGGTCGCTTATACCCGTAAAAAATAAAAGCCATGGCTATGCTCTCTCTCTATAGTTCTCTCTCTCTCTATCTCTTAGTGACGGAAGAAGAATTAAATTGGTAGGAGGCTGAATTTCCTCCAAGCAGAGACTGGAAATGGCGATCGAGCAAGTTGACAGGAGGAAAATTCTCTATGGAGCGGTCTTCCTTGCGGGGTTGACTTTGCTCTACCTCCTCATCGTCAGTTCTGGCCCTTTTCTTAAACCTAGAAATAACTCAGGGCTTCATAAGTCAATGTAGGAGATCCACATAGCTTTGAGAGAAAAGATTCGATCTCGATCTCTCTCTTTCTTAGTTTTCTCTCTCATAGGTAGTTTACTTGTGGGAGGTGATTTTCCCGCTTGGTGCACGACTAACGCGCCTCGTACAGCCTCGGCGCATAGGGGAGAGCACTCAGCATGCACACAAGGGGCACAATCAATGAGTTTTGTAGCATCTGCCAAGATGGTGCCCAATGGCATGAAGTGGCGTGGGAAAGCACGCAAGAGCAAGCTCCATAGCCTGCCCGTTGCATGGCTCCCAGTTGATACTTTAGCACCTACCGAGCATGCACGCAGTGGCATGCACGGATGAGGAGATTGACCTGTACTGTAGCACTCGCCAAGCGACGCATGTGTGGCACGCGGGACGTGCATTTCGGGAGGACCCCATGTTCAAATGCCCGCACAATCTCAGGGGGTACTGTAGTACCCGCCGAGATGCGCGGCAAGGCCTCGACGGGACGGTGGCACACAACAAATGGAGTGCCACTTTTTGGTATTTTCTCCTCGTGTGCCTATAAATAGGCACCGCTAGAGCATCTCGATGTACATCTGAGCATTCTTTTCTTCCTCCACAGGGTTGTAAATGAGTTTTTTAGTGGTTTTTAGTGAATTTCTTCCATTCTTTCTCATTCTTCTCTTCTTTGAGTGTGTGAGTGCATTTGTGAGTGTGTTCACCATCTTTTGGAATGCCCCTTGAGGTGATATGCAGCCAACAAGTGGTATCACAATGTTTTTGGTCCTAGGCTTGTGAAGATGTCCAAGAGAGGAAGGACTTCTACCATGTCCAACAATGTACATACACTTACACCAACCTTGCATCCACCAAGAAGTGAAATCCGTATGTCTACTTCTTCTCTTTATGTTAACAAGCACAAATTATCATCTTTGGGCTATGGGGATGGAGGTTTCTTTGGAGGCTCATGATTTATGGGGAGTCATTGATGAAAGTGAGATAAATCGCAAGACAGATCATCTTGCATTAACGGTGATCCTCAATTCCATCTCAGATTCTCAAAGCACTGAAATTGACATAAAGAAGAGTGCAAAGGATAATTGGAAGGTTCTCCGCACATTGCATGTGGGAAAGGATAGGGTGGTGCAAGAAAAGGTCCAAACCTTGAAGAGGGAATTTGAAACAATTTTCATGAGGAGAAATGAGAAAGTGGATGATCACTCAAATCGTATTGCTTGAATTGTTACCAATTTTAGAGACTTGGGGGAGAGTCTTGATGAGTATGGTGCTGTTTCAAGACTCCTCAAGTTAGTCCCTAAAGATTTTGATTCTCTAATTTATCTACTTGAGCAGAAAAGTGATTTAAAGACCACAAGAATTGTGGAAGCATTTGGGCAACTGATAACATGCTAAATAAAAATTATAAAACCTGATTATTGATGCATATTAAGGCATAAATAATTTCATTTCCATGCATGTTATCACATTTAAATGTATTTTTCTATCATTCCATAAAAAAATCATTATCATCTCAAAAATACTTTAAATTAGGGTTTAATATGATGATTTAAAGATGAATAATTTAATATCCCATCTTTACTTGAGATTATAGATGCTTTTAGAGTCAAAATAATGAGAGAAAATGTTTTATAAATATTTATTTATATTTTCTTAAGTTAAAATCCTTCAAAAATAAATGTATTTTTGAAATGGAAATTAATACTCTCATTATTTATTAATTTTGACTCTTTAGAATGAGAGATAATTAAAATTAGGATCAAATGAAAGAAATTTGGATTAATTTGGAGTTATATTTTAAAAGTTATGAATTTTCTAATTTTTAGAGATTTTTCTGGATTTTTTCTGAATTATTTTCGACTTTTAATGATTAAAAACTAATTAAAAAGGCTAAAAAGGGGGTATATTTTTGCACGGGACCCACGTGGGTGCGATGTGGCACGCAAGGCCACGTGGAAGAGCCATGCGGGCCCACGCGAGCGCTTGCATGGCGCGGAGGTGACACGTGGCATGAATATTTATATATACTCGTAATATTAGGGTTATAGTACATATAAGCATCCGATATTTCGGATATTACGCTAACCCCTCTATTTCACACTCCTTATAAACCCGAATCATCTTTTTTATTTAATCCGTGTGGGACTAAGTTCCACGGAGTTTCTAAGATGCAGGTGACGTGGCTGAATGAGGATCGACGGATTAGATGGAGGGCAGATCACCGCGTGTCAATAAAGTGGACGCGCGGATCACCGATTACCATCAAAAGCACGTGGCTTAAATAAAGCGTTATAACGGTCATGATTTAATCGCGCGGGGAGCATCCGGATCGTCCGATCATGATCCAACGGCGCCAATCTAAAGCGTTTTATAACGCATCTCATCTGAGCACTTCATCACAGATCCGACGGCTGTGATATGTTCGAAACGGTCCACAATGGACCGTTCCATCGTAATCGTCGATCATTTCGATCGGACGGTTACGCCCAAAAAGTGTATAAATAAGGCATGGTCTTCCTATTTGTAAGCATTCGAGTTAGAAATCAATCAAATTGATTTGTTTAGACACCTCCCTTCTCGAATCTCTTGATTCCATCCTCTTCTACTCTCATTTTCGCATCTACGGAGGGTTTGAAATCGAGACTTGGTTGAGAGATGAAGGAGAAATCAAAGCTTGAACTCCACGATCGCGTTCTTCATGTTTTCAAGGATTGAAATGATTAATCATGTTAATTTGATCGCAATCTTGGGTTACTGGAGTCGGTTTTTATTAATCTATAATCCATTCATGTTTGATTTCAATTTAGACTAGGATTTAAAGTTTAATTTAGTTTAATTTTTGTTAAAATCGCTATTTACACGTTTGAAAATTTCTTCCCACATCGATCTTCAATTTCTCCACGAAATCAAGATCAGTTTCGATGATTCTTGATTCCCTGGAAGATATTTGAAGTTATCTTTCATAATATACCATTTTCCCCAATTTCTACCATCGATTTATCGTCCGATTTGATCAATTTTAAAGAAAACATTATAAATTTCCTTATTTCTCTGTGGATTCAACACTTATTTACCATTATACCCCTCAATTCGAGTTAATTTCATCAAATTGGTCAGTTTGGAATTATTTTTGACACGAGACCGTGTGAAATCGACGACCTCACGGTTTCGTCTCGTCAGCAACTCATGGTCAATGAGTTGAGACTCCAAGAGAGGAACTCAAGAGACGAGGGGCAAGCACTTCTATATAGGGCATTCAATATGTCCAAGAAGGACCAAAGAGGGTCATCTTCAAGTGGAAGGGGACGAGGAAGGAAAGGAAAAAGCAAATATCGTGGTGGTGAAGTCAATGGAGAGAAGAAGAAGAAGCAATTTGACAAATCCAAGGTAAAATGATACAATTGTCAAAAGCTTGGGCATTTTGTACATCAGTGTGAAATTCTCAAGAGGGACAAGTCCAAGGAAAAAGAAAAGATGCACATGCCCCAAGAAGATGAAGATGAAGAAACAGAATCATCATTGCTAATGGCGATAGCCGATGAACATGCGGACGTGTTACTTCAAGGTTTGAGTGTCTCTCATATTGATGATATGTGGTATCTCAATATGGGAGCAAGCAGCCATATGGCTGGTATGAAGACCTTCTATCTATTCCTTGATGAATCTCACAAAGGAGTGGTGAGGTTTGGTGACTGTTCTCCAATTATGTATGAAGGCACAGGTGAAGTACATGTGGATTGTACAGACGGCCAACGCATGATTATTGAAGATGTCCTTTATATACCTAAGTTGAAGACTAACTTCTTGATTTTGGGAAAGTTTGATTCTCAAGGCTGTGATATACTTTTGAGGGATGGTTTTCTCACTGTTCACAATGGCCAAGGATGATTGCTGACCAAGACTCCCAAGACAAAGGGGAATATGTACCTATTGAAGCTCGACATCGTCGAGCATTGTCTTCTTGTGGAAGCGAATGACGTTGAGGCATGGCTGTGGCATAGAAGGATGTGTCGCCAAAGTGCTCACACCCTCCATGATATGGTGAAAGGTAATCATGCGATTGGATTACCTAGTTCTTCAAAATTTGAGCAAAAGTGCAGTTTGAAAATTTGAGCAATTTGAAAATCATTCTCCGCCAGCAAGTTTGGTAAAAAAATCTAGGGTTTTGTTTTGGAGAAGCCTAATCATGAGATATGGCAGGACTCCCACGCAGATGAGAATGAAGTGCTTTTGACTAGCTGACATCACCTACACCAACATTCTCTGCATTGTAGAGTACAACCATTAAAGTTTCTATTAGTTCGAATGAAAACTCATATGTACCCACCTCCACTGATAAAAACCTCTCGACCAGCAGAAGCTTGACGTGCACTCACTCATTGAGGCATTTCAAGACTGTAAAAAATTCATTTAGAAATTCTTATGGATCACTATCAAGATGGTGAGTCTTTTTTTTTTACCTGCAATTCTGAGGTACCCTCCAAGATGGTTTCCGGTGTCCACTAAAGCTCATGGACTGATCAATGTACAACTTCCAGTCCTCCATCATTACCTTCATATCCATAAGCTTCCTCTTGAGGCCAATGCAGCAATTGGTGTGCATGGTGCACACCTTGTCCATGTCCCTACTTGACTGGCATAGTCCTCCAAAACTCACTGTCGGCAGGAACTTCATCTCAAGATGAAGCCCTCGAGTATGATTATCGGCCTTTATAATATCAAAGACATGTTGATCATGTCTTCCTGGGAAAGTCTCTCTCGAAGAGTACCAGTGCTTGTAGAATTCTATTGTTCTTTCATTGGATCTCACATAGTGAAAACCTGTGTTGACTTCATTTTGTCTGTCATCTGAGTTGCCATTGAATCTATCGCATGAAATTTGGATATCAGTGGCTGGATAGAAGAAGGGGGCTGGGTCTCGGAACCACACTATGTCGGCATCCTGCCATCAACAAAGAGATATGGGGAGAGTGAGAACAGAGAGATAAACATGGAGGCACATACAATGAAGAAAGAGATCCAAAGACATAGAGGAAGGAGGGATGGGTTATTTTTATGGGTTTTCTCCTTTTGTGGACAAACCACTTAATGACAAGAACATGTTCTCCTTTCTCTCCCTTCTGAATATTTATGAGTAATTTAATGTTTGCATCAAGAAAGAAAGGTTTTCTTGGTCTATCTCTTCTCTCATCTCGCTCTAGCTCCCTCTTACTCATGGGGGAGAACCGCTAGGAGAGCAGTTGCTTAAATTTCAGATTCTAGAGGAAGATCCACGAAGACTAGAGAGAGATCCACAAGGTAAAGACTAATATATATTTGAATGAGGTTGACACTCCCACAAAGAAAGGGGGGAGAGAAATAGAGATGGACAAAGGGAGAGAGAGCAAAGAAACATGTAGTGAACCTCACAGATAAGAGAAACTTCTAGATAGAATATTATAGAATATGGCCCAACTAGCTGACCCCATTAGTAACTTAGTCCCACATGAGGCATATATCTATTTTTATTCTCATATCCTCTATATATCGTCGCTTGTAAAATCTTTTCAAACTTTCCACTATCAAAAGCTTTACCAATTTTCTTGGTATCAAAGCCCAAACCTCTTTTTTCTCCGGGGAAATCTAGGGTTCTTTTGTAAGACACTGGCAGGTTTACCTGGTTGGGAATACTTGGACAAAGAATTACAAAGACGCAAATATAAAGAGAGCAAGTAAAAATATGTGTTAAGAGTTTTGTCAAGAGAGAAAGGAGAGAGATGATATAAGATAACTGCTTACTCACTTTTTCTGTAATGGAGGATTGCATGGGTTTATATCAGAGTAAGAAGGGTAGATGAAGAGATACCAAAAGGCATGGGGACATAGGAATATGAAGATATAGAGACACTTGGGGAGACTAGGGACGATATATAGAGGAGGTATGGGAGTCATGGGAGGTGAGGAGGTATGGAGGTAATTGGGCCTAATGGGTTGGCCCAATATTCCCCTCGTGGGTCATCCTAACAAGATTAAGAAAGTTTATTAAAATATCAAGTTTATTAGAAAATGGGGAGAGAAAGACTGAAAGAAAGAGGGGAAGAGAGAGGAAGAGAAAAATACAGAGGGTGAGAGAGAAAGGGGGAAAGAGGGGAGGGATAGAGTGAAGGAGAGCGAGAAAGAAAGGGGAGAGAGAAAGACAGTGAAGAGCAATCGAGATAAAGATGGAATTATAGAGACACAGAGAGAGAGAAAGAGAGAGAGAGCTAAGAAACTCGTAACAACTTCTAAGAAACCCAGCAAGAAGAATAAAAACCAGAACTACCGTGAAAATGAAGTCGTATCCCAGCTCAAGAACGACTCGCAGGAAACTGATTTTCCTCCATATAATCTTCAGATAATCCTCCGTCATGAACAGTTTCTCCGTCGAAAAATCGACTCCTTCGGTCTTCAGCGCGTAACAATGAGGATGCATCAGCTTGCATCTCTTGTAAGCCTTGTCGTCGAGACCGACGACCACCAGATGATTCAGAAGCCTTTTTGTGCGATCTCCACTCCGAAATCCCTCCAGGAAGACGTCCAGAAGAGAACCAGGAGCGGACCATGCCGCGTTGACCGGCGCCAGTATCACTGTTTTATCCACCGTCGCCGCCTGTCTCAGCACTCTCTTCAGCTTCCCTTCGTCGGAAATATCCTCCTATGGTTGACCGGCGATGAGACAGAAAATCAAAGAGAGAAAAATCAGGAAAGCGATCTCACTTGTTCGTCTACAGCGCTTTCGCTCCTATCTCGCCGCCAGAAGTCGCGAAGTGGAAGAGAGTCGGACCTCCCGGCTAGATGGTAGAGAAAGGAAAAGGTCAGAGATAATACGAGGAGAACGAGGACGCCATAAAGAAAAATCCTCCGAACGGCGCGGTCGGTCGCCATTTCTGAGTACACCTTGCTCAAAAAAGAGAGAGCATGAGAGAGAGGATTTTGAGAGAGAGAGAGAGAGAGAGAGAGGGTACATGGGAGGTGGAAGTTGACCATAGGAAGAAAAATGTGATCCAAGTTTGGCTAACCTTTTTGTGGGTCAACGGACTTATCATGTTGGCCGCCAGGTTCTGTATCATTTTGGCCCATCTGTGGGTCCCAGTGATACACTGGATTATCCGTCCCCATTGAACAGTCTTCCTTCATTAATGATATTAAATGCTCGTTGACATTCGCATTTAGAGATCCCGGATACTAAATGATATTAAATGGTATTAACTGATATTAATGATACTAACTTGAAAACATAATTGAGCTGTTATATTGGAGAGGAATCAAGCTATGTGTCACAATCAAACACAAAACTATGGGGATGGATCTACGAGATTGATTGGCAGAGAACAAGAGATTGACTCAAATCAATTCGCGTGTGAACTACATGTAGGACTTCGTCATGAGGAACGTCGAGCCGACAACTGATAAGTGACGTATCGTTTTATGCGGTCGTTAAAATATACAAACGTAGGTCAAACAAAATTTATAATTCCGAACTCACAATAACAAAGATATAAAATCAAGTATAGTGTAAAGATCAGGTCGATCCACAGAGAACACGGTTGACTTTGACCACAGAATTAACTTGGTCAAACTTAGGTATAATTAGGGTTTTTAACTACTGAAAATAATATTTAATTAATTCAAATGATATAATTATACTACATAAAATATTTTAAGAATTTAGAAGCTGATTTGACGAAGAAATGTAAAAAGTCAATGTCAAAGCGTGGACTTTGACTAATAGTTGACTTTCTGTAAAATCAACGGAATAAAAAGGTCTCGAAGATTATGAAATTATATATTCAGAAATTCCAGAAAAAATGTAAATTATTAATATAAAATTCGTGATTTTTTTAGAAGAATTGGATTTATTATGAATTATTGAAAATCAAAGATCAGAAAAATCTTGAAATGAACATTTAAGTGTAAATCTTCAAATTGACTAACCAAATGATATCCAAATCCTAAAATTCACATATTAATACAAATCTTACAACCAAAGGATTCCAAAGAGACCAAAATCGTCAAATTTCAACTTCTAATTTAAGAGTCATTGATCTTGCAAGTCAACATCCAAATTCGGATTGAAAATGAACAGTAGTTGGTCAAATGTTAAATTGAGGGGTCAAATAATCATGAAATTTTATGAATTTTCTATCCACGGAAAGCTGATGAAACAAGGAATCTAATAAAACTTGAATTAACTGATTCGGACTAAGATCAGAGAGAAATCCTTGTTTCAAAATCAGCAAAAATCTGAACCAAATTTGGGCAAAAATGAAGAACAAAAAAATTTAAATCATGAAATTAACTACCTAAATCTAATCTAAATACAAATCATCGCAAGATGAAAAATCGATTCATACTACCAACCCGATTGACGTCATGATTTGGCTTCAATTCACACGGATTGAAGAGTATTTGCTCATTTTCTTCCTCGGCGTGCGTTCGGCGTTCAAGGGGAGAATACGATCAAATCAAGCAACGATTCACGACCAATCCTACCTCAATCCGATCGTAATTGAGTCTAGGACGCAGGGGATCACGAAATACTCAAGATTTTGCTCCCAAATTTCTTAATCTCTTCACGATTCAATCAAGAGTTACTGAGAACTAGAAGAACATCGATATTTATAAGGGATTTCAGCGCGAAAATCGTGAGATCAGGGGAGAAGACGTATTGACGGCCAGGATTGTACGATCATCATGGGCCACGATCCCACGATCTCATGATTTTTGCCCGTCCGATCTCAATTGTAGAGTCTTGATGCATCCACTTGTCGTCCCACGATGCACCAATTTTGCGATTGATCCGAGGCCGTCCGATTTCATTAATGAGATCGACGGCTCCATTTTTTGCACGTGCTTTGATCATCAATCGGGTGGACTCCGGTTCACGTGATCGAGGCATCTCCATCATCACGATCGCATCCGACGCATATCACAATGCCACGTGTCCTGCACTTTAAAATCCCACGGGAACATAGTCCCACAGGGAAAAAATAACGGGAAAACACGCGTATATAAGATGGGGCGAAATAACACCTTTGTGTTACCACCCCAATACTACTACCTAGGCCCAATAACCAGTGGGCCCATCACTTGCAATCCTCTCACACCGCCATGTGGCGCCACCCAGGCGTGCGCGTGGACTTGCGTGGCCTTGCCACGTGTCCGCGCCATCTCCGCACGTGGGTTCGTGTGGCATTGCCACGTGGCCTTGCATGCCATGTCGCATCCGCGCAGGTCCCGTGCGCCATGTCAGCTCTGGGGGTCATATGGAGATATAAAACCTATTTTGCCATTTTTTAAAGGAATTAAAAATCATAATAAATTCTGGAAAAATTTAGAAAAATCCAAAAACTTCAGAAATTCATATCTCTAAAAATATAACTCCTTTTAAACTCAAATTTTCTCCATTGAGTCAAAAATTTCTTTATCTTTAATATTATTCCATCTAAAATATAATTTAAAAGAAGGATATAAGATGAATTTAAAATAAACTTAAGTAATCTTTTAAGAAGTGTATTTAATATCATCCATGAATTATTCTAATCATTTACTAAAGTCAAAATAAATCAAGGGAAGTAATAAATTTCTATTTATTTAACCTTGCAAAATATTAAACATCTAGAAAGCACATAATTAAACCTAAATAGTGTATAAATATAGACTTTAGTAAAATGGCATACCAATGGAGAAAATTCATAAAAACTATGATAACATGCATCATAATCACATAAAATAAGCATGAATATGAGTTAAATAAGACAAGAATTTAAGTTATAAAGGCATGTTATCAGTTACCCATTAATGAGTCATACAAATCTGGAAAATAGACTGATAACAAATATGTTATCAGTTGAATAACCAATATTCAATAGATAAAAGCATATGTATCTTGAAAAAAAACTGATGGACCTAAAACAATGGCTTGATTAGGTAGAATAAATTAAATTTCAAATATATCATGTATAAGATTCAAAAGAATAATAAAGGGATATAAGATTCCTCTCTCTTGTAACCACAAGTCAATAATAGGAAGGAACATGATTCATATTTTCTTATTTTATGCTTAATTTTTATCTACAAATTCCATTTGAAATTCCTCTAGGTCCAAGGATTATGTGTGGCAGTTCTTGTTATTATGTTGCATGCATTAGTGTTGGACTCCATATAACTCAAATTCCAAAAGTCAAGAACACTCTAATGTGTATCCTTAGAATATTGCCTCATTGGATGATCAAGCTAAAAAGATGATCGAGTTTTTTTACATAAAAAAGAGTTTGAAGAGTGAAAATAATGATGTATTGATAATCATAAACTGATGTAATATCCTTTATAGTTGTTGCGGATTGCTCTCATAGTGATTGCCCTTTCAATATTAGTCCATCATCCATCATCTGGGTGTTTGATGTCGGTCATCCAGGTGCCGAGTTGCTTGTATTTGATGTCGGATATTGAATGGATGAAAGATATCAGCTAGATGATGAATGACGTAGTGTAGTGGATGATCGATATTGAAAGATTTATGACATTGATGAATATCACTGGATGATGGATATTGGATGACGTTGGATGATGATTGATACTGCTAATTATGTTGGATATTATATGGCCTATAAGCTGATCACACTTCCATGTATCTCGTTTATGTTCATTGAAATGAAATTTATTCACTATCATTCATGTGTGATGTTTGCAATGAAGTCAATGAGCATATGCAATGACTAAGTGAATTATGATGAGATCATAATTCAATGATCACTAGTCCTTAAACATATGTTCTAAAAATTCCTATTCCAAGGATATTCGAGAAGGACATTGAATTATTCTGAAAGAATAGTACTGTCTGATCCAACTCCTATGATGAGTATAGCTGATCGTGTAGCCATCGGTGTGGAGAACCTAAGGGTAGATATTCTCCATTGGATCACAAATTCCTTCATCTTTAATATTATGTCATCTAAAAATACAAATTAAAAGAATCTATAGGATGAATTTCAAATAAACATAGATAATTTCTTAAGTAGTCTATTTTATATCATCCAACATTCTCTTCTTGAAACTAAATCTTCTAATCATCTACTAAAGTCAAAGTGAATTAAGGGAAGTAATTAGCCTTGTAAAATATTAAACATTCATAAAGCACATAATTAACCCTAAATAATGCATAAATATGGACTTTAGTAGAATGGCATACCAATAGAAAAAATTCATAAAACTATGATGACATGCATTATAATTACATAAAATAAGCATGAATATTAGTTAATTAAGATCAGAATTTTAGTTAAATATGCAAGTTATCTGACGAGACGAGACCACGAGGTCGTCGATTTCACACGGTCTCGTGTCAAAAATAAAGCCTAATTTACCACTTTAGGGAATTAAGAGAGAATTGAGGGGTATAATGGTAAATACGAGTCGAATCCACAGGGAATTTAGGTATTTTTGAGATATCTTTTGGAATTTGGTCAAATTGGACGATGAATTGAGGTGAGAAATTAGGGAAAATGGTGTTTTTAGAAAGATAACTTCAAAACGAATCCACGGAATCAAGAATCATCGAATTTGGACTTGATTTCGCGGAGAAATCAAAATTTGAAGTGGAGAGAAATTTTCGGACGTTAAAATCGTGATTTTAAGATAAATTTTATGAAATTGAAATCTAAAACCTAATCTAAAAGAAAATTAAAGATAATAGGAGGATAATTAAGGTAAAACCGCTTCCATTAAACCCATTTAGCGATCGAAATATCGCGATTAAACCGATTAATCACGAAGAACACCAAGATCGTCACGCCGAGCTTCAAGCGTCGATTTCTCCCTCAATTTTCCACCAAATATCGACTTCTACCCCTCCGTGGATGCGGAATTGAAGAGGAGGAGGAAGAACTCGAGAGAAACGAGAGGATCGGTGTCTATACAAGTCAATTTGATTGAAATCCAACTCGAATACATAGAACGACGAAGAACTCGTCTATTTATAAGGGCGAAAAAGGAGAGCCGTTCGATCGATGCGTTAAGGCTCAATTAACGGTCCAGATGCGTTTTGTAACGCTGAAACGTTACAAATAAATCGCGATCGTTGGATCTCAGATGGACGCTCCAGATTCATCCTCACGATGTGTGTTATAAAATGCCTCGAAACGACGCCCGTTGGATCCCGATCTAACGCTCCAGATGCGTTTGATCGCGTGAAATCGTGGCCGTTATAATTAGATTAATTAAGGCACGTGCTTGATGATCTCCAGTGCACCCGGCGTCCATGCGACCGCGTCATGAGATGCTGCCACGTTGCATCTAATCTGACCATTATAATAACGGTTTTAAGACACGTGCGTTGATCTCTGATCCGTGGACCGCGCTCACGCGATCGACGCACGAGATCTCGCGCGCCGCCCGATCCAATGCTCCGCACGCATCCACGTCACCTGAAAGGTAAGTAAAGTGTGGGTTAGTCCCACACGGGAAAAAAAAAGAAGAGATCGTCGGGTTTATAGGACCCGACGACCTAAAGGGTTAATAACCTTTCCCATCTAGGGAAGGCTGAAGACCCCTTTTATATGTATTAAATAAATATAATATAAGTATAAAAATGCACCACGTAGGCGCGCTGCGCGGGCCCGCGTGGCTCTGCCACGTGGCCTTGCGTGCCACGTCGCACCCGCGTGGGACCCGCGCGCTTTTTGCATTTTTTTATTATTTATTTTAATCTATTTAAATCGAAATTAAAATCATAAAAATCAGGAAAAATTCAGAAAAATCCCTAAAATTGTAAAAATCATATCTTTTAAAATACAACTCCAAATTAATCCAAATTTCTTTCATTTGATCTAAAATTTAATTATCTATCATTCTAAAAATTCAAAATATTTAAATAACAAGAGTTTTAATTTATATTTCAAAAATACACTCATTTCCTTAAGATTTTAAGTTTAGAAATTTAATGAATGTTTATAAAAATAATTTCTCTTATTATTTAACTTTTAAAAAAATACTTATAATCTCAAGTAAAGATAGGCTCTAAAATCATTTATCCTTAATTTATCATAATTAACCCTAATTTAGTGTATTTTGAGATTATAACATAATTTTGCATGAAATGATAGAAATGCACTCAAAGTATTATAACATGCACATAAATGTAATGTTTTATGCCTTAAATTGCATTAATAATCATATTTTATCATGTTAAGATTGCATGTTATCATTATCACACCCCCCAACTTAAATCATTTCTAGTCCCTTAGCAATGGAAACATAAAGAATATGTAATAGGACTAACAAGCCTTAGAAGACCATGGGTTAAGCATTGATAGAATCTGAAATGAATGTTCTACCTTAAATGATGTCAAAAAGAAAGTAATGTTCTCGAAACTTAGGGTCCAGGCATTCCTCCGGCAAACACTTTAATCCACCAAATGACCTAAGAATCCTCTTGCTCTATATACTAATAAGAATATAAATAACTTAAAAAAATTCATCATTCCAAATCAATTGTCGATTCCTCCTTGCACTATGGACATGAATGAATAAGGCGCAAGAATTAGAAACAAGCATCATCATTTTCATACATAATGGCTAAAACACATGGGAGGTAGCTTACCATTCTAATTTTACTTCTTTTTCTTTTTCTTTCTTTCATCCTAATTCTACTTTTTTTTCTTTTTCATGCTAATTCTCTTTTTATTTATTCATCCTAATTCTACTTGCTACAAGCCTTTTTAAAGAACGAGATGAGATAATGCCGAATTTGAAATTTATAAGGCTTTTTATGCAACTTATTGAAAACATAATTTACTCATTTCACGGTGCTCATCCTGATGGATATTATGTGGCCTACAAGCCAATCACACTTTCATGTATCTTGTTTATGTTAATTGAAATGAAATTTATTCATTGTCATTCTTGTGTGATGTTTGCAATGAAGTCCATGAGCGTGTGCAATGACTAAGTGAATTATGATGAGATCATAATATAGTGATCACTAGACTTTAAACATATGCTCTAAATATTTCTATTCGTGGGATATTCGAGAAGGACATCAAATTATCCGGAAAGAATAGAACTATCTTATCCAACTCATATGATGAGTATGGCTGATGAGACACTAAGGATAGATAGTGGGTGCTCTTTGGTGAAAGAGTTCACTGAATGGTATTATACCTAACTGTCAATCATGTTGATTCATGTCATGATTGTGTATGTGGTCCTTTTACTTGAGACACCAAAGACATCTTGTGGATGGATGATCGTGTTTTGATTATGACTTACGAATCCCTAGCCACGGGATATCTAAAACATCATATATTGGATACGACATAAAGTCTACGAAGATGATTGTATTGTCAAGATGGGATCATCCACCCTCGGTATTTGAGGAGATTGACTCAAGGAATGAGATGCGATGAAATCCTTGGCCAAGGTAGTAGAAATATCAAAGAAGGAGTTCTCAATGATTTCTACACGCATCAGTACTAACTTGAGTGACCGATTAGGGTTTGACAGTTGACCATACCCTAAGTCATTAATGAGTCAAATGTGGATGAAGGATTATACATACATGGTAATCAATGACGGGAAGGTTCCATAAGTCAGTTCTTACATACTCCATATCTCCTAGAGTACGTGGTGTAGCTTGGCACCCAACAGGCTGGCTACTCAACCTATCGATTGGGTTAAATCGATCATTGATTAATTAATCTATATGTGGATGTGGATAATTAATTAAGGTTGACCAATAATGTGTTATTTGGTCTATAGAGTTATTAACTAGTGAGATATATGGACCTAGAGGGTCACACACATAAGGTTTATAGATGTTGGTGGATATAGACATAATTATGAGGGTTTTTATGAAAAAACCTCATTCCAAATGTCTATAAATAGGGGGAGAACGACCACAACTCAACGTGCCCATGCAAGCCTTGTGGGAATTCTCTCATTTCTTCTCTTTCTCTCTTGGTGAAGAGCTATGAAGAGGAGATCCAACCATCCGGAGACCGTGTGAATACCGCTAGAGGTTAGACTCTTGAATAGCTTCAAGAACTCATTGAAGGAAACCTGTAAGTATGTTTTCTCATACATACTAGATGATAGGATCATCTGTTCTTGGTGGCCTGGTATTTTGAATGTCCGATTCAATGTTTTTCCGCTGCATTTGATGTTTTGATCAAAATTTTGAAAAGTTATCGACCTAAGATCCCATCACATCCTACCCATGTGTCGTCCTTAGTAGACATGCAGCTTATTCCCCCGAAGAGGTTTTGGTATCTCTATAGATCATGGAGCTTCACTATGTCAATAATAGTAGTGCCAATAAAAGGATGATACAAGCTATGACTTGCTATGGAAAGCAGAAGGATGTGCGTGCAAGGAGTCGTTAACTCAAGATTTAGAAAGAAGAATGAGTGGATGAGAAGTATAGAAAGTTTTGAAAAATTATACTATGAGCTTGAGTAGATTCTTAGTTTAGACTTTATGGTTCCCCTAAAGGAATACCTAGATCCATAATTTCATCGACTCTACAACCTCCTCAACATAACACTTAAGGTTTGCTCTTCCCATGGCTTCCTAAACAAGTGAAGGTGTTAATGTACTCTATGCTTTCATATTTCATTAGGTTTTGGAAAAATCATGCTGCTGCTCATATGGTTTAAAAGCAGATCATGCATAGAATACCAAATCAAGGAAAGCAAAAATTTTAAAAATTTTAAAAATTTTAAGTTTTCTAGAAAACTCTCCCCCCCCATGCTCATTCCTTTTATTGTCCTCAATAAAAATCAGCATGCTCATAGAAAAGAGATGGCAATCATTATGCAAGGCATGCAAAACTAATACATAGGAAAAGAGACAAAGGGGCTAAAAGAAAAACTTAGCGAGTATTTGGATTGGTTGCATTCTTCTCTTCATTTGTGGAGTTCTCTTGGGGCCGAATTTCCTTCTTTTGTTATTCTCTCCTCCTCAACGAATGCGAAGCTTGTAGGAAAACAAAAGCAAACATAAAAGCAAACACATACAAATAAGAGTAAAATTATAAGCAAAAACAAGCTAAAAGCTAGTAAGATAAAGTGAGAAGTAAATGCAAAAACAAAGATAAGGTTGGGTTGCCTCCCAACAAGCACTAAGTTTTTCGTCTCCCAACATGTGCCTCCTCTTGTGCGCTATCAATGTGAACTTGGTTCACATTGTGGGCACGGCTCGACGATGCTTGCCCTAGGTTCCTAGGGTTGGCTAGAGGTTGGGAAGGTAATTCTACTCGCTTCCCATTCGTCTGATCAGTATAAGCATCGGAGCATTGGGCCTTAGCCCCTTCGACTCTATCAAGTCGATCGCTAACCTCATTCAACTTACTCATCATTTGTGCGAATGCACTCATGATGTGGTCAGCTGAGGGTGCGGGAGGTGGTACTGTTGGGGGCGGTATACTCTCTTGGGGAAAACCAGATGTGAACTGTGTTTGCCTCGAGTTCCCCATAGGTTGTTGCGCAGATCGAAAGGGCTGATGATATGAAGTGTGCTACCCGTTCCACTGCTACGCATAAGATGGGTTATTATAATTAGAATAACCCTCACTGGGGTAGTGATACCTACCCGCTTGGCTCAAACCTGGATATGTCGTAGGGTTTGGCCGAAATGGAACTGGACCTTGAATTGCCATCATGGGGCAATCCAACTCCACGTGCTCAACATTAGAGCAATGTGAATGCGGCAAGATATCGCTATGTAATACTGGAGCGAGGCCATCAAAAGCCCGGTCGGATCTTAAGTGAATCCATTATCAAGTTCTTTGCCTCGATTAGTGACGTATCGTTTTCGTGCGTCGTTAAAACACAAAAACGTTGGTCAAACAAAATTTATAAAACCGAACTCACAAAGATAAGATATAATAATCAAGTAATGTGTAAGTATCGGGTCGATCCACAGAAAGCAGGGTTGACTTTAATCGCAGAGTTGACTTGGTCAAACTAAGGTTCAAAAGGAGTTTTAAATAAGTAAAAATAAGAATTAATGAGTGGAAATGATATAAATAATCTAAATAAGAAGTTTCAAGAATTTAATTCTCGGGTTTGACAGAGAAAAGTCAAAAGTCAAAGTCAAAGCATTGACTTTGACCAACAGCAAGTGTTCTGTAAAATCAGAGAACCAAACAGAGTCAGAAGATTATGAAAATTATATATTTGAAAACTAGAGAGACAATTGAATTTATTGATATATAATTCGTGATTTTTGGAGAAGAATTGGATTTACTATGAATTATTGAAAATCAAATATCAGAAAATCTCCGAAATGAACACCTCAGAGCAAATCTTCCAATTGAATAGTCAAATGAAATCCAAATCTTTCAATTTATATGTCAATGGAAAGCTAAGAGCCATAGGAATCTAAAGAGACTAAAATGATCGAATTCTAATTTTTAAATTGAAAGTAATTGACCCCGAAATTCAACGTTTGACTTCTGATGAGAGATGAACAGTCCTCAGTCAAACGTCAAATTGAAGGGTCAAATGAACTGAGAATTCGATGAAATTACTATCCACGGAAAGCTGATGAAAATAGGAATCCAAAGAAACTAAAATCAAGTAATTTAGAATTATAATCAGAGAGATATCCTATATTCAAAATCAGCAATTTTTCAGACTAATAATTAGGAAAAATGAAGAACACTATGAACTAACTTGCAAAATTAAACTTCTAAATCTAATAAAAACTCAAATTACCTCTTGATAATCGATTGAACCTCACTACTAACCCAATTGCCGCAAGAATGGGGCCTCAATTCTCGTGGATTGAAGCGAATTTGCTCGGATTCTTCCTCGTGGACGTTCGGAATTGAAGGGAAAAATTCGATGAAATCAAGAGATGAAATCGTGATTATCATGCTTCAATGGATGCATCTCTACACACTTGGAAGCGGAGGATCACGAGAACTTAAGACCTTCCTCGAAATTCGCTTAATTTATTCACCAATCGATCAAAAGTTGAAGAACAAAGAAGGGAAATACATGCTTTTAAAGAGGAATTCTTGGCCCGATTTTGAGGCCGTTTGATGTGATCGTGGGGGCGGATTGATGGCCACGATCAGTCGTGGGAGAGGCTTGATCAGTTGGTGACGATCGTGGCCTTAATTTTATGGTAAATCAGCCCCGATCGCGGGGCGATCGTGCCACGATCGAACCGCGATTGTGAGCCACGATCATTGGTCCAGCGTATCCACTGCCGTCCAATGGAGATCCAGCGCTCCGGATAGTTCCACGCGTCGCCACTGTGAGAGGAGATCGGGGAGACTCAGGACAATTCGATGGAGATCGCACGATCGATCATGATTGAGCGTTCAATGACGATTGAACGCGCCATTTCAGTCCACGCGTCAACAGGTGAGCTTTCCGATCCTCTTGATGAGGATTTCGATCCACCGTCCGATGTTGAGCTCTGCAATCATGCACTCGCGATGAATCTAGCGTCGTCCGTCCGATGGAAATCGGATGATTGCGGTGCTCCCTGATCTCGAAACCGTGAAAGATCGCGACCGTCCGACGAATCCACGCCCCTTGAAGCATGATGAAGTCGCCACGCAGATCGGACGCTTCTGGTGCTTCCACGTGTCCTCAAGTAAGTCTGTTGATCGCGTTCACTTATGCGATCTTTTTAAACACGTGTCTTGATTGGTGATCGCATGGACTCGGGTCCACGCGATCAACGAGTCTCTCCTCTTCGCAATCGAATCCGACGCCTCTGCGTTCGCCACATCACCTGCATATTGGAAATGTGTGGGAACATAGTCCCACACGGAGAAAATATTGTGAAACAAAGAGCTTAAATAGGGGGGCGCAAATGTGAGTTAATTTCGTTACCGCTCCCCTCTCTTACCAGGGCCCACTATACCCGTGGGCCCTCCATATGCCAACCCTACCTGCCACGTGGCGCCCCACACGGGAGCCCACGTGGACCCGCGTGGTCGCGTGGCCCCCTTGCCACGTGGCCGCGCCCTGTGCGCCTCCTACAGCCACCCACGGCTCTGCCAAGTAGCCTCAGCACCGCGTCGCACCCGTGTGGTGGTCCCGCGCGCCACGTGTCAACTCGCCGGAGCTCCCGCTCGCCACGTCAGCATCTGCAGGTAAGATCTCCTTTTTGTGATTTAAATAAGAATAAAAATTCAATAAAAATCCAGAAATTCCTAAAATGTTTAGAAATTCATATTTCTCAAAATACAACTCTTTTTAATCTCAAATTTTCTCCATTGGATCAGAAATTTCTTCCTTTTAAATATTATGCCATTGAAAATATACTTTCAAAGAAGAATTTAAAATGAATTAAAAATCATTTACTTCTTTCATAAGAATTCTTCTTGATTATAATTTCATCCTGAAATTATCATGCTCTAAAGTCAAAAGCAATTCAAAAAGAGATTAACTTCTATTAATTTTAACTTTGCCAAAAACTAATCAGCCATCAAGCATAAAATTATCCCTAATTTATGCATAAATATCAAATTTAGTGAAATGATATACCAATGGAGAAAATTCCTAAAAAGTATGATAACATGCATCATATTCACATAAAATAAGCATGAATATGAGTTAATTAGGATAAGAATTTAAGTTATAAATGCATGTTATCAATTAGTTTTTCAATTTTATCTAAAAGCATACCTGTCTCCACCGCCTTCACATCCAATATCCCTCCCTTGGCGGGAGCGCTCCGTTCATCGAAGGATTTATCTGCATGATGATGGCTAATTTCCGCCACCAACTCAATCAACTCGAGCACTTCATCCTCATATTTGCTTATGAATGTGCCTCCACTAGCGGCATCAAGAAAATATCTGTCAGGTGCACCTAAGCCATCATAAAAAATCTGAGTAATCTCATGCTTAGGTATGCCATGATGTGGGCATTGTCTCAAGAGATCTCTAAGCCTCTCCCGTGCCTCATAAAAAACCTCTGATACCAATTTGATGCAGGACGCGGTTGTTTAAACCCTCGTTCCTAATCAATGGGACTGAGGTTGATCGAAAGATAGCCGGTCAAACCTAACCTATGGGTAGGCGAGTCCTAGACCCTAAGTATGATATCTACCCTAAAACCTAAGTGCAAGTAGGAGTGCCGGTCAGCGAAGTTGACTCCGGGCAACCCGGGGAAACTCGCGACGATGGGTAGGGTGAGGTTCTCTCGATCCACGTCCGAAGGCGGAGAGTAGCTCATCGTGGAGTAGTCAAAGCTGCAGCTCACGCTCAGTACCGGTCCTGACGTACGCGGGAGGTTTCTCGAACCTTTATCCGTTCTACCCTACCTATGTCGTCCGACGGCGGTGGAGACAAGTAAAGGAAATGCTTCGAAAAGTAATTAAACTTTGAAATGAGGGGTCGAAGCTAACCTGCGTGGTGGGGTGCCCGGTGGGTCATGATGAGGGAGATTGTCGTGCGCTACTCGGATGGTCAGCAGAAGTGAGTCGGGTTGGCGTTGTCTGGGATACTAAAGATCCTCGACGTGACGAAGAGTTACTCGAGGACAGCGGGATGGCATGAGGAAAGAGTGCGGTCGCGAACCGTAGGTACGGGAGCGGACGCAGAGGGCAGGCGCGGGCCCGGTCAAGCCTGTGGAGATCACGGGGTGCGCCGAGTGGTTGGAGGGGTTGATTGCGCCTCGCAGAGAGGGAGGGGAAGGGTGAAGGCTTCTCGCGGTCAAGCCTGTGGATGCAATGGGGAGGCGAAGACCACTCCAAGGAGGGAATTGTCATGTTGACGTCGACTGGGCGACCGACAGAATGTCGCAGGGCGAGGGGTTAACTCCCGTAGTGCGAAGGACTTCCGCCGAGCGGTAGGTAGAAGTTCGCCAAATGACGAAGTGAATTGGGCAGGGTCGATGGTTGTGGACGACGTGGAATTTGGTGTTGAGTCAGCACGGTAAGGGGAGGCGGTTGATTGTGCGATGGGGGGAATTCGGGAGGATGAATTCGTCGGGGATAAGGGAGGGCGATCGGGATTGAGGGATGAATATATTCCATCGGAATTTAATTCTGCATGATGACGGAACCTGGTGGGGCATTGGCGGAATTCATCTGAGCGTCGAGATGTAGTTCGGTAGGCCAAGAAGAGGAGAGAGGAGGAGTTGACTGAGCGAATTCGGGCAAGAGAGAGGCGTTGTAATTTGGTTGGACGAAGCGATGGGTAAGGGAGTGGAGTCGGTTGGAGTTCCGCCGAGCGGTGGAGGGAATTCCACGAAAACGGCGATTGGAAATCGGTTTAGACGTGATCGGGTACAGTGGGCGACGGGAGGGATCAACGGGCAGAGGAGGTGTATCATCGGGTAGTGGGAAGATGATGTGAGGGTTGGATTTGGTTGGGTGGGTGCGCATGAGGGTGGGGGATTGTGGGTTCGCGGAACGTGCGGAAGGGGAGGGCATCACTGGGGAATTCAGAGATGGCGTGGTGGTTGTCGAGCATGCGGGATGCTGGAGGGGAATTCAGAAATGGGGCAGAACAGGAAGACCGAAGAAGGGGAATGTGGAGCGGCGGTGAGGAGGAGCGTGATGGATTCACGGGAATAGGGAATTGCAGTTTAGGGAGGTCGGCAGTTGCAGACGGATCGTGGAAATTTCGATCCACGAGAAATTGAGGGAAGAAAGAGATAATTGAGGGAAACATAGTGTGGTGGCTGTCGGAATTTGGGTGGAGGGAAATAGACGGATCACATACAGCGGGGGGGTGGTAGGAATGCAGAAGGCAGGGAGAGAGAGAAAGAGAGAAGGGATCGGAATGAATTCCAGCGGGGAAGTATGCAGGAGGAGTGCGGGACGGATGACGAGGAGGGGATTTCTGGGAGTCACGGGAGAGGGGAAGGTGGTGGCGTACGACCCCCGTCGCCACCATGACACGATATCACGGCGCCGGAGGAGCCCTTTTGCGCGCGCAGATCTATCCGCTTATCTTTATTTCTTTATTAAGAACTTTTGACTGATAACATGCTATTTATGCATGTAATTACATAGATATTAATGCAAATTAATGCATTAATCATCACAAATTCATGCATGTTATCATCTTTTAAGCATATTTCTATCATTTTGTGTAAATTCATGTTATGATCTTAAAATACATCAATTTATGGATTATTATGCATAATTAAACATTTTAATCTTTAATCCTAATTATATGTATGATCATAATCATGTTTTAAAGTTGAAAGTAGAAGAGAAACACTTTTATTTACATTTATGTATTTATATGAATTTATTTTATATAATACATAAATGTATAAAATTAATATAAATTAATTCTCTTACTATTTTAATAATTTGACTTTTTATGATGATAGATTATTCAATTCTGAATCCAACAAAACAAATTTGACTTAATTTGGAGTTATATTTTGAAAGTTATGATTTTTACAAATTTATAGAATTTTTCTGGAATTTTTCTGAATTTAATTTGATTTATTTTCGATTTTAATTGTTTTAAAATAATAAAAATATTATTATAATAAAAAAAATGTGTTTCGGGCGCGGGCCCACGTGGACGCGACGTGGCAAGCAAGGCCACGTGGCTCTGCCACGTGGACGCGCGCCTGCCTGCGTGGCGCGTAGGGTGACGTGGCATTTATGTGCATATGTATAAAGTTTAGTGGTCCCCCGTGTATAAGGGGAGAAATCATTAAGATAGCCTAATCGTCATATGTTTTTATACTAGAAAATCTCTTTCATTTTTACCAAGTGGGACTATTTAACTTCGTTTTATTTTGATTACAGGCGACGTGGCGCATTGTAGAGCGTTGGATGTTGTTCGCGATGAATCACGTGCGTAGATCGCATACACCGGAGGTCCACTTGATCGCCAATTCAACACGTGCTTAAAAACTCACTTAAGTGAGTTAATCACCGCCGTCTATCGCGATGAATCAACGATCGATCACAACCGTCGGATGGATATCTGACGATCGAATCAAGACGACGATTCGATTAAAAGGACGCACGATCGCGATCGTCCATCGCGATGATCTCTCCAATCCAACGGCCCACATTTCATTTCGTTCTTTTAAGAACCGTTCTTCGCGACGAAGAACACGTTCGCGATCATTTCTCAAATTCTCCTTGTAGAAAACTCCAAATCGCGCGCCGTTTGTTTCCCTGTGTTCGTAACCCATTTGCGCTTCAATTGAATGCTGGAATTCAAACTTTGATCGAGAGAATTGGATGCAATCACATCTTGAACACCAAACTTCATCTTCGGAATTTCGGAATGAATAGCCTTGAATCCGGCGATTAATTAGATCATTTCGAAGGTTAATTTGGGTTAGGTTGGGTGATTTCATCATTATCTTTCATCATTTAGCATTAGTTTTAGTTTTAGAACCATAGATTTAGTTTAATTTAGATTTAATTTCAGTTTTAAATCGTTTTTCGAAACGAATTTTTCTCCTAACTTCAAATCTCGATTTCTCTTCGAATTCTCCACCAAATCACTTGATTTTTGATTCCGTGGATTTGATTTTGAGTTATCTTTCTTAAAATATCAAAACGCCCAATTTCTAACCTCGATTCATCGTCCGATTTGACCGAATTTCAAGAGTATCTCTCAAAAATCCCTAATTCTCCGTGGATTCGACCCTTAATTACCATTATACTAATTAATTACTTTGATTAATCATAAATTGGTAATATTAGGACTTTATTTTGACACTAAGTCGTGTGCATTCAACGACCATACGATTTAGTCTCGTCATTGACCCGCACATGTTTAAGCGGGTCCTCGTTTATTTCTTCTCTCCCTTTTAGGTTTCCGGGTGGGTTCTTCCCTTTTCGGGATCCCATTTGCGAAGCCCATCCTTCTTTGTGAACCTTATTTCTTTCTATGAGCATGTTAGGTGTGGGTTGTGGGCCTCAAGTGGGCCCTTTCCCCTCTCGGCCTCTTATGGGCTCTATAAGAGGGGAAGGGACCCCCCACAAACCCTAGCCGTCATTTGAAGAAAGAAAGGAGTGATCTCCCTCTCAAGTGGCTGCTCAAGGAAGGCCGGGGAAGGAATCCAACCGCCGTCGCCGCCACCGCTGCAAGGACGGCGGCGTCGCCCTTGTGCCGCCGCCGCCGCCGCCCTTCTGCCGCCGCCGCTGCCGCCGGACCGCCGCGCCGCCATCTCCACCATCTCCACCTTCTCCAATCATCCTCCTCCCCGCGCCCACCTCCTGCTCCCCTCCACGAACCCCCACTGTCGTTCCTCCTCCTCCCGCTCCAGCTCCGCCAGCATCCCCCTCTGTGTTCTGCTCCACCTCCCTCGCCAGCTCTGCGCTTCCCTCCACTACCTCCAGATCCACCGTCATCCTCCTCCTACCTCCACCGAAACCCCAGCTCCCTCTCCGTTATCTCTCGCCGATCATCCTCACAACCCTGCTCACCCCGCCGAATCGCGATCCTATTCTCCCTCATCACCCCGATTTCCCAAAATTCCTGCCCGCCTTCCCCTGTGATCCCCCGATTTTCCCTCCTCCCGACCAAATTCCTCCCCTGCTACATCGCCCACATCTTCCCCACGATCCCCCAATCCTCTCCCAAACTTCCCTCGAATTCTCCTCGCCCCCCCCCCCCCACGCACTTCATCCCGTTCAGTCCTCCCATCACACCACCCCCTTCCCGATTGCCCACAGCTTCCCTCTCTCACCCTCCCAATTACCACCGTCGCCCGAGCGAATTCCCCAAGCTTGCAAACGTGCCCAACCGCTTCCCCTCGCCTCCACCCCTCACCCTTGCCCATCGACGACCCAATCACTCTGCCGCCTCCCGAATTTCAACCGTCCCTCACGAATTCACGAATTCGAGATTTTCACGAATTCAAGAGTTCACGAAATTGGAAATTACAACTTCACGAAACCGCGTCTGCAAATTCCAGATTTCTCGGAACTCCGAGTTCTCGAATTCATACCCTCATTCCGACTTCCGTCGTTCGTGAGTTCCGAAGCGGAATCTCTCTGCATGTGAATCTCTCTCTTCACCTCCCCAGCCCACAAATTCGTCGTCCTCACCCACGAAATCCACCTGAATTCCCCGCGGAAAGTCAGCCGACACCTCCAACCCTCTCCACCCTCCGCCCGACTTAATTCGCGAATCTATGCCCTGACTGATTCACCCCTTCCGTCCGAGTCCTCCCTCGCTTTGCCGAATTCACTTCTATCACTTCTCAAATTCACATCGTCATTCTCAGGCCTCTCCTCATCAAGTTTCCTCCACTCCCAGCCATCCTCCACCCGACGCCTTGAACTCACCCCGTCGACCTCCCTCCCCTCTTCTCTCCAACGGCCCGAGTCCTTCCTCTGACCCCCACCTAGGATTTCCTCAAAATTCCTAGTCCTTCCATTCCGACTCCCCGCCCGTCCCAAGTTACCTAAGTTCGACTCCATCCTTCGCCCGCCAGATCAGAATTTATCCTTGTTATCCCGCTGCTAACACCATGACCGCCCTGCCTTGAGCACAAATTCACCTACACCCTGATGGAGCCGACCCGCTCGCCAAGGACATAACAACTAACGAACCTGAGACAGGCGCAGAACCGGGACCTGACGTAGGGGCAAACGAGGAAACTGAGGAGATAATGGGGCGAAAAGGGCGACCCCAGCGGTTGGCGAAGCCGACGACTAAAATATCCGATTACTACTACTACTAACGGCGTCCTCCGCGCTTGGCGACGCAGGCCAGATAGGGTGTCAGGGCACCACGACCTCTAGATGGTTCCAACAACTTTTGCTTTTAGTTCGTTAAATAGGGAGCCTCCTACGAGAGGCCGGTAGGAAGGAAATCAATCGAGACTGTTTTTCCGAGTTCCTCTTTCTGTCCTCTTGGTGAGGTCGAGTACGCCAGTACGGGCTGACCACAAAGGTGCGACGTTGGGGGTTCTCTCAGCATCGTCAAGCCATTCTCTCTTCCCTTCTACCTTCCCTTCCTTAATTCCCCCTCCCACTACCACAAACATTTCCGGCCGACTTCGAGTCCTTATTCTTTATCTACCGTTTCATTCTCGGTGACTATTTCCCTTACAGCCAACGTTCGTTAGATCAGTCGGCAAGCTACATCATATTTTTGGTATCAGAGCCATGGCCACCCGATCGGGAGCCGAGTTCCGAACAGGGAATAACACCCCCGGAACCTCCGAAGATATGCCCGACTGGGCAAAAACCCTCGTCCGAAACATCGAAGAGTGTCGTCGGGGACACGAGGAGTCAAAGGTGCAGATCGAGTTCATCATGTCCCAACTATTGGAACTCAAGACCGAGAAGGTTGCAGGAGTGCCCTGCCATGCATCCTCAGTATCCATCGAACCTTGCGTAAATCGTCCTCTTGAAATCAGGGCGGAAGAACCCCAGTGGGATGCAGCGAAGAAAGGTGCCAAACCTGAGGTGACGACATTCGACGGATCCCTAGATCCCAAGAAATATATGGATTGGGAGGTAGGGCTCGAAGAATACTTCGAATGGTTCCAGTTACCCGAAGACCGCCGGATCTAGTTCGCACAAATGAAACTCGCGGGGCAAGCTCGGATTTATTGGCGCAACATGCAAGCTACAGCCGGGAGGCGACGCGAAACAGTGGTCACCACTTGGGAGGAAATGAAGAGTAGGTTGCGAGAAAAATTTGTTCCAGCCTGTTATAGACCAATGATCATCGACGAGTGGCAACACCTGCAGCAGGGCGACGGCACGGTAGTTGAGTACATTGCTCGATTCGACGATTTAATGATCCGGTGCAATGTCGACGAAGAACCGGTCGCGACACTCGCCCGGTTCCGAGCCGGACTGCGACCTGAGTATCAGCGAGAGTTGGTATTGCATGAGGTTTCAACCCTGGAGAAGGCTTACCGCTATGTTATCAACATGGAGCTATATTCCCTACACGCCCACCGAACCACCTCGACTTGGTTTGCGGCGTCCGAATCCTCTCGAACCATGCTCACCACCCCAACCAGCACCCCCTCCGCCTCCTCCCACCGCCTTTCCACCCCTACCTCAACCACCCTTACGATTTTTGGTACCGGCCGCCCCACCTCCGACTTCGGCTACAGCTACAGCCGGAAGTTACAGAAATCGGACCGACAGTACGGTAAACCCGCTACCCAACCGTCCTACGTCCACCTCTCATCCATTTACAGACCGAACTCCTGAGGGAAGGAATACCGGGGGAGCACGAGCCAGGCCAAACCCGGCGCAATCCAACACAACCAACTCCCGCGTCGCATGTTTTAAATGCCAGGGCTGGGGACACTTCGCCTCCCAGTGCCCTTCATCTCGGCAAGCCCCTCGCCCTACCCGGGCTCTTCTAGTGGAGATTCAAGATGAAGATCATACACCTCCCACTGACGTTACCGAGCCGGTAACCGAGGTATACGAAGCGGACCCAGAATTAGCAGCTGGATTCGAGGGGCCACCCGGTTTAGTGGGGTGTATCGTCAAGGATACCACCCCCCTGACGCCACTCGAGCGCACCATCGCTCTCGCCCTACCCTTAAACCCGATCCCCGACAACTCCTCCTTGCCAACGAAACAGTCGCAAGGGCCTGAAGATCCAACTCGGACCTCCATATTCGCCACTTTTACGAGAATAGCCGACACCGTCATCAAGATTTTGGTCGACAGCGGAAGCGTGGTCAACGCCGTCGCAGCCGCCTCCGTCCCGGCGCTCGGATTGACACCCGAAGTACATCCACTGCCCTATAAAGCTATGTGGATCAACGACTTATCTTTGGCGGTGACGCACCGATGCCTCGTACCCTTGCGCGTGGCCAGTTATGAAGCTGATATATGGTGCGACATTCTCCCCATGGGCGTAGGGAGCATCCTGCTCGGGCGGCCATGGTTGTACGATTTCGACGTCGCGCAATACGGGAGGGCCAACAAATGTGTCTTCTACTTCGGGGGAAGCAAACAAGTCTGGCAACCCTATATCCCGCCGTTACGGAACGCGGAACCGCCGTCAAGTGGCCCAGATAACCGACGACCCTCGCTCCAGCACATCGGCTTAGTTTCGGTGCGCCAGTTCGTCAAGGGATTAGAAGAAAATGCCCCTATGTGAGCCATCCAAGTGAGGACGAAGGAATCGGTAGGAACCGCGGAAGGCTTCCCAGCGTTTCTTCATGCCTACTCCAACATCTTTTCTGCCCAACTCCCCGATCAACTACCTCCCGAGCGGACTATCCAGCATTTCATTGATTTTATTCCCGGGGCGTCCCTGCCAAATCTGCCCCATTATCGGCTAAGTCCCTCACAAAGCGCAGAGCTTCAGCGGCAAATTGAGGAGCTGCTCCGTCGCGGCTTCATCCGGGAAAGTCACAGCCCGTGTGCAATCCCCGCCCTCCTCGCGCCTAAGAAGGACGGATCCTGGCGACTGTGCGTAGATTGTCGGGCGATCAATCGCATCACGGTACGCTATCGATTTCCCATCCCCCGCATCGACGACCTTCTCGATCAACTCTCCGGGGCCACCGTGTTCTCCAAGCTTGATCTGCGGAACGGTTACCACCAAGTGCGGATACGCGCCGGCGATGAATGGAAGACGGCATTCAAAACCGGGGGAGGCTTATACGAATGGCTCGTCATGCCATTCGGCCTCTCCAACGCCCCCAGCACCTTCATGCGATTGATGAATGACGTCCTGCGTCCCTACTACGGAAAATTCGCGGTCGTCTACTTCGACGATATATTGATTTACAGCCAAACAACCGCGGCACACAAGGGGCATCTCCAGATAATCTGTGCCAAGCTTCAAGAAGAGAAACTCTTCGCCAACGTTTCTAAGTGCGCGTTCTTACGCTCGTCGATCGACTTCCTCGGGTTTCGTCATTTCCGCCGCTGGAATATCCGTCGACCCCAGCAAGACCGCGGCTATCCGAGATTGGCCAACACCGACGACCACGTTCGACGTTCGAAGCTTCCACGGTCTGGCGCAGTTTTACCGCAGGTTCGTCAGAAATTTCAGCTCTTTAGCCGCTCCACTCACCGATCTCCTTAAGTTGAATCGTTTTGAATGGAACGCGTCCGCCGAACGAGCTTTTCAACAGATCAAGGTCGCGTTGACCACAGCGCCCGTCCTCCGGCTTCCCGATTTTGATAAGCTGTTCGACGTCGCGACTGATGCCTCCGGTTTGGGCATCGGAGCAGTTCTTTCCCAGGAGCTCCACCCGGTTTCCTTCTTCAGCGAAAAACTCAGTGAGCCCAAGTGTCGATATTCCAACTACGACCGGGAGTTATATGCCGTCGTCCAAGCCCTTAAGTTTTGGCGACACTATCTCATTCACCGGGAGTTCACCATTTATAGCGATCATGAAGCCCTACGCTATCTACACTCCCAACAGAAATTGAGCGCGCGGCACGGGCGATGGGTGGAGATCCTGCAGGAGTTTTCCTTCTTTCTTCGACACCGTCCTGGGCGCGAAAACAAAGTAGCCGACGCTCTGAGTCGGCGTCAACACACCCTCCAAGTCTCCCAAGCTGTCATTACTGGCTTCGATCGCCTGCCGCTTATCTATCAGGACTGCCCAGATTTTCGCGCGTATTGGGGAAGCATCGCCACCCACCAACCGAATTATCGGGTCGAAGCCGGCTTCCTATTCTTCCGCGACCGTCTCTGCATACCCTCCGGATCCACCCGCGATTTCTTGATCTGGGAACTCCACGGCGGCGGGATGGCGGGCCACTTCGGTGTCACAAAGACCATTCAAGCCACCAAATCGCGCTATTATTGGCCATCTTTGCGTCGCGACGTTCGCCGAATTATCGGCCGCTGCTCCATCTGCACCATTGGCAAACTAACCAAGCAGAATACCGGACAATATCTTCCTCTCCCCGTGCCCGACTCACCTTGGCAAGAGGTAAGCCTCGACTTCGTCTTGGGACTACCCAGAACGCGACGTCAACTAGATGCCATCTTGGTCGTCGTCGATCGATTCAGCAAAATGGCCCACTTCATCGCCTGTGCTAAAACTACCGATGCCGCTCACACGGCGCGACTGTTCTTCAACGAAATTGTGCGTCTCCACGGCGTCCCGCGGAGCATCGTGTCGGATCGGGACGTCCGCTTCACCAGTAATTTTTGGAAAGCTCTATGGCACCTCATGGGAACAACGCTACAATTCTCCACCGCCTTCCACCCGCAGACGGACGGTCAAACAGAAGTCACCAACCGATCGTTGGGAAACCTCCTCCGTTGCCTCGTCCAGGAAAATACGGCTACGTGGGATGAACTCCTACCACGAGCAGAGTTCGCCTACAATTCATCGCACCATCGCGCCACAGGATATTCTCCGTTTCAGATTAACACCGGGCAGAATCCCAACCTACCCGTCGATCTCGTGTCACTGCCTACACAACAACACTACTCTCCGGACGCTTTCAATTACGCTACCAAGCTCACGGAGATCCATCAGTTAGTGAAGGAACGGATTGCCGCCTACAACACAAAAATTAAAGGAACCGTCGATGCCCGCCGCCGACCCGGGGAGTTTAAGCAAGGAGATCTGGTGATGATCAGACTTCGGCCCGAACGTTACGCCATGGAGAAGGCTCACAAACTTCATCCCCGCGCAGCGGGACCATTCCCAATTCGCCGGGTCATCAACCCCAACGCGTATGACGTCGCGATCCCTTCGGAATGGGGAATCTCCTCCACGTTCAACATAGGCGACCTAGTGGCCTATCAGGGAACACTCAACATCCCTCTCGAGCCCGGCCTACCCCCACACTCGACGGAGCCGAGTCTTTCTGCGCCGGCGGAGAATGATGGAGCCGACCCGCTCGCCAAGGACATAACAACTAACGAACCTGAGACAGGCGCAGAACCGGGACCTGACGTAGGGGCAAACGAGGAAACTGAGGAGATAATGGGGCGAAAAGGGCGACCCCAGCGGTTGGCGAAGCCGACGACTAAAATATCCGATTACTACTACTACTAACGGCGTCCTCCGCGCTTGGCGACGCAGGCCAGATAGGGTGTCAGGGCACCACGACCTCTAGATGGTTCCAACAACTTTTGCTTTTAGTTCGTTAAATAGGGAGCCTCCTACGAGAGGCCGGTAGGAAGGAAATCAATCGAGACTCGTTTTTTTCCGAGTTCCTCTTTCTGTCCTCTTGGTGAGGTCGAGTACGCCAGTACGGGCTGACCGCGAAGGTGCGACGTTGGGGGTTCTCTCAGCATCGTCAAGCCATTCTCTCTTCCCTTCTACCTTCCCTTCCTTAATTCCCCCTCCCACTACCACAAACATTTCCGGCCGACTTCGAGTCCTTATTCTTTATCTACCGTTTCATTCTCGGTGACTATTTCCCTTACAACCAACGTTCGTTAGATCAGTCGGCAAGCTACATCACACCCTCTCTCCATTCCGCGAGTGTCCCACCACCCGTGACCCGCTTCCCAGGCTGCCTCAACGCTACCATCCTCGATTTGTCATGTTCGCCTGCCAGGTCAACCCAGTGCTCCATTTCGTTTTGCTAGCGCGCGCCCAACCATCACAGGCTCGCACACACCCTGCCGACCAACCCCACGCACGTCTGAATGCGCCCCGGGTGTTCCCTAGTCTCGGCGGCGCCCTGATCTGCTGCCTGCGCACTGCACCCGCTCCGCCCGCTCTGACCACGTACTCGTGCTCCACTACGCCACGACCCACCGGGCACTCCGCCCTGTAGGTTAGCTTCAACCCCTCATTTTAAAGTCTAACTACCTTTCGAAGCATTTCCCTTTACTCATCTCCACCGCCGTCGGACGACGTAGGTAGGATAGAGCGGATATAGGTTCGAGAACTCTCACGCATCCGTCAGGTCCGGTACTGAGTGTGAGCTGCAGCTTCGGCTACTCCACGACGAGCCACTCTACGCCTTCGGACGTGGATCGAGAGGATCTCACCCTACTCATCATCACGAGTTTCCCCGGGTTACTGATAACGAGTCATTGATGCATTCATTTTCATCATTATAAATGGGATTTAACACAGAATTCTTAGTCATATAATGCACGTTATCATCCTTTTATGATATTTTTGCATTCATCATTGCATTCCACTCATATACTCAACTTGCATCTATTTAGTGCTAATTTAGTAAAAAAAATAGATATGTCCTATCATGCAGCATTCTTTTCAATTACTTATACTATGACACTAACCCCATTTGACTCTTTCAAAGTCAAGTGGTTGAATTCTCATATTTTCTATGAGTTATGTGGATGTAGGGACGATAGGTATGCAAGTAGGAAAGCATGGATATGGATGACGATAAGAGGAAAGAGGAAACAACTCTCTACTAAATTTGAACACCAAGACAACCATATTTTTATGAAATATGATAAATGAGATTTGGATTTGGTAAAGGTATCATCATAAGATTTCTAGGTTAATCCAAAATTGATTTAGAGTGAATATTGGGCCAATCTCCTTATTTTTAAGGAGGTTGGACCAAGCTTGATTTTTATTAAATGAGACCTTAAATTTTTCTCATGATTTTAGATATTTTGGGATAAAAATATAGAGGATTAAATTCTAGATCCAATGGAGAAAATTTTGTGAAAAAAGGAGTTGTATTTTGTGAGATATTCAATTTCTAAGTTTAGGGATTTTTCTGGAATTTTTCTGGAATTTTTCTGAATTTTTTAGGGACTTTTTCAGATTTTGAGCATATTAACGAAAATGCCACTCCGATTTTTAAAGTAAAAATTTACAAAAATGCCCTCCGATTTTTTAAGTCAGAAATTTACAAAAATGCCACTCCGACTTTTAAAGTGAAAAATTATAGAAATGCCCCTACGATTTACAGGAATTTTTGAAGTCAGTAATTTACAGAAATGTAACTCTGCACTATCTCAATCAAAGACTATGATTTCTCTAAATTAAAATCATGATATCTCATGATCTAGATGGATTTTTGAGCTGAAATTTTATATCTAGATTCATCTTTTAACCCTCTATCCATCTATACCCTTGGATCAAACAATCAAGCTTGAAAAAAAAATGATTTTAATAATTGGACTCTTTTACCCCTCTTTACACTCAAACCCTAAGAACTCACTATAAAAGCCTTCACTTTCTCTCTCCTTGCATTTTTTGGCTCTCTCTTAGCATCAGGCTACCAGAAGGAAAGGGAGAGGAGGTCAAGGCCCAAGGAGGAGCATTGTTTGATGCTCAACCTTGTAGTGGAGAAGAGAGCAAGCAAAGATCGTGATCGGAGCGGATCGACCATCACTCGGCCTAGGAGGGGCACACCGACGGGGTTTGTGCGATGATCCGGATTGAGTTCTTGCTTGTGTTCATCATCTCCATAAACAGTAAACTTGTATTTTCCTTTTTATTTATTTTTCTTTCTTATTTTCTTTTAATGTAGTGGCTTTGACATCATCTATACTTGCAACTCTCTCTCTCTCCCTATCGCTACACATCGATTCATCGATCCATTGCTACCGCCGGCCACTCTTCTCACCTTGTCATCCCCATTGCATTTCTTTCTACATTGTTTTTCCATTATAATTCATATTTCTCTCCTAATTAAAAAAAGAAACCTAAAAAAACTATCACTCATATTCATCTCTACATGCCGCATTTACGTTTGCACTTCTTTCCAAGCTCTCACTTCTTCCACGCTCTCTCACCTTTCATTTTAATGTCTAATCTCATTACCTCAGCTCCCTGTGGATTCGACCCTTGCTTACACTATACTAAGTAAGGAAATATAAATTTTATTGCATGAAATCGATACACAACAACGACGAAAAAAACACGCGTAATCGAGATCATCAGTTACCCGAAGTCGACTTCGCTGACCGGCACGCCTGCCTGCACTTAGGTATAGGATTAGATATCATACTAAGGGTCTAAGACTCGCCTACCCGTAGGTTAGGTTTGACCGGCTATCCTTAGTCATCCTCATATTAAATGATCAGGCACGAGGGTTTTCACCACCGCGTCCTGCATCAAATTGGTATCAGAGCGGTCGTTGGGTTCTCGCCCAACCTCGGTCCTAGAGGACACTCACCTGAGCCTCCGTAGTGTAGTTAGGACATCACATCTAGGTCATTGCATCATATAGGCACCCCTAGGTTATCATCATGGCATTCGAGACACGCTCCACCAGAGCTAGAGGAGGATCCCCATTTTCTAGGCACTTGCACGATGCCTCGGAGCCAGCTCCCCCGCAGTTTCACGAGCCCCGACGGCCCGTGAACCCATCTAGTGATCATTACGATCACCACTATCCTGACTACTATGATTGTCGGGATGATCCTAGTCGTCGAGACGCCCCACGTCACGACGATGGTTGCGACCGAGTGTACCATCGCTGGCCTCCGGATACTTATGGTCGCCAGAGACAGGCCTACCCAGCTCATTTGGATGATCGACCCCGTTCGTCGCTGCCACCACTAGCCACACGGCTCACCACACCGCTTGTTAGTTAGGCCCCTCTAGAGTTTCACGAGCCCCGGCGGCCCGTGAACCCCGGTAGTGATCGTTACGATCACCGCTACCCTAACTACCACTATTATCAGGATGAGCCTAGCCTTCGAGGCGCGCCACGCCACGACGATCGACGCGATCGAGTGGACGGTCGTCAGCCCCAGGATATATATGACCACCGCGGACAGGCCTATTTAGCTCATGTGGACGACCCACCCCATCTGCCACCCCACGACCGCGCTATGACGACCATTGACACCACGATCGTGATCAGGGTCAAGATCAGTGACACTACTCTAGATATAGAGGTGACCCTTCTCGACGAGACGATCTCGATCGGCGAGTTGCCCGTCAGTCGCCAGATCGCGATGCTTATCATCGCGAGTATCCGCGTGCACGAGACTACCCTCGCGCACCCGAGGACGCACGTTACGATCGTTATCACGATCAGGAGCGTTATCCCAATCATAGGCGTTACCAGAGTCCTCCCCACCACGACATTGGTGATGACTAACGCACCGGCCGATACGACGATCGGGATAGGCGACATGAGGATCATAGTGCCCGCATACTGAAAGGTATGCGTGCCGATGATCTAGTCTTTTATGGCTCTCGAGGGCCTAGAGACTAAATCGATGGGGAGTCCGGTATGAACTCCTACTTTCGATACTATCACATGGATGACGACCTTTGCGTTGAGTACGTTGAGACGAGACTTGGCGAACACGCCAAGATCTTTTGGGAGGATGAGCGTCATGCAGCTTATCGACGAGGACAGCCCATCACTTCATGGATAGATATGGCTCAACACTTTAGGAACAAGTATGTTCCTCGAGAGTATGAGTCTACATCATTCCTTAGACAGGGCACGATGCCTGTCCGAGAGCACATGGAGCATATGGTGCGACCCACCAACGACTTCGATTTTTCTCCATCTCAGCCTCTTACGAGGGTCGCTCCTACGCGATCTAGTCCGACCACCTCGGCTTCACCGATACGATCTAGCATCGGTAATGGACGGACTACACCCGAGATGTCAGTAGCGTCAGCACCATCCTGGCGACCACCACCTGCAAACGCACCTCACGATACGACAGCCTTGTCCCAAGTCCACACCACTTGTTTCAAGTGTCTGGGCGAGGGACATTGGACAAGCCAATGTCCTTTGTGGAACCTCCTTCGTGAGGTCAAGGGACTCGACCGTGGCTCCCATGAGGATGACCTTCCCTCAGGCGACGATGTTTATCTCTCGATGAGGCCCCTGGCAGACGAGTGCGATGACACTCCCGAGTTGATTGATCACATCCCGATCAAGCCAGCCGCTCTCGCAGCCGTCGAGGCCCCCGCTCCAGCCAGTTACTCGACGAGCACACCGATGAGGGACATGATCAGCGTTGTTGTTCCGAGATCACTAGTGGATGTGATCCTGCCACCCCAGTTGACCGTCGTGACCTCTCGAGAGGTCATATTGGTCCCACGGCCTAGCACTCTGACATCGACGCGTCCCATGGACAATCTCCTCCACACGTCGATCTTCTACCCTCACGAGAAGATCAATAGCTACGTGTACCAGGTGATTTTGGATATTGGCAGTTGTGACCACGGTGCATTAGAGTCGGTCTTACATCTACTAGGCCTGAGTACCGTCAGCCATCATTTGCCCGACGACGCATCTTCGGTAGGTGCACCATCACTGATGCGCCTACATGGACTATCCATGTCCATTACCTCAGACCGCGACGTGAGGTTTACTAGTCACTTCTGGAGGACTATTATGAGCTTACTTGGGATTAAGCTCACATTTTCTAGCAGTTATCATCCTCAGAGTGACGGTCAGATTGACGACGTCAATCGTAGCGTGAGGAAATGACTTTGGTCATCGGCCCGCACGAGCTTGATCATTTGGGACATGATCCGACCACGCGCCGAGTGCACCTACCACCCCTCTTCCGACCATACTCTGGCGTGAGCCCCGTCGAGATTGCACATGGCTTAGTTGATGGAGAATTATTTTAACATGAACACAAGGGTCCAAATGAACCTATCTTCCTCCTCCTCCTACTCTATCATCTTGAAAAATTATCCATTTATTAAATGGATGAAAAAGACCTCTCTAAATAATTAAAGAGAGTGTAGATCTTAAGGGAATTATCTTCCCTCCTTACTCTATTTTTACACTGATCCAAAGATTGACTTGGTCAAAAGAAGTTAGCCTTATCCTTAGATAATTAGAATTCTTTGAATGGACCAAGTCAACCACCTTTTTTTCCTTTGATATAGGTTCCTAATTTCTAAACCATATCTACTATATCATAGGTAACCTTGTATAGTTATGAATAATGATCTCAAGGAAAATTAATAGGAACATCTTTGTTATTAAATTCCTATTTTCTTTGTTAGAATTTTAGAAGAGATTTACATATTAATTACTTATGGAAGATAGCTACCTTCTTGTTATACTCCAAGACCATGATTCGATCAAGTGGAAATGAAGATAACTCCATCAAAGGGCTCCCCAATTCTAAAATTCTTGAAGAGAAGTAATATTCTGATATTCACTTGAAGATAGCAATCAGTGAGGAAGACTACCACAGACTTAAGACTCCTCCAAGAATGGCTATGAAGCTCGATGTCTTGTTTCTTCTTCTCCTGAGCATTAACTGGACCCATGCCAATGAGAATGGCTTTCAAGCATCAGAAGGTTTCGTTTCAAAGGAAGTTGAGAAGAAGAATGAAAATCTGTACACATTATGCGAGCAGTTTCCTGCTCAAGCGTTGGACTATATCACCAAGAACAAGACCCAAGAAGAGGTCATTGAGAGCCGTCACCATGCATGTGCTAAGTTGCATCATCTTAATGAACAGTGTATTTTGTTGGTGGATTATTACGCGCCTCTCTTATTCCTTGAAGTTGAACTGCTTCAACCGGAAGATTTTTGTACGAAGAAGAAGATCACACCTCACAATCAAAGCTATATTTTATCATTACATTCTCTGCCAAAGGACTGACATCAAAATCAGAATAATCCACACTCACCTCGTCTTACCGTGGAGAAATAAGGTGAACACACATGAAATATTCCACGGTCGACTCTCCCTATTGAAGTGGACTCATGAAACGACGTGAAACTCTCCACGCAAAGCAAAAGACAACTATCGTAATTAATTTACGCAGCCTATTATCACCGACGCGGAACGGAGAAAAGCCATTCAAGTAGACTAACGATCACCCGCCTGATTACTACCCGTGATTCAGTGGGACGTCGACGTGATTGATCCGAGAGAGCTTTCGGCCAAGATGCTAAAGAAAACAAAAGCGCAACCGGAGAAATCCAAAGGTGACAAATCAATTATCTCCTTACCTTTTCCGGTTGAACCTACAGCAGAAAAAACTACAGGAACTCATCGCGAGAGAAAACACCTTCAATTTCGACGCATCAATGTGATGCGTTGACTTTTAAAACCACCGTCGAATAAGTCGTCCACCACGAGCAGCTCAACCGGAGGTCAACACCTGCGAAGGGAGCTCCCGTCTTCTGGCACGGACAACATCTTCCGTAAGAACTGCAAGTCCAATATCGTGCGCAACTTCCGCGACACTTATACAAAGAAGATGCAGTTTCAGAAACTTCCAAAAATTTCCGTGTAGCCTCGCGATACACCTGCAGTTTCGAAAACTCTCTAAATTAACCAGGCTCCACCCGGCCTTCCGAAAACTTCAACAAAAGACAAGTTAACGCCTCGCGATAACCCGAAACTCCCGAGGAAGCCCAATCAACGGTCCTCCCAAGATCCACGTATGGAGGACGGAAACTCGTGCGAGTGCATAACTTCTCTACGCCTGCAACCGTGGTGACGCGTCCCTTCACTTCCACGTCTTTCCTCCCTCTTTAAAAGACAGATGTAAGTCAAAGAAGATGTTAGATGTTTATTGATAAAAATTTGTTTCCTTGGAAACGTTTGTGTTCGTGTATTTGCGTGCTTCTCCCCTATCCTTCCTCCGATTTCTATCTTCCTTTCCTTTTCTCCCTCCCTTTCTGTCCTCTTTCAATCATCGTGTCTGAAGCATCTCAAGAGTAATCCGGATCGTTTCGGAAATCTAAAGGTATCATCCTCCCTTACTATTCACGGTGGATAATAGTTCCAATACAAAATCTATAAGTCCACGTTAAGTGCATTTTCCTATCTATTCTCTCTTATCTGAAACCATCACTCTTAAATTATCCCCAATCACCATCATCATCACCTTTCTCTCTCTCATATAATCACTATATTCTCCCTGATTTCCTAATATCATTTCATAGTGATATCACTTCATAGGTCCTCTCACATTGTAGGATTATTTCTTAAACATATCATCTTCATCATACATAGCAACATATTCTGATATATCCTACATCATATTTGGTATCAGAGCTCAGTTCGAATTGATATCATTTTAAATGGAAATTAGTATTATCCATAAGATCTATTGATCATCATGAGTACTATATCACCAGCCATTGCTTCTAACACTACTACTGATGTGTATGTTTTTAACAATACCCGGTTTATTGTTCGAGAGGAACCCATGACTTCTTGGGCAGGAGAACTTTTGGAGAGTTTGGAAGCCCTTAATCGTAAACTTGATCAGCATGACAATGAAGATGAGAACCTAGAATCTCTAGAAGAACCCATACCTACTTGGGCTAGAGCCCTTATGAAGGAAATAGATCAGCTAGACATGAGGCATCAAAGTTAGAATCTCTGGACGAATTCAACTCTTGGGAAGATAACTCTCCTCAAATAGAGATTCCAGAAGAGCCTATTAATGATCCTCCTAATTTCTCTAAATTTTTGCCTTCTAATGATCAATATCTAAGGGATATGACTGATTATGAATATAATGAAGTTAGAGTGGACATCCCTATGATTAAGGAAGTAGATGATCCAAAAGAATACTTCAATATGGATATGACTAATAGCATTCCAAAGGCCACCCAACTCGCAACTCCTTCTCCTAGAGCCAATAGTCTCATTAGGTGTTTTAATTGCCGACATGTAGGGCATATTAAAACCAATTGCCCAAAATTGGCCAAAGTTATGGATGATTTCAATCCTTTACCTACTGATGATAGCAAGGAATTTGAGTTAGAAGATGAAATTTATGATTTAGATAAGGCAATATCCATTGAGCATGTTCATATCATTCATAACAACCGGGCGTTATGTGCTATGTAATCAGCCGGCCAATGAGAAGACATGTTTGGATCTTCTTCCGGATAAAGGGGGGTGCGGACTCGCGATTTGGCGATTCCTCCTCCAATCGGCTTCCAGGTGGAAGATGCTGATGAAGCTACTATAAAGTCTTCTTTCTCTCCCCTTCATCTCAACAAGCCATCAATCGTCTCGCCCTCTCCCTCCTTCCGATCTCAGCAACTCCAGCAATGGCCGCCGCCTCCATGACCATGTCCTCCCCCGCTCTGGCCGGTCAGGCCGTTAAGCTCGGCTCCTCCTCGGCTCAGGGCGAGGGAAGGATCAGCATGAGGAAGGCCACCTCCAAGCCCAAGCCGGCCTCCTCCGGCAGCCCGTGGTACGGCCCAGACCGCGTCAATTACCTGGGCCCCTTCTCCGGCGAGGCTCCCTCCTACCTGACCGGCGAGTTCCCCGGCGACTACGGCTGGGACACCGCCGGGCTCTCCGCCGACCCCGAGACCTTCGCCAAGAACCGCGAGCTGGAGGTGATCCACTCCAGGTGGGCCATGCTCGGCGCCCTGGGCTGCGTCTTCCCGGAGCTACTGGCCCGCAACGGCGTCAAGTTCGGCGAGGCCGTGTGGTTCAAGGCCGGGTCCCAGATCTTCAGCGAGGGAGGCCTGGACTACCTGGGCAACCCCAGCCTGGTGCACGCGCAGAGCATCCTGGCCATCTGGGCCACCCAGGTCCTCCTCATGGGCGCCGTCGAGGGCTACCGCGTCGCCGGCGGGCCGCTGGGCGAGGTCACCGACCCCCTGTACCCGGGCGGCAGCTTCGACCCGCTGGGTCTGGCCGACGACCCCGAGGCGTTCGCGGAGCTGAAAGTGAAGGAGCTGAAGAACGGGCGGCTGGCCATGTTCTCCATGTTCGGCTTCTTCGTGCAGGCCATCGTGACCGGCAAGGGGCCCCTGGAGAACCTCGCCGACCACCTGGCCGATCCCGTCAACAACAACGCCTGGGCATTCGCCACACCCTTCGTCCCCGGCAACTGAGCTGTCTCGAGCAGCTTCTCCAGAGATTGGAGAGAGAACAATCTTCTGTAAATTAATGTCTTCTGCAACCATGATTCATTAGATTATTTACCTCGAAATTTCATCAGCTTTGTCCGCCTTTGCCCCTCAGATCAGATCGTTCATGGTCCAATTGTCATTCCATTGATGGCATCTCTTCGAATGAGGTTGCCGAGATGGCGCCCTGTGGCACGCAAGAGCAAGCGCCGAAGTGTGCCCGTGGCAAGCATGCACAGCGTAGGCACGCCGAAGACCTTGCGTGCACATGAGCGCAAATCTCGGTAAGAACTGTAGCACACGCTGAAATGCACGCCACGAGTGCACCATTGCGCATACAAATTGCCGAGTTTCACATTATCTCGCACTCTGACTGCGGAGAAGGGCAGCTGCAGCGGATTGGACACCGAAGCCGCACGTTCGTTCTGGTCGTCCATTTTCTTCTCGTCTTTTGGCCCTCGACTCTGTCGGAGATGATCTCATCGAAGATCGCCGACGGAAGAGGCGGATGCGGGTGTTCGACAGAATGCCAGAAGATTATGTTCTATTGTTTCCGAGATTTAAACTTCACGTGTAAAGATCGCTGGTGTTCGACCTATGTTTATGTAAGAAACAACGCTCCGTCTTTCGGATGTACTGAGATCTGTTCTCGTTTTTCCAAATTGATTTTGCTGTTTCTTGCGATCTCTACTCTCTCTTGATTTTTTTCGACTTCTGAGAGTGAGACGTGAGGCGAGTTTCTTCAGAATCTCGGTTACCCGCCGAGCAGACATCTTCAACGTCAATAGACTTGGATTGGCTGATTCCATTTATCGGGGCATTCGAGAAACACCACCCTCCTCCCGATGAAAAAACACACACAAATACGCATTCTAACCGTCCTCAACAGGGACATTTTCCGCCTACAGTCAAAAACTGCGCAAAACAGACTGAAGAACACGCAGGGGGAACTCGCCATTTCTGGGAACTTCGAGCCGAGGTTGAGACTGTCGACTCTCTCGCAGCTCTCAAGGAACAACCAGGAAGTTTTGGAGAGGAGAAGAACACTTCGAAATCAGGAAGGAAATGGGGATTTTATTCAAGAAGAGGTTTAACACATCACGCACATCGCCACAATCATTCAAGCATTACATCGAGACCTTTTACATGAAGAATAGAGAGAGAGAGAGAGAGAGAGAGAGAGAGGAAGAGAAAGTAACTATACAAACAGTTGCAATGAAGCTTCGTTGATGACCGGGATGAAGATTCCAATGCGAATTGATGGATCTGGGTATTTCAATACCCAGATTCTGATTATCTGTCAATCAAGAAATCGCGGGCATATCTCAGCCCCTCCATGAGAGATTTAATGGTCGGATAACTCCTCTCATGCTCCGAGAGAGAGGAAGGATCTTCGAGGAGGGAGCCGTCACAGTCCTGCGAGGGCGGTTCTCGACCGTCCACATTGTTGGATTTTCAAGATGTGGGAAGGAAAAGAGAGGGGCAGGGCGACGGGAGGAGCCCGCCGGCCTGTGGGGAGAAAATCTCTAAATCAAGAAACTATTCACGATTCACACGCAATCGCGCAACACCCCGCTGGGCATGATAAGCGCCTCTTTAGGCTACAGCGGATCGTTTCTTCTGTCAAGATCGGACGATACTGATACCGACGATCTTGCTATCGCTTTTAGCAACGAGAGAGCAGGAGAGAGAGAGAGAGAGAGAAAACGCCAGAAAACGCTAGAATTGACAAATTCTTAATGGCAGATCAATCCAAGAAAGACATCTCTTCATTTGCTTTGGCAACAAATGATCAAATCATCTGATCTTCATTTTTTGCATTCCTATAAATTCTGATCCATCATGTTGGACAATTTCTCTTGAATTGTCTTGAGATATTTGTCTACGATGGAAGGTTCATCGTAGGAGAGAGCAGGAGAGGGAGAGGGAGAGAGGGAGAAAACGCCAGAAAACGCTAGAATTGAACATGAGTTTCACCATTTTCGGTCGTCAACAATAAAAAAAAAAAAAAAAGGCCAGCTGGAGGCTGAAACATAGCAGGTTTCCGTTACCAGCGCACGCGCGTTACGTGCTATGTAATCAGCCGGCCAATGAGAAGACATGTTTCGATCTTCTTCCGGATAAGGGGGCGCGGACTGGCGATTAGGCGATTCCTCCTCCGATCGGCTTCCAGGTGGAAGATGCTGATGAAGCTACTATAAAGTCTTCTTTCTCTCCCCTTCATCTCAACAAGCCAGCAATCGTCTCCCCCTCTCCCTCCTTCCGATCTCAGCAACTCCAGCAATGGCCGCCGCCTCCATGACCCTGTCCTCCCCCGCTCTGGCCGGTCAGGCCCTTAAGCTCGGCTCCTCCTCGGCTCAGGGCGAGGGAAGGATCAGCATGAGGAAGGCCACCTCCAAGCCCAAGCCGGCCTCCTCCGGCAGCCCGTGGTACGGCCCAGACCGCGTCAAGTACCTGGGCCCCTTCTCCGGCGAGGCTCCCTCCTACCTGACCGGCGAGTTCCCCGGCGACTACGGCTGGGACACCGCCGGGCTCTCCGCCGACCCCGAGACTTTCGCCAAGAACCGCGAGCTGGAGGTGATCCACTCCAGGTGGGCCATGCTCGGCGCCCTGGGCTGCGTCTTCCCGGAGCTGCTGGCCCGCAACGGCGTCAAGTTTGGCGAGGCCGTGTGGTTCAAGGCCGGGTCCCAGATCTTCAGCGAGGGAGGCCTGGACTACCTGGGCAACCCCAGCCTGGTGCACGCGCAGAGCATCCTGGCCATCTGGGCCACCCAGGTCCTCCTCATGGGCGCCGTCGAGGGCTACCGCGTCGCCGGCGGGCCGCTGGGCGAGGTCACCGACCCCCTGTACCCGGGCGGCAGCTTCGACCCGCTGGGTCTGGCCGACGACCCCGAGGCGTTCGCGGAGCTGAAAGTGAAGGAGCTGAAGAACGGGCGGCTGGCCATGTTCTCCATGTTCGGCTTCTTCGTGCAGGCCATCGTGACCGGCAAGGGGCCCCTGGAGAACCTCGCCGACCACCTGGCCGATCCCGTCAACAACAACGCCTGGGCATTCGCCACCAACTTCGTCCCCGGCAACTGAGCTGTCTCGAGCAGCTTCTCCTGCGATTGGAGAGAGAACAATCTTCTGTAAATTAATGTCTTCTGCAACCATGATTCATTAGATTATTTACCTCGAAATTTCATCAGCTTTGTCCGCCTTTGCCCCTCAGATCAGATCGTTCATGGTCCAACTGTCATTCCATTGATGGCATCTCTTCGAATGAGGTTGCCGAGATGGCGCCCTGTGGCACGCAAGAGCAAGCGCCGAAGTGTGCCCGTGGCAAGCATGCACAGCGTAGGCACGCCGAAGACCTTGCGTGCACATGAGCGCAAATCTCGGTAAGAACTGTAGCACACGCTGAAATGCACGCCACGAGTGCACCATTGCGCATACAAATTGCCGAGTTTCACATTATCTCGCATTCTGACTGCGGAGAAGGGCAGCTGCAGCGGATTAGACACCGAAGCCGCACGTTCGTTCTGGTCGTCCATTTTCTTCTCGTCTTTTGGCCCTCGACTCTGTCGGAGATGATCTCATCGAAGATCGCCGACGGAAGAGGCGGATGCGGGTGTTCGACAGAATGCCAGAAGATTATGTTCTATTGTTTCCGAGATTTAAACTTCACGTGTAAAGATCGCTGGTGTTCGACCTATGTTTATGTAAGAAACAACGCTCCGTCTTTCGGATGTACTGAGATCTGTTCTCGTTTTTCCAAATTGATTTTGCTGTTTCTTGCGATCTCTACTCTCTCTTGATTTTTTTCGACTTCTGAGAGTGAGACGTGAGGCGAGTTTCTTCAGAATCTCGGTTACCCGCCGAGCAGACATCTTCAACGTCAATAGACTTGGATTGGCTGATTCCATTTATCGGGGCATTCGAGAAACACCACCCTCCTCCCGATGAAAAAACACACACAAATACGCATTCTAACCGTCCTCAACAGGGACATTTTCCGCCTACAGTCAAAAACTGCGCAAAACAGACTGAAGAACACGCAGGGGGGCTCGCCATTTCTGGGAACTTCGAGCCGAGGTTGAGACTGTCGACTCTCTTACAGCTCTCAAGGAAGAACCAGGAAGGTTTGGGGAGGAGAAGGACACTTAGAAATCAAGAAAGAAATGGGGATTTCATTCAAGAAGAGGTTTAACACATCACGCACATCACCACAATCATTCGACCATTACATCGAAAACTTTTACAAGAAGAATAGAGAGAGAGAGAGAGAGAGAGAGTGGAAGAGAAAGTAACTCTACAAACAGTTGCAATGAAGCTTCGTTGATGACCGGGATGAAGATTCCAATGCGAATTGATGGATCTGGGTATTTCAATACCCAGACTCTCGTTATCTGTCAATCAAGAAATCGCGGGCATACCTCAGCCCCTCCATGAGAGATTTAATGGTCGGATAACTCCTCTCATGCTCCTTCTTTCGAGACCTTTCTTACACTAGCAGCACTGATTTTCTCACAGATCTCAACAAATTTTACCTTTCCAAGAGAATTTGGGAACACATTCAATTTTCACCTTCAATTCTTCGACGCGATCTCAAATGAAATGATGCCTTGTATCTATATGCTTTATCCAATTGTGATGAAATGAATTCTCCTACTAATCGGGCTATCCAAGCACCTCAGCGTCTGAGCTGGTCTGATCTTGAGCGCCGAGATCAGACCCTTCAGTATCCGAGAGAGAGGAAGGATCTTCGAGGAGGGAGCCGTCTCAGTCCTGCGAAGGCGGATCTCGACCGTCCACATTTCTGGATTTTCAAGATGTGGGAAGGAAAAGAGAGGGGCAGGGCGACGGGAGGAGCAAATCTCTAAATCAAGAAACTATTCACGATTCACACGCAAAACTATTCACGATTCACACGCAACCGGCTGGGCATGATAAGGGCCTCTTTAGGCTACAGCGGATCGTTTCTTCAGTAAAGATCGGACGCTGATACTGACAATCTTGCTATCGCTTTTAGTAAGGAGAGAGCTGGGGAGGGAGAGAGAGAGAGAGAAAAAGCCAGAAAACGCTAGAATCTTTCGGGATTACAAAGCGAGCAGAATCCTTTCCTTTACATTGATGACGCGCAGAATCCTTTCCAAACTGCAAGAAGCAGAAACGTCTCCTTTCTTTTGCTTACCTCTCCCCTACCAATCTTTACGTCCCTCAACGGCTATAAATTGAGGTTCTCGGTCTATGGCTGCCCACTGCAAGATTCTAATCCTTGCCGCCGACGAGCCTTGTCATTCTCACCGATGAGCCTTCTCATTGCTCCGGAAAAGGCAGAGGACGCCATGGGTAAGTGTTTGCTCAGTTCCTCACTCTGCTCATCACAGTCTTGCTGCCATCACCTGTCAGCTAACCTCCCGAATTTATAACAGGTAATGAAACCAGGATCAACGACTCCCGAACGCGTAGAACGGCTCCCGAAGAAGTTGAGAGCGTCGCGGGTAAGTTTTTCCTCGCGCCGCCGCTGTCATCCGACCGTTTGCCCGAAGCTAACCTTCTGCTTTTTGTCGGCAGAGCTTGCAAATATGATTCCGCCACCAGACCGTAATATTGAGATCCACATGGATGAATCGAAACCTTCGATCAGGAAAATGTTCCCGCGAGTGACGAGTACAGAAGCCCCGGCTTACGAGCTCAAAACTGCGTCGATCGATCCATTGCATGCTTCACTGGTAAGAGTTAAGTTTGAAAATTTCGCGGCTCTCCAGAACCGGCAACCAGATAATGGCTTCACTGACTATTTTAGAGAGTCCCGAACGCCCTTCAAAATGCAGGGGTTTCCTGAAGTCGCAGAGAGTCCCGAATGCCAAGCAGATGTTGAAGAAACTGATGTTTTATCTATTTCAGGCAGTTCTTGGCATCTTCTATCTTTTTCTCAGCGACGTCACTCCTTGAAGCAGGGGTTGGATTGAAGAAGAAGGTTTTTGCCGAGGACTACGAGAGGGCTCTCCAGCTGAAGGTTTCCTCCATAAATGGAACACTTGCGATGCCACAGTTGTTGCTGAACCGCTCAGCTGAGGTAGGCCTAAGGAACCTTGTAGCCACATCCGGACTCACCATTCCGGCTATGCTTTCTTGATCCATAACGTCATCAAAACCGTAGAAGGTTCAGCCATTCTGGGAAGTCGTGGAATCTGGGTAAGTCATCACCATAGCGACGTTGAGGCGATGGAGATGTTCAAAGTTCTTTAGAACAATATCAATCTCTATTACGAACTGCAACATGGATACTATGCTGATATCTACAAAAACATGGAAATGTAACATGGATTTCCATGTTTTTGTAGATGTCAGCATAGTATCCATGTTGCAGTTCGTGATAGCCGGAATGGTGAATTTTGATGTGACTACGAGGTTTCTTAGGCCTATCTCAGCTGAGCGGTTCACCAACAACGGTGGGATCGCAAGTGCTCCGTTTATCAAAATAACCTTCATCTAGCCAGCCAGCCCTCTCGTGGTTCCGCAGCAACAACCTTCCTTTTCAATTCGATCCCTGCGTTGCTTCAAGGAGGGCAAAGAGCGTGGTGGGTAAATTTTTCCTCACTCCGCCACCATCACTCGACCGTCTGCCGGAAGCTAACCTTCCGCTTTTGTGTCAGCTGAGTCTCGAAAGATAAGCGAGGAGTTTCTCGGCCAGGCGGCCAGAGGACGTCGAGCAGGTACAACCGAAGATGCTGAAGACTCTGCGCCGTGGACCGGTCTGCGTCGGCGCAAAGGGTGGTGAAAGAGGCGTCAGACCACGGTGTTCCAACACCGGCTTGCGAGTTTGATTTCCTCGCAATAGACTTGTTCTTCTCAACCTTCTCCCTACGACTTTAGTTTCTTCACTTCCTACGACTGACCGGAAAGAACAGGGAATCTTCGCACTGGAAGAGAACCGCCGCTATTCGCTTGAGAATGAAATCAACGTGATAACCGACGATCGCGTAACTGCCTACTCTCGAACCTTCCCGTCCCACGCTCATCTTCTCTCTATTTTTCGTCTCTCTTCTTTCCCTTTCTTCTCCTGTACAGTGTACAGCGATTTCTTTCAGGGGGAGCAACTTGGCAGTGGCGAATCCGAGCTGCCGAGATTTCCGCAATCATCATCCCTGGACGTTCCAACCTTCACAGATCCCTCTCCGAAGCAAAGGCACCCACATGCGCCCACGCGAAAATCTCCAAACCCGCCTCCGCGAACGCGCTTTCCGGATCATCAAAGCAAAAGAGCCCGTGTCCTTGAGAGGAGTGGTCTAGAATCTGCAAAAAAAGGAATTTGAAAGATTGAATAGTTTGTATCAATAGAACATCTGCCTTAACATAGATAATAAATAAATAGGAGTTCATACGATTCCAATTGCCATGACCAAAGTAATTGGCATTTTTGTCACTAAAAGATATTTTTCGCTAGCAATTTTTCCAAAAAAATACTATTAATTCTGCATCAAAACCACTCATTCAAGACAATGCAAGAGAAGCCACTGAGAAACTACTGAACATAGTAAAAAAATGGCATTGGGATAGAAATTCCTACCATTTCGTCAAGATAAACAATCCTTGTTCTATCACAACTTCTTACCCCCTAGAAAAAAGGGCAGCCTCAATAAATCCATGGGAGAGTAATTGTAAATTGGCTCCATTAAGCCCGGTGTTGGTTAGCTAACCAATTCCTATAATTTTGAAACCCATGTGAGATAAAGAAGAATAGGCGATTCGCTTTTTGTAAATTGTGTTGTCCGAGAAGCCCCATGTGGAATTTAATCGTTTATATGATTTTCAATGTAGTTGAGTGATAGATTCCGCACTATTTTAAAGATAATTTGGGATCATCATTTAGATCATTTATAGGATTATTTCCATATTAGATTATTCTTTATATCGTCATTTACAGAGCATACAATAGAAAGTCAAAGTTAGCTTCAGAAAGTCAAGTCATCAATCAAATGTCAAAGTCAACTACAAAAAGTGAAGTCAATAGGGAGAACATTTATTAATACCTTAACTTCAATTTTTATTTTATTTTTCTTTAATTTAATTTTAATTAAGCTTGATATTTCATCTCTACATTTTTTTCAAAGTTTACTTTTAAGGAGTAGGGATAGCTAGGAACACCGGCATACACTAGGTTGACTCTGGGTGAGTCATACTTACTCGTGAGGGTAAGGGGAGAATCTTTGGGGAGTTGACTAGAAAGTGAGGTCGAGGCATATTTATTGTTTACCTTGTAGGATGGCGAGGGATCAAGGACGAGTGACTTCCTCAGAGTATGTGTGGATTAGTGACGAGAACTAAAAACTTTAGATAGGTTGTGTGGCCCTGGAGGAGAGTAGAAGTGGCATGTGGAGCTTTGGGAGTCAACACTTTGGAGATGAGTGGCAACGTATCGAAGGACAGCGACGAAGTAAGGTCACTAAGTGAGAGTATGATCTCGTCAGATTAAAAACTCGTGTTTGAACTTTTGTTTGACTAACCGAGCCAGTTAATATCTTTCCATCTTAAGAGCTTTGAAGAGCTTAGTTATATGGGATGGATAATATGTGGCCTATAAGCCAATCACACTTTCATGTAACTTGTTTATGTTAATTGAAATGAAATTTATTCATTGTCATTCTTGTGTGATGTTTGCAATGAAGTATATGAACATGTGTAATGACTAAGTGAATTATGATGAGATCATAATATAGTGATCACTAGTCTTTAAATAGATATTATAAACATTTTTATTCGTGAGATGTTCAAGAAAGACATCAAATTATCCGGAAAGAATAACATTATCTAATCCAACTCATATGATGAGAATGTCTGATCCTGTAACCATCAGTGTGGAGACACTAAGGATAGATAGTGGGTGCTCTTCAGAGAAAGAGTTCACTGAATTGATCCGTATGAATCCTTGAATGGTATTATACTTAACTGTCAATTAGGTTGATTAATGTCATGGTTGTGTATGTGTTCCTTTGACTTGAGACACCAAAGACATCTTGTGGATGAATGATCGTGTTTTGATTATGACTTACGAATCCATAGCCACGGGATATCTAAAACGTCATACATTGGATACGACATGAAGTCCAAAAAAGAGAAGATGTTTGTGTGATGAAGATGTGATCATCAGCCCTCAATATTTGAGGAGATTGACTCAAGGAATGAGACGATGAAATCCTTGGCCAAGGTAGTAAAAATATTGGAGAAGGAGTTTCCAATGATTTCTACACGCATCAGTATTAACTTGAGTGACAGATTAGGGTTTAACAGTTGACTGTACCCTAAGTCATTAATAAGTTTAATGTGGGTGAATGTATACATAGATGGTAATCGATGACGGGAAAGTTTCATAAGTGAGGTCTTACATGTTTTATATCTCCTAGAATACGTGATGTAGCTTGGTACCCAACGGGCTGACAATTTAACCTATCGATTGGGTTAAATCAATCTTTGACTAATTAATCTCTACGTGGATGTGGATAATTAATTAAGGTTTACCAATAAAGTGTTATTTGATCTATAGAGTTATTAGCTAGTGAAATATATTGACTTAGAGGGTCATACACATAAGGTCTATAGATATTTATAGATATAAACATAATTATGAGGGTTTTTATGAAAAATCTCAAACCAAATGGCTATAAATAGGGGGAGAACGACCACAACTCAAGGTACTTATACAAGCCTTATGAGAATTCTTTCATTTTTTTTCTCTTTTCTCTTGGTGAAGAGCTTTGAATTAGGGATCCAACCATCCGGAGACCGTGTGGATACTGCTAGAGGTTAGACACTTGAATAACTTCAATAACTCTTTCAAGGAAATCATGTAAGTATGTTTTCTCATTCATAGTAGATGATAAGATCATTTGTTCATGGTGGCTTAGTATTTTGAATATACGATCCAATGTTTTCCGTTATATTTGATATTTTGATCAAAATTTTGAAAATTTATCATCAGAACCCAACAATATGGATTAAGAATATAGCTCTTCTTGTAGATCATGACATATGGATTAACATCATTATTATATATTATTTATTTGTTTAAGTTACATTGAATAAAATATTAATCTCACTTTAGATTATCACACTCTAGATAATTTCATCAAGAAGACAAAGTAACCTCATATTTCCAAATTATTTTGCTAACATGAAAATAATTATTAATCACACTGTAGATAATTACATCAAGATGATAAAATCAGCCCCATACTTTCTTATGCCCTCATCACTTTATTGTCTAATTGAACTTGGATTTTAAAAAATAAAATTTAATAACAAGGGAACGGCTGAAACAAATACTGAAGCTTCTCCGGGTCTTAATGAATTTGGAGGAGTCATTTGGGTGAAGAAATGGAGAAGAAAGGGATCGATTTTACGGATTCTAATGAGAACCCACGAAAGAGCAACGTTCTCTCTCCTTGGGAGCAGCACGCTTCAGTGATCAATCTCCCTCGCTTTGATTATCGCACTCCTTCTCTTCTCCTCGAGAGCTCTCATTCTGGGTTCCTCATCACGTGCCCCATCAGTAAGATTATCTGTTTTACCCACTCCCTTATGATTTATCTGTTAGAGTTTGATGATTTATCGACTCCCTCATGATGGGTATCTTTTCGTCTCGGATGGTTTATTTTTTTCATCATGATTTGCTCTGGGATGCAAATCTGATGTTAAATCTTTGCTCGTGTTTATAATGAAGGGTTTCTTGGAGGTTTGAAGGACTTATTTATCAAATTTTCTACAAGATAGAGAGAGAAAGAGAAAAGCGCGATAAAGTTATTTCCTTACTAGTTTTGCCGTTAAATTTTGATGATTTATGATCTCCTTCATGATGGGTTCTTTCCATCCCGGCTCGGTTTCTTTTTTTATCATGATTTGCTCAGGAATGCGATTTTTCTGATTAAAATGTTTAAATGTTTGCTCATGTATACAATGGAAGTCATATGAATGAATTTTCTTTCTTTTTCTGTTCTTCCAGAGAGAGAGAAGAGTGCGACGAAGGAAATCATTTCCATCCTAGAGAAGGTTTGTTTCTGCCCGGTTTCTTTTTATAGAATTGTGCTGAACAGGGTTTCTCTCTCTCTCTAACTCTCTCTCTCTCTTAAATTTCTGTGCAATAGGAATGAACGGCTGATGATCCTAGATTACTTGTATTTCCATTCCATCTGTTAAACTTCGATTTATCTTATATTATATTCCTCAGCTGTCTTTTGCGGTTCATTCAAGCCTTTTCCTTCGAAGATTTTAATAATTTCCATTTATTTTCCTCCTCGGCATTTGTCTTCACAGGTTATGAAGCCGACATCTGGTCTCTCCCTTAAGAAAAGAAAAATTGAAAATGGAGAAAAAATTCTAACTGAGGGAGTGGAAGAGAAAAATTCCTCTCATGGTATGGCAAAGATCAAAGGCAAACCGTCTTTTTCATCATTTATGATTCATAAAATCCCGTATATTTCATCATTGAAATCTTCAGACCATATTTTTTTCATGTTTGAGTTTTGAATATTCAGACCATATTCAGGGTAAAATCCCATTTTTTTCAGGCCTGACTTCTGAGGAGAACAAGACTCCAAGTTCACCGATCTTCGAACCATCATCGAGGCAGAACTCTGACCTTTCGCTGGTGAAGTTAGCAAGAAGTGGACTTCTCCTGTTGACTTTTTCGACGGGTACTTCTGATTCCACCGTCGATCTCGTCTCGCGCATATCTTGCTCATTAGACTGCGGAGATCTGAAAAAACCCCTGTGAGTACTTGTAAATGAATTCCATGTTCTGCATCTATTGATCTCGAATTTTCAATTATTCGAGAAAATTGAAGAAAAAGAAGAAATTTTTTGGGTACTTTTCAGCTGGTGCCACCGCATTTTCCCCATTCAAGAAACATGTGCTTTGAAAGAGAAAGAACTGAGTGCGACGGTGACAAATCTCGGTCAGAATTTTCTCACCAGAGAAGGGAAAAACCTGGAGACGCAAATAAAGGTATCAGATTTTCTTTTCTTGACTTCACTTTTGTGAAAAATTAAATTTAAAAATAAATGCGGGTATTTATTTTCTATCCGGTTAAGAGCTCAGAGTTTTAGTTCGCAGTTGGGTACAACAGACGAGGATTGGAGAAGTCCAAAGATGCTTTGATGTTGGATCGCGATCAGTGCTTTGCCATTGTCGCCAAAGCCATCAAAGAACTTGCTCCTGATGCCGTCGTTGATCTTAACTCTCCTCAGGTTTTCATACTTGTCTGTTCTTAATCTTGATGCCTTTATCTCTCTCCTTGATAGATTGACTGATTGAGAGAGAGAGAGAGAGAGAGAGGGTGAGAATTGTGCAGGAAGGTTGCAGAACTTGACCCAATTGAGGAAGAGGAAGACAAATCTATGTAAAGGGAGAGTCTCACCTGAACAGTTGGGAAGAAAATGAGATGGTGAGAGAGAGATATGATAGGCAGGATGAGTGGGCGGAGAGAGAAAGTGAGCTACAGAAGGTCTGAAGAGATGGTGATGGACAGCAGGTGGATTCAGTGATGGACTATACTTGTAGGGAGAGCAGTCAGAGAGTGGGGAAGAGAGATGATGAGAGACTGACATACTGATAGACAAGCATGTGGAGAGGGAGAAAGAGATGTACCTTTTGAAACCCTAAACCCTAAACACCTCTCTCTGTCATTCATTTGACTTCTTTCTCATGATAATCCAGATGACTGTGCTGGTGGAAGCCCTTCCGGTGTCCGGGCTTCCTTCCGGGTCAGCACTTGCCGGCGTCTCCATATTGCCCAGTAATCTGATTGTCACCAAGCCACGTCTCTCTGTAAAGGCACTGATTGCCGAGGGAAACAACTCCAAGAAGGAGAAGACCTGACGGGTCTAAGTGTTACTAGTTCATCCCTATTGCCATTAATGGATGCAAAGTTTGAAGAGTCCTTGGGAATTTTGTAAGATAGCTTGATAGCTTCTAATCTTGAAAGAGTTTGGTACTAACTTTGAAGAATGAGAGGATGATGTGTTCAAGTCCTAAGGAACACTTATTGAGATCAAGATGGACATGAAATTGAAAGGGAAAAAGGCCATGGTCAACCAAAAGAGATACTGGAAGATGAGTAACGAGGAACTAGTGATAGAAAGTAAGTGCAGTTTCCAACATTCCAAGTGATTATGTCTGTACTTACTCTGAATTTAATGAACAGGAAAAGAAAATCTATAATCTAACGTTTCTTGCAACAGATATTTGGTAATGCGACAAAAATGCACCCATTCTTGATGAATGAAAATGATGGATTGATGCAATTATAATGGTTCTATCATCATAATCTCTCTGCAATTGGAGATTCAAAATGATGGATTGTCAAGATAATTGAAGATTCAAAAGGAGACTCTGCAAATAGAAAGGAGACTCTGCAAAATCTCTGCGAATGAGATTTAGCAATCTTAACTGTTCAGCTCTAACTTAGATGATGAGATTTATCAATGGAGATAAACATATTGAAAAATAAAGAGAGAAAGCATGGTTAACGACATCCACGAGGTTAGCAAAAATTTGCTCAAAGGGATGACAAGTTCATAATCAACTAAATCTCCATCACTCGATGGGTTTAGCACCGGGACGTTAATCGATGCACAAGCAGAATTCACAAAGAAACCCCAGAGAATACTCGAAAGGAACAACAGACGAACAAACCATTGATGATTCTATTTCCACTTGAACTTCATGTTTTGTGTATCTCATATTGCTCATGGTTTCTCTTCCATGCTTGCGAGGTGGCGTTGTCTCTTCCATTTTCATCTTATTCTCTATAATCTTACCAATTTTTTCGTCTTCTAATATCACAAATTTTTCTCAACGATTAATGGATACCATAAAATGAATAAAAGGGTATCATATAATGCAGATTTTAGATAGGGGCATCAAATGAATTAAAAGACATGCTTTTTTAACTCAAATGTGAATTGAAGTACGGAGTCTTACTGTCAAATTCTGAATCAATCAACATTATTAATTCCTGTGCATAATGGTTTTAACTTCTTCTGAATTTAAAGATAACTTGCATCCGAAGTCATGGGTGTATGGGGTGATGCACGATTCAAATTGAAGCGACAAGAAGATGATTGAACTTAGATAGATCTGAATATTTTATTCATCATGATACGTAGAGTACTAAGCATATATAAAATGGTATCTAATTACTAGTTACTGTCTCAAATTAAATGCATATAAACCATGGATGACCATGCGTCCATATTATTCATGATTTCAATCGCATGAGTCATTATTACATCATTACTTCACGTCACTAATTGAATGCACGAGGGATGAATCAATTATGAGAAATCTCCACGCTCGATTCAGATTTACATGCTCATTGAAATTTGTTTAGGCTAGCCATAACATACCTCTAGTTTCCAGGATTAAAATGAGTAGAGTTATTCTTGAGAGTAGACGCCTACTGTTCAACGCACAAAGTTTGAATCACTTCTAAGGAATTGTCCTTTCAGGATGCGCGACGATTAGATAATAGAAAGCGCTGGCTACAAACGTCGAAACCCTCGAGGTCATGGAACTTTTCCTGGTTATTCTAAGAAGAAATCATGTCAAGAAGGCTGGATAAGGATGGTGAAACTTATAGTATTTGTCGAATAGGTACGAATCTTAAGGTTCAGAGTTTTCCGGAGAACATGTATATTGGAACAGTACTGCTTGAGGTGATTTTGATTTTTCTACCCAGGGTAGTCGTCTGCATTTCGTTCTGAACACATCAGGAGGGCGGAAACAAATACGACGGAAGAGAGATAAGACCGGCGGATCAGATTCCTGGCTTGATTTTACGCCTCTCACATTGAAGAGACGAAATCTTTATGTGTAGCACAGAATAATCAGCGTCGATCATTCGGGGAAAGGATCATCATATCCGCAGTTTGCATGTAAGAGAAACATTGAACACATAAAAAATTGAACAAAACTTGGAGCAGCAAAAACAAATCGCGGATCAGGTAATTGGCTTGAATTTCCGCGTTCCAGAGAAGCGCGTGAAAAACTATGTAGCACAGTGTAATCAGCGTCGATCAGCTGGGGAAAGGATCGTCATATCCGCACAGACTCAAAAGACAAAGGCGGGCACTCCAACTGCGCCAAAATGTCGATGACGGAACGAGTAGAAGAAGAATTTTCAAAGAAGGGAGCAGAAGCCGGCGGAAACCCTAACCCACCTGTAAATCATATCGGAGAGGATGCCCGAGTATTTATAGCAGCTGTGCCGAGGACATCCTCCTGATTTCCACGTAAGCATGTAATTTTCGGACTTTTAAAAGGCATAAATATAACATTTCCTTTAATCAAGCCTATGATTTGCGGGAACGGTGATCCGTGCTCCGTTTTTAGGATCATGATCGATCCTCGGTTGATTGATTTAATCAATGATATCATATGATCCTGATCACATCAATGATCAGTTGGCAGGCGTAGTGATCCAGACTCGACATGATCAACGGTATCAGCCATCTGATCGTCGGTCTGATCGGCGATCAGACCGTTACGTTAAGGGCATAGTCGTTCGATTGCATAGTCGATTATTCCCTTCATGATTCAGGCGATACGTGATCGGATCGACAGTCCGGGTCACGATAATCCGCGCCGATCGGTATTTAGCACGGGTTCAAAGGACTGCGGGTTGAGTTCGCACGTGTAAATGTCCACTTTTTGTGCGTGCGATCTAAAAGTAGAACACATCAACGGCTGTCACATTTCCACGGAGGCACGCCTTTTTTGGGCTTTAAAATAAAAATAAAACGTTCGCTTCAGATGGCCCAGTGGGATTACTTCCACACGTGTCAAGGCCGAATCTCATTGCGTGCCTTTCAAGCCACACGTGCGATCCCCTGCAGACAGAAATAGCCGGACTTGCGTTGCTGCAAGGGTTTAGTCTTCAGTCCACTGTACAGAGAATGCAGATTTTCGTGAAAACCCTCACCGGGAAGACGATCACCCTCGAGGTGGAGAGCAGCGATACCATCGATAATGTGAAGGCCAAGATTCAGGTATATTTTCCGTCATTTGTGATCGAATTCATCTGTATTCTTTTCCCGTAATTCAGCGATATCTTTTTGGAAAGGTACGTGTTTGGCTGATATATGTTGCGTTTTAATTGCCATACTTCTCTTTGAATGCGTTAGTGAGGTAGGAATCTTGGTATCTGTGACATCTATTTGCCGTTTCTTGCCTTTGATTTCTGTTTTCGATGTCCAAATTCTGGGAACCCTTGTCTATAGGTGTATTTCTATTAATGGCCCTTTTGATCAATTGTCAGAGTGATTTTGATATCAGCGGACAAAACAAGAGTAAAATTTCCCGCCTTCGTTTTTTTATTGTTTGAAACAACCCTGCTTCGTATTTTTATCAATAATTGTGTGCAAAACTTATCGCCTCTTCTATTGGAATTAAGAGTCATCTCTTCATTTCCTTCTGGCTTTGAAATATTCTATAATACAATTGACCTGGATACTTTATGAAACTAGTGAGTTCTTTAATGAAGTTGTGAAGTTTTTGCTTGAATTTTGCGTTGATTGTTTTAATCTGGGTTGACCAGGATAAGGAGGGAATTCCTCCGGATCAGCAGAGGTTGATCTTCGCTGGTAAACAGCTGGAAGATGGGCGCACGCTCGCGGATTACAACATACAGAAAGAATCTACGCTTCACCTGGTTCTCAGGCTCAGGGGAGGGATGATGATTAAGGTCAAAACTCTGACCGGTAAGGAGATTGAAATTGATATCGAGCCAACTGATACTATTGATCGGATCAAGGAGCGGGTTGAGGAGAAAGAAGGAATTCCCCCTGTTCAACAAAGGTTCTCTCTCTCTCCCCCCCCATCTATCTATACATTTATCTATCACTGTTGCTATAGATCTATATTTATGGCAATGTGTATCCCCCCTATTAAACAAGGTCTATCTATCCCTGCCTATCTAATTTCCATTTCTTCCTGTTCTACGATGTTTCTCTCCATCAAAGTTTCTCTCTCTGTCTTCTCTACCTCTTTCTATCTGTTTCTCTGTATATCCGTAGGATTGCTTCCCTTCCTCTTTTTCAGTCTCAATAAATAATCACTGGTGAATAATGACTCAAAAAGAGCTTTCACTTGCGTTTTTTAGTCAACAAAGAATCTTCTTTGTTGACTTCCTGCTTCCCTCTCTCTTGCTTCCCTTCCTCATTTTAGTCTCTCTCTCTCTACCCTGCTTTCTTTCCCCCTCTCTGTCACTGATCTCCCTCTTCTTCTTCTTCTTCATTTTCTTCCTCTATCTCTGCTCTTTCTGTTTCTTTCCCTCTCTACTCCTGGTCTTTATGTCACAGTTTTCCCACCTGGTAACTGATTGATCTCATTGTCTCCTAGTCCAACAATGATTCTTTCTCACTCTTGCTGTCTTTCTAGGACACACCTCATTCATTATGATTTTTCACATTATTTATTCGTCATGAGCTCCTGAGCCGGTGATGATCCATTATTCGTCTTCTTACATTATTCGTCTCTCATCTTTTCTTTCTATCTCTCTTTCTCATCCTTTCCCTCAGCCTCCTCTTCTTACATGACATTTTTCACTCTCTTCTCTCTCTCACTCTATCCCGTATATATCTGGCACAGCTCATCTGTTATGATGATGCAGGTTATTGATATGATGGTTTGGTCTTCTATGTATTTCTTAGTTTCTCCCCCTTCCCCTTTCTTTCTAAATCTTCTTCCACCCCCTCTCCCTCTCTCTTTTTCTTATCTTCTCCTTCCCCTCCCCCCCCAACGACACAAAAACCCTCTCTTCCTTCAACGCGTTCTAAATTGCTTGTTGACAGTTTGTTCGATGTGAATGCAGGCTCATATACGCGGGCAAACAGCTTGCGGATGACAAAACAGCCAAGGAGTACAACATTGAGGGTGGGTCTGTTCTCCATCTCGTTCTTGCCCTTCGTGGTGGCACATTCTAGATCAAATAACGAGAAGAATTCTAGTCAAGTTCATTTCTTGATCTTGATCTTAATCAAACCATTGTTGTACTGAGTAAGTTTTATTATTCACTACTTTTATCTGCTGCTTCAATAGATAGATAGATAGATAGATAGATTTAGAGAGAGAAAGTCATTTCGATTATCTGATGAAATGGTTCCATAGGAAAACTGTTTTCTTCATCAGATGTGAGTGAGAGAGCGTGAAAGGGAGAGAGAGAGAGAGAGAGAGTGAGAGAAACTTATGTCGAAATCTTATGAAGTGGGTCCACTGGAGGACTGATTCTCTCCGGTCTCCATTGGATATCTGATCAAGGTCTTGCCCTAGTGACTTGTCCAGTTGAAGACAAGAAAAGAGAAGGCCATAGTCTAGAAACTCTCTCTCCAGCTATCTCGCTCTAGCACTTAGCTCTCTGTAGAAGAACAGCGTAAATAAACTCTTGGGCCCGAGCGATGGTGGGAATCTGTGATCCCACAGTGGAAAGGTGGACTCTCTCTCTCTCTCTCTCCGTCCTTGTTTCTTTTAATACTATTACATAATTTATATGATTTTTCTTATTTTTATTTATGATTTTTTGATTTCTGAATTCCTGGATATTATTTTTCCTTGTATTTATACATTTTACTTATTGTTAACTAAATTTATTAATATATTCCTTCCGGCGATGCCAATTATTCGATTCAGGGATATTTTCAATAGTCGAGATCGTCGATATTTTCTTCCGAGCTCGTTGACGATACAGATCGGCCAACTCCACTCTCTCTCTCTCTCTGTCCTTGCTTCTAAGGGAGAGAGAGAAGGATAGAAGTAGGATTAGGGTTAGAGAAAGAGAGAGGGATAGAAGTAGGATTAGGGTTAGAGAAAGAGAGGGATAGAAGTAGGATTAGGGTTAGAGAAAGAGAGGGATAGAAGTAGGATTAGGGTTAGAGAAAGAGAGAGAGAGAGAGGGATAGAAGTAGGATTAGGGTTTAGAGAAAGAGAGAGGGATAGAAGTAGGATTAGGGTTAGAGAAAGAGAGAGAGGGATAGAAGTAGGATTAGGGTTACAGAAAGAGAGGGTTCGCGAGATAGAGAGAGAGAGTAAGCATTTGAATATTAAACTCGGAACATCCACGCCTCTCTCCCTCTCTCTCTCTTCTCCGGTTCTCCTCTTTCGGACTACAAGACCAGCGTTTATCCGGTCGAGGAAACGTCTTTTTCTCGCCTCCCTCACTCCCCCCCCACTTGCTGGAGGTTGTGAGATGGGGAGATAAATATGCCAGCAGGAGCGCAGGGCTGGTACTTGGCAGACTGGAGTAGATTCCGAGCTCTCTCTCTCCTCCCAGGGTGTTCTTCCGGCTGCCAGATCCATGAAACGTCTTCTTCATCACTCTGTCTCTCTCCCCATCTTTTTGGAGTTAACGAGAGAGAGGATTACTTTGGCTCGACTGCGCAGCCGCGCAGTACCACGATTCTGCCATCTCTCTGTCTAAGGTTCTCTCGCTCGCTCTGTCTCTGAGAGGAGAGAGAAGACAGGGATCAAGATAACTTACCCCGAAAGGAAATGCATTGAAATGATCAGGATAACTCTCTCTCTCTCTCTCTTTCCTTTTTGCAAAGCACTGCCGACAAATCACGGATGCGGGAGTAGAATACTATCAATGCAGGCGCAAGGAATGGCCTCAGAAAGGCTAGAGAGAGAAAGAGAGCATCTCTCTCTCCTTCTGCGAAGCACCGCCCAGAAATCACGAATATATGTGAGAAAAGCATGAGAGAGAGATGCATAGAATACTTCTCTATCGATAGGCGGACTGTTTTCTTGTACGGTCAGGAAGCGTGCCGTACGAGGCGTAGCAGCCTTTTCGAGGAGGTCACCCGTCAACTCCATCGGACGGTGATCCGCTTATCAGATTGATTATCTCGTGGTCCAATCCAATAAAAGTATTTCTCTAAAAAAACCCCCGGCAGCTTTTTCCTTTAACTTTCTAGGCAGGGCATTACAGCAAATGAATAAATCAGGAGGTTTTTTCCGTCAAGGATCAGTTCAGATGAAGGGACTGGGGGAATTACTATGAAGATTACTTTTTCCGCCGATAAGAGTGTTTTTCCCTCTGTATTTTTCTCCTTTTTACGGGGACAGTAACGCAAATAAATATTTAGAATGGTTTTTATAAAATATACCGAATTGGGGGAATCGCGATATAAAATATAATTTCATGACTTTTGCTAATTTCTCTTCCTTGCATTTGCTGTTTGCGGTGGTCAGGCAATAAATAGTACTTTTCTAAAAAAGACCCTGTATTTTCTCCTTCCTCCTTTTCTACGAGGATGGTACAGAAAATAAAGAAATAAGGAGGTTTTCTCCGTAAATAATCATTAAAATTAACGGATTTGGGGGGAAATTGCAATAAAGAATACTTTTTTTGGACTTTCCTGTGTGCGGTTATCGAGCGAAATTGAATATTGAGGTTTTTTTGTTAGTGGAGTCCACGCAGCTTTTGCCTTTTTGTGCTTGCGCTTTCATATACCGAGGAACTGCAAGCGAGTGAGGAGAGGAGCAACGGACGTCAGAGCGGAGAACAGATTTGAGAGGCGATTTCGTGGTGGAACTTCTGTTATACTTCGTCTGTTAGGTTTTCCCTCGGTAATCATCTCGTTTCTCTCCTGGCGGTTATTTTTCTTGAAAACTAGGGTTTCAGATCTGGATAATCTGTAGATTCATTAGCCGTTGATTTTTATTAACTCGTTGTTCTGTGTGTCCGTAGTAATGTCATTAGAGTTTCGACGGTTTATATTTTTGTACCGTTTTGTTTGTTTGTTTTTGTTTGTGTTCAGGATCATCTCGGATGATGAACGTCTAGACGCGGAATAATTTCTGGTTTTAAAAAATGCTTGTTGCAATGATCTAAACTCGGTTTTTCTCAGCTGAGAACGCCATATCTTAATTACTTTGCATCTCTGGAGTGAAAACCAGGAGACTAGATTAGACGGTCGCATCTTTTCTTCTTGCGAGCAAGTGAAATCTGTTTGTTGAGAAATCAGTTGATTCTGGCTCTCTTTGTCTTTATTTGGTTTTTGGCCGCTAAGTCTTTACTATAACTTTGTTTTTTTCCTAGTGCGGGTTAAGATTTTTCTGCAGATTATTTTGTCCTATTTACTTTTTAACTTTTTACGAGATCTAGTTGTAAAAACATTCTACTGTAGTTGACGTTTCGACTAATGTCGTCTCTGTGTAAATCCTAATATATTGGCCATATTAATATTCAAGTTGAAGGCGATTTCATGCTCATGATTATGTTTCTTGAACTTAGTTTTACTTGATTTTTCACTCGGACTTGACGTTTCTTAAGAAGTTTGATTTATCGAATAGTTTCCTTTTGTAGTACATTTTTTATAGAGAAACGAAGTTTGCTCTCTTGTTCTCTTTTTTATTCTTATTATTCTATCCTTGCTTATTGATCGATAGTTTAATCATAGCCAATCAACATACTGCTTTTGCTTATCCATCGATGGTGTAAAGTTAGTCACATGAGGGGTTTGCTGTTATTTTATTGAAATTTTTTAAGCTAATTAATTGTTCAAAGTTGATTATATTTCCTGATGAATTATTATATTTGGTTCCTTCCTCTCTTGTTTTAATTTTAGATTGCCTAATTTTGGGTATTTGGGCAGGAGGAATCATGGTGAGAAAGAGAAGGACTGAAATTCCAAGGACTGGGGAGGCCACTGGGTCTCATGAATCCAGTGGCAGTGGAGGTCGTGGTGGTCCTCAGCAGGGAGGTGGTGGAAGAGGGTGGGGCACACCTAATCCACATCAAGCTCAACAACCTGGAGGTAGAGGAGCGAGTGGTGGCGGAGTACATCAGCCTCGTGAAGTGATGCCGCAGCAGCAACCTCACCCCTCTGAACAACACGGTCGTGGTGGATATCAGCCACGGGGTGGAACAGTGCCACAGCAATCTTACAGAGGACGTGGTGGTGGCCGTGGAGGCAGTCCTTTGTATGTTCCCGAGCTGTACCAAGCGCGGCCTTCTGCTTCACCGCATCCGTCATCTGCACTGGCAATTTCTCCACAATCTGTGGTTCAAGCTACGGTGGAAGTGTCGCAGCAGCTTCAGCAGATGTCAGCGCAGTCTGAAGAGACACTTAGCACAACTACTCGTGCCATTGTGCCTGTTGCACCATCAAGTAAATCAATAAGGTTTCCACCCCGGCCGGGGAAGGGGAATGCTGGAGTGAAGTGTATGGTGAAGGCTAACCATTTTTTTGCGGAGCTACCCAACAAAGATCTTCATCAGTATGATGTAAGAGCTTCGCCATCCTTCTGCATTTTCTCAATTGCTTTTAGTTTCAGTTCTATCACATTTGCGCTCATAACGTGACAGGTTTCAATTACTCCTGAGGTCACTTCACGTGGGGTGAACCGTGCTGTCATGGAACGGCTTGTAAAATTATACAGGGAATCTCACCTTGGGGGAAGGCTTCCAGCCTATGACGGGCGTAAAAGCTTGTACACTGCCGGAGCATTTCCATTTACTGCGAAGGATTTCACAATTGTTCTTGATGACGAAGAAGATGGCACTGGCGTCCCGAGGTTCAGACCTGCCCATTAATATTTCTGTTCTTTTTTAATGACATTTATTCAATTTTTTGCATGATATTCTAAAGGAGGGAAAGACAATTCAAGGTTGTAATCAAGTTTGCTGCACGTGCCGATCTTCATCATTTGGAGATGTTTTTAGCTGGAAAGCAAGCTGATGCTCCCCAAGAAGCATTACAGGTCCTTGACATTGTTCTTCGTGAGTTGCCCACAAAGAGGTAATGGAAGCCCAAGGAGATAATCTTGGCTATTTGCTTAACCTCAAGAATGATAGCATGATTGCATGTCATCAGGTATTCTCCAGTGGGAAGATCCTTTTATTCTCCTGCCCTGGGAAGAAGGCAAACACTTGGCGAAGGGTTGGAAAGCTGGCGTGGATTCTACCAGAGCATTCGGCCTACACAGATGGGCTTATCTCTTAACATTGGTCAGTTATCTCTATCTCGTAAAATTGTGGTAGATGTAATTCTTTGGATTCTTGGATAAGACATAATTGGAATTCAATATGTGGACTAGTGTGTGAACTGAACTTCTACTTACGTTTTTCTAAATTATGCATGTATGAGCATTCTTCTGGTGGATATAGGCTTGTGCAAACTAGTTTGCAGTCACAAACAGAAGGTTTCAGAAAGCTTTTCTTGTTCATGTTCGATGTTCAACTGTTTGTTCACATTGAGTCGAATGTTCATGAAGAGAATGCAGAAGTCTTCTATGACTTCATGCTGGTGGCAATGATTTCAAGCTCTCTCTCTCTCTCCTCGACTTTCTATTTCTCTCTTGGTCTCAGCCGATTCAGCTCTCTATTCCTCCAACGGCGATCTCTCTCAGCCCTCTCTCTTGACTCAGCTCTCTCTCAGCCATCTCTCCTGACTCAGCTATGTCTCTCTCTCTGCCCTCTCTCCTGATTCATCTATCCCTCTTTCTCAGCCCTCTCTCCAGCTGTCTCCAGCTCTCTCTCCTGATTCAGCTGTGTCTCTCTCTCAGCCCTCTCTCCCTATACAGCTATCTCTCTCTCTCAGCTCTGTCTCAGCCCTCTCTCCTGATTCACCGCTCTCTCTCTCTCTCTCTCAACCCTCTCCTGATTCACCTATCTCTCTCTGTTTTCTCTCCAGATTAAGCTCTCCACTCTTGGTCTCTCTATGGATTTGGCTTTCTCTCTCCCTCTTGGTTTCCCCCGATTCAGCTTTCTTTCTCTCGATCAGCCATCTCTCCCGATTTTGCCCATTCACCCGATTTTCTCTCTCTCTCTCTCTATTAGCCAGCTATGCTATAAACTGTTAGGTGTTTGTGAACTGTGAGCATGAATAACAATGTCAATTTGTGTTCATGTTCACAAAAGGGCATTAGGTTCACATTCCTGACTGTATCAGTTATCTATGAATGAACAAACTGTTCTTCTGTTTCCTAGATAGATGTGTTATATTTATCAGATACCTCGTGCATTGGTTTTCATTTTGGTGTAGACATGTCATCCGCTGCATTCATTGAACAACTCCCAGTGATAGAGTTTGTGACAACAATTTCAGTTGCCTTCATTTTCGCAGAAAAGCTATTGATTCATACTCCTGACTGTATTTGTCGGTCATGATTAAACAAACTGTTCTTCCATTCCCTAGATGGCTATGTTATATTTATCAGATACCTAATGCATTGATTTTTTTGTTTTGGTGTAGACATGTCATCCACTGCTTTCATAGAACCACTTGCAGTGATAGACTTTGTGACAGAGCTGCTGAATAGAGATGTCACAGCCAGGCCTCTCTCTGATGCCGACCGCGTTAAGGTGACGCCTATCTTTTTTTCTGTTACCCTTTTATTACTATTTTTCACTGTTGTCATATTTCAGATAAAGAAGGCTCTTCGAGGGGTTAGGGTTGAAGTTACTCATCGCGGTAACATGAGGCGGAAGTATCGAATTTCTGGATTAACCTCACAGGCAACCAGGGAACTGACGTAAGATATTTTTCTAACGTATTTTTTTCTGTTATGTTCTGAAGTATCCTTTATTTTGGTGACAGATTCCCAGTGGATGATCATGGAACAATGAAGTCTGTGGTTCAGTATTTTAGGGAGACTTATGACTTCGTTATTCAGTATACTTCTTTGCCTTGTTTGCAAGTGGGCAACCAGCAGCGACCCAATTATCTTCCTATGGAGGTCATCCTTGGATTTGTTTATCATTCAAGATTATGAAATATGCTGAGAAAATATTTTTTCCAGGTGTGCAAAATTGTCGAGGGACAGAGATACTCTAAGAGGTTAAATGAAAGGCAGATTACTCAACTACTTAAGGTCACCTGCCAGCGGCCTAAAGACCGAAAAATGGACATCTTGCAGGTTTAAAAAACTTTAATATACATTGCAGGCTAATAGTTCATAATTCATACTTTGATGTTCCAATTAGACTGTGCATCACAATGCCTATCATGAGGATCCGTATGCCAAGGAGTTTGGCATCAAGATCAGTGAGAAACTTGCTTCTGTTGAAGCCCGCATCCTCCCTGCGCCTCGGGTGAGTAGTTGAGTAAAAACCTTTATTTCATTATTGATGAGTACTAGTTGACTTGCCTATGACATTCTGTCTTTGTTTGGCAGCTCAGATATAATGAAACAGGGAGGGAAATAGACTGCTGGCCACGAGTTGGTCAATGGAATATGATGAATAAGGTATGGAGAATTCTTGGCTCTCATTTTTTTCTCCTGATGTGATGAACGCATAATTAATCTATTAATCTTTATTTGTCAGAAAATGTTCCGTGGTGGCAAGGTTCACAACTGGATGGCCATTAATTTTTCACGCCACGTTCCTGATGGTCCTGGTCGGGACTTCTGCCATGCCCTTGCTGAGATGTGCCAAGTTTCTGGCATGGTATGTTCTCATTGTCATCGTCATTCCTCATTGTCATAGTCATGACTGCCATCATCACAACTACCATCATCATCATCATCATCATCATGCTCTAATGTAAAAGGATCTTGCCCTAGGATTTTCACCTGGAACCACTGCTGCCTTTGCTATCGGCTCGACCTGAGCTTGTGGAAAGGGCTCTGAAGGGCAGATACAAGGATGCCATGAACATCCTCAAGCCCAAGGAAAAGGAGCTCGATCTTCTCATTGTCATCCTACCCGACAGCAATGGTTCTCTCTACGGTAATTTTCACAATTTTCAACAATATCCAAAAATTGCATTTCTCAGTCTTATTTATTATTCTGGATTTTCAGGGGAAATAAAGAGGATTTGCGAGACAGACTTGGGCTTGGTCTCGCAGTGCTGCCTTACCAAGCATGTTTTTAAGATGAGCAAGCAGTACCTGGCCAATGTTGCCCTGAAAATTAATGTGAAGGTGGAATACGAAATTCTTTCTCTGGATTTCATTTACAAACCAAAGCTGTATCTTACTTTTATATTTTTATCAGGTTGGCGGGAAGAACACTGTTCTTGCCGATGCATTGGCGGGTCGCATCCCCTTAGTCTGCGACCGGCCCACTATAATCTTCGGTGCTGATGTCACTCACCCTCACCCTGGAGAGGACTCGAGCCCCTCGATCGCTGCTGTAATTCATTAATCTCCTGTTTAAGAAGACCTTTGTGGTCAATGGTTAACTTGTGGTTGACTGTCAGGTTGTGGCATCGCAAGACTGGCCGGAAGTCACCAAGTATGCTGGGCTGGTCAGCGCCCAGATGCACCGGCAGGAGCTCATCGAGGATCTCTTCAAGGTTTATCAGGATCCAAAGAGGGGACCTGTCACTGGAGGCATGATAAAGTAAAACATCAAAAAAACTCTTCTTTTCTTCTCCTTAAACAAACAAATGTACACATTTTTAGTCATCTTCTATTTCATTTTCCCAGAGAGCTGCTCATTTCGTTCAAGAAGGCAACTGGGCAGAAGCCTCAACGAATCATTTTCTATAGGTACTGGTTCTCTCTCTCTATCTATCTCTATCTCTTCTTTCTCTCTCTGTATAGTCGTGAGAGTTTCCATTGTGGGGACAGAGATGGCGTTAGTGAGGGCCAGTTCTACCAGGTGCTGTTCTACGAGCTGGATGCGATCCGGAAGGTGAGATTTTGGTTTTCGCAAATGTCAATGAGCCTATTCTTAAATAGTTTATTACCCTGTATTTATTTTTAGGCGTGTGCATCATTGGAGCCGAATTACCAGCCGCCAGTGACCTTTGTGGTGGTTCAGAAGCGCCATCACACGCGCCTGTTTGCTAACAATCCAGAGGATCATAATTCGGTGGACAAGAGCGGGAACATCCTACCTGGTTAGAAAGAGAAAGAGATCAGCTTCCTCTCTCTTTTGTTCTCTCTTCCGCTGTCTCATTTTTTCACTAACTGTTTTTACTGCAGGCACCGTTGTTGATTCCAAGATCTGCCATCCTACCGAATTTGATTTTTATCTCTGCAGCCACGCTGGCATCCAAGTGAGCAACCCCATCACCTTGCACTCTATATCTCTCCATCATTCACTCTCTGTATATCTCCATTTCGTGAGCCTGCATCCGCCTCTTTAGCGACCCCCATCGTAATCTACAGATATGATGGGCTATCTGCTATCCTTGCATTTCTCTCTCTAAAAACCCCCGCATGAATTTGTAGGGCACGAGCCGTCCAGCGCATTACCACGTGCTATGGGACGAGAACAATTTCACTGCTGACGGCCTTCAATCCCTCACCAACGACCTCTGCTACACGTAATTCTGTCACTTCTATCTCTCTCTCTCTTTCTCTCTCTTAATCTAACTTTTACTTTTTCTCTTCCAGCTATGCAAGGTGCACTCGCTCAGTTTCCATCGGTAGGTGTTCTTCTGTCTTTTTTTCTTGCCTCCAGCTATTTCCTTTGAAGCTCACATTTCAGCTATTTCTCGTTTTTTGCAGTGCCGCCAGCCTACTATGCGCATTTAGCCGCTTTCAGAGCGCGGTTTTATATGGAGCCGGAGACGTCTGACACCGGCTCGATGACGAGCGACGCAGCCGCGAGCCGTGCCACTGGCACAGGGGGCCCGCGCAGTACCCGGACTCCTGGTGGTGGCGCAGTCCGCCCCCTCCCTGCTCTCAAGGAGAATGTCAAGCGTGTTATGTTCTACTGCTAAGTAGAACACTCTACCCCAGTCTGCCCCCACCCATAAACTCTCTCTCTCTCTCGTATTTCTCTCTCAATACTTTCGATTCCGTTTCCTCGGATTTGCACTGTTTGTGGTCTTCGTGTTTGGTTGAGACCTTCCACAAGACTGATTTCTTGTTTTACTAGCTTTCAGGCAGGGTTTGTCTGGACATCACTTTGCCTGGAAAAGAAGAAAAAGATGGATTCGTCCAAGATTCCATGGGTTATGAAGTTTACGGAATTAAGCGGAGAGGTAAGGATACACAGAAAGTTTAAGTGAAATAAACTCTTTCAAGTGCCAGTTCTTGGATCATGATGATTTGATCAACGATCGTTGTTCCCTAGATGATTTGATAAACATCTGTAAGCATACAGATGCGGCCAGTTTGATAGGTCTCTATGACCGTTCATGGAGAAGTATCGTAAGGGATGCTGTTACCAGTAAGTTCCTTAATGGAACTTACTGGTATGGATTATGATGATTTGATCAACGATCGTTGTTCCCTAGATGTACGTATGACAATCCACCGAGCGCACTAGTTTAATAACTAGTGAAGATCAGCATAAGCTTGTATTCATAAGAAGAACCTTAGGAGAGTGAAATGATCCTGATTGGTTCAAAGATCATGTATGGATCAGATGATCTAGCATAGAGATAGCTATTGGGCCATACTGGGCTTTCACATCAATTTTGTGGAGATTTTAGATGATTTATTGATCAATTGGATGCATAATGTTGAAGTACATGAGATTAATGCGCAGATTTTTCTACCAAAAGCTACCAATTCTGTCTTTTATTTTTTTGATCTCCTTACGTTTAATATTTGTATGAAGATTCTATTTGCATGAAAAGTTTATCTAAATTATTCAATGTTGGTTTGACTGATAGACATCTTTGCACCAATTTGGATGTATTCTGGCATATTTATCAATATATTTATGTAATTTATGATATCATAATGGGACTTTAATGAGCTTTGTATAAACCTGAGTATTGTTATAGTTTATCATAATCAAGAAGTGTATATGTTTTTAATATCCTTGAATTTTAAATTTGTATGTGCAACAAAAGAGAAGAGTGACTGTGTTCATGAAGTATGTAAGTGTTATAGGATGTTGAAGAGATCGATGCACACATGCACATAGAAGATATATAAATCATGGGATACATTGGGAAATATAGTAATATTGGGATATCCAAGCCTCATGCCTCGTGGGCCTACTAGGCCCTTAGGCACTCCCCTTTGAACTAGAGTCTAGATGTCGATCATGCATAGATTGTTGTAGAGAGTGTTGTAAGAGGTATAGTGATGCTCTTGATGATTTTAAAGAAGATAATGACCTTGATTAACACAACTGCAAAAGTCAACATCCCTAGACATATGAATATCCCAAAGTAGATGAGAGCACATTGATGGCTATGCCTCATGAAGTAAGTCATGGATATTATGTGGTCTATAGGTCAAATCATACTTTCATGTATCTCGGCAATATTCATTAAAACATAATGTATTCATTGTCATTCTTGTGTGATGTTTGTAATCACGTCCATGAGCGTATGCAATGACTAATTAAATTATGATCAGATCATAATATAATGATTAGTAGTATTTAACCATATAGTTTAAAAATTCTTATTCGTAGAATATTCAAGAAGACATCAAAATTATTAAGAAAGAATAACACTATGTGATTTGACTCATATGATGAGTATGATTGATCTTATGGCTATTGGTATGTAGACACTATTGATAGATAGTGGGACACTTTTTGAAGAAAAAAAGTTCACTGAATTAATCTATATGAATCCTTCAATAATATTATACCTAATTATCAATGAGGTTGATTCATGTCATGATTGTGTATGGGTTCATTTGACTTGAGACACCAAAGACATATCATGGATATGACTATATTTTGATTATGACTTACGAATCCATAGCCATCGGATCTCCAAAACATAATATATTAGATATGCCATGAAGTCTTCAAAGGTGATCTTATGATCAAGATGAGATTATCTAATTTTGATATTTGAGGATATTGGCTTAATTAATGAGATGCGATGAAATCCTTAGTGTTATAGATAATTTCTTCCATGCATCATTATTAACGTGCGTGACCGATTAGGGCTTAACATTTGACTATATCTTAAGTCATTCATGAGTCTCACACAGACAAAAGATTACTTATACATGATAATTGATGATGGCAAGGTTCCATACATGATATTTTATACACTCCATATCTCCTTGGACACTTGACGTATCTTGGCACCTAACGGGTTGGAAACTCGACTTCTCGATTGGGTTAAATCTATCTTAAATAATTAATCTATATGTTTATAGAGATAATTAATAAGGTTGACCCATATGCATTATTAGATTTAGATAATTATTAACTGGTGACCCATATGCGTCACACACATAAGCTTTATAAATATTGGTAGATATAGACATAATTATGAGGGTTTTTGTAAAAATTTCACATGCAAGCCTTGTGAGAATCAAATTTTATTCTCTTCTTATCTTGATGAAGAACATTGACGAGGAGGTCCAACCATCTGGAAACCATATGAATACTGCTACAAGTTGGATACTTGAACAACTTTGAGAACTCCATCAAGTGAACCTTATAAGTATAGATTCTAAATTATACTAAATGATAGGATCATTGATTTTTTGTGCCTTAGTGTTTTGATTGTCCAATTCAATTGATTCTGTTACATTCAATGTTTTGATCAAAGTTTTGAAAGCCAATCAAGGATCAGATCTCAAAAATTGATAGAGTAAATTAGCACTCTTTTAGGTGTCTAAAAAAAATCTCCTCTTTACGTGTCATTTATGGTTGGAACCGTATCCAAGATTATAAAGGTCATCGTTTTGCTAATGCCTCGTGAATAGAACTCCTTAAATTCTTCAAAAGCCAAATAAGCTCAAGAAATGCCTAGATTGCTACAAAAGAACCTTGTTATCCTTATTCTGCATTGGAATTTCAAGAAAGCCAATCTAGGCTTTTCTTATCACAGCTTGCATGACAAAAGAAAATTTTTTTGTTTGGGCCAACATATAGCCTCTTGAGTCTTATCTTCTATCACCATGAACCTCTTGTGAGTTTTTGCTTTTTTGCGATTGACCTCCATAATGTTGATGTCTCTCGCATGGCACTTAATCCTACGACTTCTCTTCATGGAGCCTTGTGTCTCTTTAATTTCATTGAGCCTTGTGTCTCTTTAATATTATATTCATGTCTTAATTTTCAAAAAATAAACTTCTCAAAGATGAGTTTTTTTTAATTATTCATATTTTTCAGTTTTGTGCCCAATGGTAAAATAACATTTTCAATTCATATTTCCATCAATTGATTATCAAGTGACAAAGAGTCAGGGACTTTGATTTTTAAGACTAACATTGTGGTCAACAATGGCCAATCCACTAAAATCAATTGACCAATTTTTAAATTTCAATGGGAGAGATGTGGTAGGCTAGGATGGTTTTGGAAGGCAGTGAAGTAAGGCAATGGCATAAGGTGCCTTGTTAGGTAGGGAGGGAGGGAGGGAGAGAGAGAGAGAGTTCCATCACATTTATCTACTAATGATCTGTAGACTCACATAAAAATCAATCTATTTTTTTTGTTCAACCATTGATTTGATGATAATTTTCAAATAGAAAACTTTTGGCTGATTGGGTGATTGTGAGATCAATGTTCTAACATTCCCATGGCCACAAATACCCAACCCTATGAGTGATTTTAATTTAATTTCAATATTATTGTATAAGTATTATAAAGTTTTATCTCAAAATGTTTATTTGTCTTACAAATAATTTGCATTTTCTAATAAATTTCAAACATAAAATAGATTTTTTTTTCAACCAATTTTTGCATACAGCTCATTGAAAACAATTTATCTTAATATGTTGTGTTATGGCCAAGTTTTGATCATCATATCAAAGTTATAAGATTAAATAAGATCAAAAAATTCTAGAAAAATGCATTCTTAGACATGAAAAAATTGATAGTCAAAAGTGCAAAGACGAATATGAAACTTTGAAAAGTATGTTTCAAGCTTTTTCAACTTCAATAGACTCTTCCTCCTTGATCTTACCATCACCTACATCCTCCTCACAAGCCAAGTATCTCGATGTCTTCAACAATAGGATGGTTTCCCCCTTTATACTTCTCCTCTAATATTTCATGATCCTGTGTTGAAATGAGAAGCGCTCTAGAGGACATGGATAGGCACTCCTTCCTCCACCTTGAAGGTTTTGTAAAGAAGAAGCTGATGATCTTCTTCCTCCAAGTCAAGAGATCTACGCTAACCTCTGTTTCATTGATTTGTGAGTCTAGAGTTGGAGCCATGACATCAATGCTCAGGCTAAGTGTAAGCAAAAGATTGATTTCAGGGTCTCTTGTTGGAGCTGTAACATAAATGCTTGAATTGGGAATTAAGCGTTGGAGCCATGACATCAATGGCCGCAGCAAGTGCTTACAACAGCTTGAAGTGGAGACTAGAGTTCGAGCCGTGCCATCAATGCCCAATCTAAGTGTTTGCTATGGCTTGATTTGAGAGTTTGTTTTTGGAGCTCTGAGAATATATGCTCCCACTAAGTATATGAAAAAAATTGATTTCAGGGTCTTATGTTGGAGACTTGAAATGAATATCCAAACCAAGGGTTTCCTAGAATTTGATTTCAGAGTCCAGTATCAGAGCCATGATAATAGATCCCAGAGTTTGTCTTTTAAAGTCTCTGTTTGGGAGTCTTGTGCTTGAACAATGACATGATGACCATTTGATGTGTTTACAAAAGCTTGATTTGGGAGTCAAAGTGCTTGAACCACGACATGAATGCCCACTTGATGTCTTTAGAACAGCTCGATTTGAAAAGTCTGGCCATAAAGGCCAAAGAGGGCAAAAGAATCTTGTGAAGAGATGTTTACATGAATCCTTACCAAGTGAGCATGAGGGTTTCGTTATAGCTATGGAATGGGGAGAGGTGGAAAGAGGAAAATGCTAAGTGGGTTTGACTGAAAAGAATTTCTACCTTAGGTTTCCAAAAGAATTTTCCTATGTTTATTCTTGTAGAGAGAGAAAGACCAGGTAGGCAGAGATAGAGATGAAGAATGTGAGAATAGACTTCCGAATTAGACTAAGCAAGAGATGAGTGGGTCACTAATATACACAGATAACAATGATGGTTGGTGGGTGCAGTAACACAAATTTACATCCCGCGGCACTAAATAAGATGCTATGTTGAGCCTTGGTCAAAGAGAGATAGCCATAGAGAGAGAAAGAGACAGAGAGATAGAGAGAGGCAAGACAAATCAGCTCTCACCACTCTTGTCAGAGTCTGAATGCTTCTGAATGCTGGTAGCGCCATTGTTCATCCGGGCACGAGCCTCGGCAAACATCCGCTGCTGCTCTGCAGCGGCTTCTTCCTCTGTCATCTCCACTCCGCTCCACTTCCCAGCCTTGGGAGAGTCCTATTTCAATGACCACCCAATTTTTTTTTTCAATTGCCGAATGCCACTGAAGAATGCAGACTTATAAATAGGGGAATTATTCTATAATTGGGAGTAAACAAACCAGGGTCTCCAGCTTGTGCTGCTCATAGGCCGCATAGACTTCTTCAATATATTCCCCAAAACCAAGATCCTGGATTAGATATGGGAGATAGATTATGTAATGAAATTTCGATTAAGGAGCTCATTTTGTAACTGTAACATGAATTGGATCACCTGACTGACAAAAAATAATATCATGGTCAACATTGAAAACAGGTTTGATCCAGACGAATAAGTGAAAGGGGATAAGTAAGAAACCTTTAAAGCCTGGATTACATGCTCTGGAGCGATTGTTCTCTTGTCCTCTCGACTACACACTTCGTTAGATTCTGACGAGACGAGGTTGATGAACTCTGGGGAAAAAATCATAACAAATTACGTTTGGAGAAAAAGACTCTGATAAAGTAGAGATCAATCCTCAGATCACTGTATTTTTCCCAGCAAGCAAGAAATATGATCATGCATTTTTACGTGGCCATGAGATCTGTCTGATCATAGATCTGACGGCCCACATTAAGAAGGGATATTTTTTACCCTACCAGACTTTCTCTCTCTTCTTTCTTTTTCTTGGCTTCACCAGTTTCCACGTGTGATGGCTGATGCCTCAATACTACCACCTTTGCCTACACTACCACCAGCGTAAGAAAGAGAGAGTAAACACAGAGGAAATAAAGAGTGTGCAGAGAAGGGGGAGGGGAAGAGAATGATGAGATAGGAGAAAAGAAAAAAAAGGAACGGAGAAAGCAGAGATGGCAGAGAGAGAAAGTGGGAATAGAAAGATCCGAGAGTGGGGGAGGACTGACTCACAAAGTGTAAAGACTGAAGAGAGTTCTGACTTTGGAAACAGATATGGCAAATGGGACCTTGGAGACAAATGAGAAAATGAGGAGATTTTATTGAACCCTATTAAGAAAGAAAATTGGGGGAAGACTGACAGACATATCGGGTTGGGGAGACCTTGCTTTATAGGCAAAGGCCTGCCCAAGATAGCCGTTGGGGGCAACGGTCATATAACCGTTGCCCCAACGGCTAACTCAGGGGAAACGGTTAGAAGAAAGGGATTGGGCCCATTTATAAGACATGGCCCAATTGTACATGTGGAATAGAGTAGATGAGGAGAAAGACTAGAAATATTAGTTTAACACAAAGTGAGAGGGAGGAAGATGGAGAGGAAGAGAGAACGATAGAGAGAGAATGTGAGTGTAAGAGCGGGACGGGAATAGGGAAGGAGGGACATAGATTGAATTTGAGAGGGGGAGATAGAAAGTGTGAAGAAAGAGAGAAAGATAGAGGGAAAGAAAGGGGGAGTGGCAGTCATTAAGCTGATTGTGGTGATCATTTTGCTAATCAGATCACCAAAGTTTGCATCATGATCTGGCAATCTAATCTGACCTCCTGACCTTATATTGAAGAAGATAAAAGTAAGAGAAAGAAAATGAGATGGTTTAAATCTTTGGCTCACCTACACAACATTCAACTAGAAGATCTTGTGCATCTCTCGCAACACGTACATCAGGTGGCAGCATCTCCTTGATGATCTTAAACATAGTTGCTGCACAACGAAAGAAAATAAAACATAAGCAGCCAAATAAATCACACAAAATTTAGAAGACAAGGCTGCTGGGCGTAATTATTTCAGTCAAACTAGAAAACTGTTACTATCTCTCTCCCTTTCTCTCTTTAGAAGACAAGGTTGCAGCGCATTAATATTTCTGCCCAACTAGATAAAAACTAGATTTCTCTCTATATCTAGAATAGAAGGCCGCAGGGCATTGATATTTCAGCCCAACTAGACAAAAACTAGATTTATCTCTCTCTCTCTCTCTCTCTCTCTCTTTCTCTAGAAGACAAGGCTGCGGGGCATTAATATTTTGGCTCAGCTAGATAAAAAATAGATCTCTGCCTCTCAAACAAGGCTGCAGGGCATTAATATTTCAGCCCAACTTGATAAAACTCCCTCTCGAGCGCGCTTTCTCTCTCTCCCTCTATCCATCTACCTCCCCTTCTCTCTCTCTCTCCCTCTATCCATCTATCTCCCCTCTCTCTCTCTCTCTCTCTCTCTCTCTCTGCGTGTCTGAGTCCATGCGGGTGTGCATGTGTGAGCCTGCCATGAGATGTTCCTTAAAAATTGGTTAAAAAAGTGGAAGATAGAAACGCACGGACATCCTTGTATGGGGTTCCCAATTCAAAGAAAACTGAAGGTTCAACTAATGAAAAAAAAGAAAATCACCCGTCGGACAAAGAAAAGTCCTAGCTTCAGCTGGTCTTAAAACATTCGCTCTTTCTCTCTCTCTCTCTCTCTCTCTCTCTCTCTCTCTCTCTCTCTTGCAACTAAAAATAAAGTACTCATTAAGTTAGTGGATTCATAAAGCATACAACAGTCAGCTATTTTCGACCCTAAAATTTCACATAGTGACTTCGACACCAACGATCTTGATAAAAGAGAGGACCTTTTTCAATGGCATTCAGAATCATCAAATCTGTCACAGATATCCAGTCAAAATATTTTAACAGAAATCAAAGCGGTGGGTGAATATTAAATATCATCTAGAACAAAAACAAAAACAAAATCAAGCCACAAAGAGGATAATCCCCTACGGAGATTACTTAAATAAAAAGAACAAATAAAATAAAGAGGAACCCAGAAAAGAAGATAAGATTTTACACCTTTTGGAAGAGAAACATCTTCCTTGGACTTGCCCACGATGTCCATAGGCTCCATTCCCAAGAAAAACTGTTTCTTTGACCTCTAGAAAAACCCCGAAGATATCCTCAGCAGCCGATAAATCCTCTGAAAATCTCACGCGCGGAGCTCGAGCAGAGAATCGAGAACCTGCCCAGAAGGCGAATTCGATCCATTTTTGAGCGAATTGCGTCCGTCTTTATGGAGAAGCCGTTCTAGGGCACAGCCAACAGGAGACGCGGGTCTCTTGGGGAAGGCGGAGCCGCAACGCTTCTCTTAACGGTTACGCTTAACGGGTTTTCTAACCTCGCTACCGGTAAGTTGGTGAGTTGGATGGGAGTTATTGGGCTCACCCAATAACTAGTACGTAGCCCATTGGACCAGCAGTTGTTTTGGGTTGAAAACCTAATCTTATGAATGAAATTCAAATCGGTTACGGTTTGGCTGGACCCAAAAAACGGTTAACAGCCCATTGGGCCCAATAGTGGGCTTTGATGAAGACCTAATCCTATGCGAAGAATTTCAAGGCATGGTTGGAGCTGCAAGGAGTCTATGTTTCTTAATGGTTATGCTCAATGAGGTTTTGAAAACCTCGCTATTAGTACCACGGTGGTTGGAAAGTGGTTCTTGGGATGACCCAATAACCAGCTCATTGCCCATTGGGCCCAATAGTAGTGTCTGGTGAAAACATCATCATATACCTAAAGCCCACTTTAGTTATGATTTGGTCGGAGGCGCAACGAGTCTGTGATTCTTGACAATCTTTGGCAACATGGTTGTTGAGAAGCGATAGTGATTTTTATTAACTTGCTTCGATAGTAAAAATTTGGATGGAGCTTCGATAGGTTTGTGTCCCATCCCTTGAGGCTTTTTTCTCCATATCACTAACCATAAATGAACTTAGGTTTATTGCATATTATCGGTGATTTAACATTTGATACATATCTTTTAATCCTAATCTACATCGAAGAAATTATAGGTGTAACATATTGTCAATAGTCTTGATCGTAAGCGAATTAGAGTTTCAATATAGGTCTAGGTTGTCACTAAAACCATTCCCACGGAATAGATTGGATGTACCCAAGTCAAAATGGTTGTTGGAAACTCGTTTTGGGCCAATCTGATAGCCTTATGGTACTTTGATATGAAAACCTAATCTTATACCTAAAATTCACTTCAATTGCATTTTGGTTGGAGCCTTGACATGTTTGTGCTTATCAATAGTTACACTCAATTGATATTTCATTGTCCAAACGTGTTCATCAATGTATAAATAAATAAAAAATTATGTTCGTGTTCCAATGTTTGGATGTTCGTTCAAGAGTTCATGAAGAAAATACACAACTAAAAATATGAATTAACGTTAGTAATAAAAAATCTAATAAATTCATTATGTGCTTCAATAAGAATAGATTGTCTCATTAATGATTTTTGTTTCACTTGGAGGGAACTCAAATAGCTATGTTCTTAGCACCTAAAAATGTTATGTTAGATCATAAAGACATTTGGCCAATTATAAAGCCAAATGTTAATGGGCATAGATTGGCTTGCAACATTAAGTGCCCATTTAGATTAGAAGTTAAAATTTTGATGCCAATGATATGCGCAAAAATATGGAAATGATATGCCAATGGTATTTTTAGATTTAGAAAGCATAAATGATCGATGAAAGGCAGAAGATGTATATGGGAATGAAATGGACCGATCAATTGCTTCCAAACTCCTTTCAAAGATTGGAAATCATTTATTGATGGTGGAAAAGTCATTTTTAGGGTTTATAAATATGAAAATGTGAATAAAAATATGAGAAAATAGAAAATATGGATAGAAAATGATCATAATACAAGGATTCATGATGAAAACATTTCTAGTGATGCTCTCTAATCAAAACATACCTTTGAGAGCCTGTATATGTCTCTCAAACTTAGCGTCTTATATCTAACACAAAAAATGAAAAGAAAAGAGAAGAAAATCACTAAAAATAATGTTTTATACATGAAGAATGATCAATTGTTGCCTTCTTTCCTTCTGACTAGCCAATACTAGAGACAACAAAGAAACATTAAGAACCCTATTTTTTGTCTCAAAACTTAAACCAGCCCAAATAGATTCGTAGAACTTGAAATGACGGCCATGCCCACATAATTTTAGCCCCTAACTCTATCAAGATTGTCGAACTTCAAGCTTTTAATTCAGAGCAAATCTGGACCGTTGATTTTATTTTCTCTCTCCTCAAATCGCACTGGTTAACTCGCTCCAAGCTGGTCAAACTTCGCGGAAATACAAAGTAGTTACATTAAATGCCCCTCTCTTATATTCTCCCTACCTCTCTCCTCTTTTTTCTCTCCTTTCTCTCGCAATGGCGAGAAGCGGTCAAAGCGGGTGCATGACAGAGCTGACGTGCAACGGAATTCTTCCGTCACACAGGAGAGAGAGAGGAAGAAACAGAAAAATCGCATGCTCCTCTTTCATGTGCTTGAGCGAGAAATGCGTGGGGGCTAAGGTGAGATCGGCCGCGCAAAGATATGAATAGAGGAGGGAGAAGCAAGAGAGATCAAGGAGAGAGAAGGGAAGATAGTGAGGATACGATAGAGCTAGGGATGGAGAAGGTAAGAAAGAAGAGACAAAGATAAGATGAAACACATCGTAGGAAGGAGGTTACGTGCAACAAAAATTTTTTGTTGCACAAGAGAGAGAAAGGGAGGCGTGAGAGGAGTTGAGGGAGAAAGAAAAGAATGAGAAAGAAAAGAAAGAGGGAAGTATCTGATGGATATTATGTGGCCTATAAGCCAATCACTCTTTCATGTATCTTGTTTATGTTCATTGAAATGAAATTTATTCATTTTCATTATTGTGTGATGTTTGCAATGAAGTCCATGAGCATGTGCAATGACTAAGTGAATTATGATGAGATCATAATATAGTGATCACTAGTCTTTAAACATATGTTTTAAATATTCCTATTCGTGGGATATTTGAGAAGGACATTGAATTATCTGGAAAGAATAGCACTATCTAATCCAACTCATATGATCCTATAGCCATCGGTGTGGAGACACTAAGGATAGATAGTGGGTGCTTTTTGGAGAAAGAGTTCACTGAATTGATCCGTATGAATCCTTAAATAGTATTATACCTAACTGTCAATCAGGTTGATTCATGTCATGATTGTGTATGTGGTCCTTTGACTTGAGACATCAAAGACATCTTGTGGATTGATGATCATGTTTTGATTATGACTTACGAATCCCTAGCCATGGGATATCTAAAAAGTCATATATTGGATACAACATGAAGTCCACAAAGATGATTGTGTGATCAAGATGGGATCATCCATACTCGGTATTTGAGGAGATTGACTCAAGGAATGAGATGCGATGAAATCCTTGGCCAATATAGTAGAAATAGCAGAGAAGGAGTTCCCGATGATTTCTACAGGCATCAGTACTAACTTGAGTGACTGATTAGGGTTTGACAGTTGACCATACCCTAAGTCATTCATGAGTCTAATGTGGATGAAAGATTATACATACATGGTAATCAACGATGGGAAGGTTCCATAAGTGAGTTCTTACATACTCCATATCTCCTAGTGTACGTGGTGTAGCTTGGCACCCAACGGGCTGGCAACTCAACCTATCGATTGGGATAAATCGATCCTTGATTAATTAATCTATGTGTGGATATGGATAATTAATTATGGTTGACCAATAAGGTGTTATTTGGTCTATAGAGTTATTAACTAGCGAGATATATAGACCTAGAGGGTCACACACATAAGGTCTATGGATGTTGGTGAATATAGACATAATTATGAGGGTTTTTATGAAAAAACCTCATACCAAATGTGTATAAATAGGGGGAGAACGACCACAACTGAAGGTGCTCATGCAAGACTTATGGGAATTCTCTCATTTCTTATCTTTCTCTCTTGGTGAAGAGATTTGAAGAGGAGATCCAACCATCCGGAGACCATGTGGATACTGCTAGAGGCTAGACAATTGAATAGCTTCAAGAACTTCTTCAAGGAAACCCTGTAAGTATGTTATCTCATTCATACTAGATGATAGGATCATCTGTTCTTGGTGACTTGGTATTTAAAATATCTGATTCAATGTTTTCCGCTACATTCGATATTTTGATCAAAATTTCAGAAAGTTATCAACATCAGAACCCAACACAAAATTTCAAAATTTTATTGACATCAGAAAGTTGACCAAACCCACTAGGTGGGTCCCACAGTGCCAAGTGGGAATCCGGTCATCTTCTTCATTTTTTCTTCAAAAATAGAAATGGCTATAACTTCTTCATTTCTTATCCGTTTTGGATGTTTTTGGGCTCGTTAGAAAGCTCTCAATGACTATAACTTGGCTATGATACTATTGGGTTCTGATGTCAATAAAATTTTGAAATTTCGATCAAAACATCAAATGTAGCAGAAAACATTGAATCAGATATTCAAAACACCAAGCCACAAAGAACAGATGATCCTATCATCTAGTATGAATGAGAAAACATACTTACATGGTTTCCTTGAAGGAGTTCTTGAAGCTATTCAAGTGTCTAGCCTCTAGTGGTATCCACACGGTCTCCAGAAGGTTGGATCTCCTTTTCAAAACTCATTGATAACATGCAATTTATACAAGTATTTACATGATTATTAATGCAAATAAAAAGCATTAATTGTTCCATTTGTATGCATGTTATCATATTTTAAGTACATTTCTATCATTTTATGTAATTTCATGTTATGATATAAACATACATCATTTTATGGATAATTATGCATAATTAAAAAATGTGATTCTAATCCTATTTATATTTGAGATCATAATTATGTTTTCATAATTAAATGATAAGAGAAAATATGTTTATTTACACTCGTGTATTTTTCTAAATGTATTTTATAAGATACATGAGTGTATTTATTTAATTAAAATTAATTTTCTTGTTGTTTTAATATATAAATTTTTATAATGATAAATAATTCAATTTCTGATCCAAAAAAACAAATTTGAATTAATTTGGAGTTATATTTTGAAAGTTATGATTTTTCCAATTTTTAGGAATTTTCTAGATTTTTTATGAATTTATTTAACTCTATTTTTTGTTTTTAAATAATTAAAAAGAATTAAAAAAAGGTGTTTATTTACCACACGCTGACGTGGCTGCGCGTCACCACGTGGCGCCACTTGTACGCAGTGTGTGCATGACGTGTGTGCATGTCACGCGTGTGTGTGTGTGACACGTGTGCGTGAGATTAATTAATGGGTTAGAGCATCCGTTATTGGATTTAAGCTAACCCATTAAACGTCTGCATTTTCTATAGTCGATTAATCTCAATAATTTATTCCGTGTGGGATTATATTTATTTTTATTTATGTTTCAGGTGACTTGGTGCTGTGAGAGACGTTCGATCGCGTGATTGAATCACGTGCCTCGGATGTCACTTACCCACAGGGGTACGTGGCAGAATCTTATTACATGTCGATTCGATCAAAAGCATTTAATCTCAACCGTTCATCCTCGAGTTATAACGGTTGAGATTTAAAGCACCCCATGGACCCCTGGAATTATTGTGATCGTCCGATGAAAATCCAACGGACGAGATGAAACGACGCTTCTCTTCAACGCGCGATGTGGTGGCATCTCCACGCTCCATCAACAATCAGACGGACATGACTTATCACGTCGATTCATCAACCGACGTGTGATCTTAGCTGTTGATCGCAATGAAACGATGCATCCGACGGTTACGCTCAAATTCTCTTATAAATTGAGATGTTCTTCGCGACGGAAATGTATTCTTGGATTTTCGAGCAAATTGAACTGTCTAGATATTACAATCTGAGAGTCTTTTGATTTCTTAAGCTTCTTGACTCATTTCCGCGTCCGAGGAGTGCAAGAAATCAGAATTTGATCGAAGGAACTGGGAAAAATCACATCTTGAATGTCATCTTTGTTTTCAAAATCGCGGAATGAAAAGCCATGAATCCGATGATTAATTGGATCATTTCAAGCGCGACTTTGGGTTAGATTCCTTGTTTTCATCTTAATCTTTCATCATTTAGCATTAGATTTACATTTTGAATTGTAGATTAAGTTTAATTTTATTTTAATTTCTGTTTTCAATCATTTTAGCGATCGAATTTCTATCTCAATTTCAAACTTTGATTTCACTGCGAATTCTAATCCAAATCTCTTGATTTTTGATTCCATGGATTCGTATTGGAGTTATCTTTGTTAATATACTAAATTGCCTAATTTCTAACCTCAATTCATCATCTGATTTGATCGAATTTCAAAGATATCCAAAAATTTCCCTAATTCCCTGTGGATTCGACCCTTATTTACCATTATACCCTTCAATTCATGAATTAATCTTTAAATTAGTAAGTTTGGACTTTGTTTTGACTTTGAATCAACGACCGCACAAGTTTTTTTTGTCACTCTTCACCAAGAGAGAAAGATAAGAAATAAGAGAATTCCCACAAGCCTTGCATGGGCACCTTCACTTGTGGTCATTCTCCCCCTATTTATAGACATTTGGTATGAGGTTTTTCATAAAAAAACCCTCATAATTATGTCTAGGAGATATAGAGTATGTAAGAACTCACTTATGGAACCTTCCCATCGTCGATTACCATGTATGTATAATCCTTCATCCACATTAGACTCATGAATGACTTAGGGTATGGTCAACTATCAAACGCTAATCGGTCACTCAAGTTAGTACTGATGCGTGTATAAATCGTCGGGAACTCCTCCAATATTTCTACTATATTGGCCAAGGATTTCATCGCATCTCATTCCTTGAGTCAATTTCCTCAAATACCGAGTGTGGATGATCTTATCTTGATTACACAATGATCTTCATGGACTTCATGTCATATCCAATATATGATATTTTAGATATCCCGTGGCTAGGGATTTGTAAATCATACTCAAAACATGATTATCCATCCACAAGATGTCTTTAATGTCTCAAGTCAAAGGACCACATACATAATCATGACATGAATCAATCTGATTGACAGTTAGGTATAATACCATTAAGGGATTTATACGGATCAATTCAGTGAACTCTTTCTCCAAAGAGTACCTGACGAGACGAGACCGCGAGGTCGTCGATTTCACACGATCTCGTGTCAAAAATTATTCCGAACTTACCAATTTTGGGAATTTATCATGAATTCAAGGGTATAATGGTAAATAAGGGTCGAATCCACAGGGAATTAAGGTATTTTCGAGAGATCTTTTGGAATTTGGTCAAATTGGACGATGAATTGAGGTAAGAAATTAGGGAAAATGGTGGTTTTAGAAAAATAACTCAAAGATCTATCTGTGGAATCAAAAATTGCTCGATTTGGATTAGTAATCACGGAGAAATCAAAGATGGAAGTGGAAGGAAATTTTCAAAATCGCGAAGAACACAAATTGAAATTAAAAATGAAATTGAACTAAATTAAAATCCTACACCTAAAATTGATGATACATGACGATAGATAAGAGGAATAACTTGTTTTCTAACCCGAGATAACGATCAAATCGATCTAATTGATCGCCGGATCGACAGCTATTCATTCCGCGAATTCAATCGTGAACATCGGTGTTCAAGAGACAAATTCTCCTCGCACAATCGACGAAATCTCACTTATAAACACTCCGTGGACGCGATTTCGAGTCTAGAAGCGATTACAAGAGAGAGATTCAAGAGAAGATGCGTGTAGATAGGTCGATTAGGTGAAATCTTCCTCGAATGCTTACAAATGTCGAAGAACAAGCCTTTTTATAGTGCATCATTTCGTAACCGTCCGATCGTTTCGATCGACGGTTACGATGGAACGGTCCATCGTGGACCGTTTCAATTAAGTCGTGACCGTCGGATCGTGATGGACGGCCACGATTTGATCCGTAGATAAGCGTTTAAAAATGCTTAAAATCGCGTCCGTTGGATCTTGATCCGACGATCGCGATGCTCCCCGCCGGCTTTTAATCGTGGCCGTTATAACGCATGGATTTAAGCCACGTGCACCTTGATTGATCCGGTGCACCACGCGTCCACTCGATCGACGCATCAAGTTCCGCACCGTTGATCCGACGTGTGTGATGCCGCCACGTCGCATGAAATCAGGGCCGTTATAACTTGTTTTAAAAAGCACGTGGTCTTGATCTTGATCCGTGGACTGCGCGTCCACTCGATCGACGCGTGTCGATCGATCGTCCATTTAATCCGGCGCTCCTCATCAAGCCACGTCACCTGTATATTTAAAACATCGTGTGGATTAGTCCCACACGGAAAAGGATAAAAGAGATCGTCGGGTTTATAACACCCGACGATTATATGGGTTGAATACCCTTCCCCTATATGGAAGGCTGAAAACCCATTATACTTAAGATAATAAATAAAGATATATATGTATACGCCACGTAGGCAATGCGCGGGCCCGCGTGGCTCTGCCACGTGGCCTTGCGTGCCACGTCACACCCATGTGGGACCCGCGCGATTAGTAGCCCCTTTTTACTCTTTTTTTATTCATTTTAATCGATTTAAATCGAAATTAAATCAGAAAAAATCCAAAAAAATCCCTAAAAATTGTAAAAATCATATCTTTCAAAATACAACTCCAAATTAATCCAAATTTCTTTCATTTGATCTGAAATTTAATTATCTATCATTCTAAAAAACATTCTTATTTAAATAACAAGAGATTTAATTCTTATTTCAAAAATACATTTATTTCTTTAAGATTTTAACTTTAGAAAATTAAATGAATGTTTATAAAAAATGATTTCTCTCATTATTTATCTTTAAAAACCACTTATAATCTCAAGTAAAGATGGGTTGTAAAATCTTTAATCTTTAATTCATCATAATTAACCCTAAATTAACGCATTTTGAGATTATAACATAAAATTGCATAGAATGATAGAAATGCACTCAAAGTATGACAACATGCATATAAATGGAATGTTTTATGCCTTAATTTGCATTAATAATTATGTTTTATCATGTTAAGATTGCATGTTATCAGTACCCACTATCTATCCTTAGTGTCTCCACACCAATGGCTATAGGATCATATGAGTTGGATTAGATAGTGATATTCTTTCCGGATAATTCGATGTCCTTCTCGAATATCCCACGAATAGGAATGTTTAGAACATATGTTTAAAGACTAGTGATCACTATATTATGATCTCATCATAATTCACTTAGTCATTGCACATGCTCATGGACTTCATTGAAAACATCACACAATAATGAAAATGAATAAATTTCATTTCAATAAATATAAACAAGATACATGAAAGTGTTGTTGGGATCTGAGGTCGATAACTTTCCGAAATTTTGATCAAAACATCAAATGCAGCGGAAAAACATTGATTTTCTATTTTTCTTGATTTTTATAGAATTTTTCAGAGTTTTTTTTTTTTTTTCGATCCGATCGATCTCCATCGATCTATCACGGTCGATCACACCCGATCGATCTCACCTATCGATCTCCATCGATTGTCCATCGATCGATCACGATCGATCTCTCCGATCGATCACCGTCGATCACCATCGATCGATCTCTCCGATCGATCTCCATCGATCGCCCATCGATCGAGCACGATCGATCTCCGTTGGTGGATCGCCGTCGATCAATGACGATCGATCGACCGCCGTCGATCAATCACGATAGATCGATCGCGATTGCCGTCCATCGATCGTCGTCGATCAATCTCGATCGATCGATCGACGGCGATCGATCTGCGGGAGAAAATTTCCCCCGACGTCTCACGAGGAAATTCGGCAAGTGGAGGGGGGGGGGAACGTGGGAGAGAGAGGAGGGAACCACCACACACTCCCCCACCCCGTCTCACGCGGGAGAGAGAGAAGGGGGGGGGGAAGGAAATCTCTCCCCCCCTCACCGCGTCTCACGCGGAAAATTCCGCAAGGGGAGGAGGGGAGTTCCGCGGGGGGAACCACCCCCCAGGTCTCACGCGGGAGGGGTTATCCGGGAAGGAAATCTCTCCTCTCCCCTTCCCCCCCCACCCCCCGGCCGCCGCGTCTCACGCGGGGAGAAGATATCCATCGCCGGGGGAGGTTATCAACAGAGAAACCCCCACGATGGGAGAGAGAGGGGCCCCACCCACATGGGAGAGAGGGTTTGACCGGGCCCCATCCTCCACCCAAAGTGAGGGGACGGTGGGCCCCACGTGAAGAAAAACAAAACAATTTTTTTTTTCTTCTTATTATGATTCATCTTCAAATGATCATATCTCCCTCATTTCTCATCCGTTTTGGATGTTTTTGGGATCGTTGGAAAGCTCTCGACGAGTACAAACCTGGCTCTGATACCACTGTTGGGGTCTGAGGTCGATAACTTTCCGAAATTTTGATCAAAACATCAAATGCAGCGGAAAAACATTGAATCGGACATTCAAAATACCGAGCCACCAAGAACAGATGATCCTATCATCTAGTATGTATGAGAAAACATACTTACAGGTTTCCTTGAAGGAGTTCTTGAAGCTATTCAACTGTCTAGCCTCTAGCGGTATCCACACGGTCTCCGGATGGTTGGATCTCCTCTTCAAAGCTCTTCACCAAGAGAGAAAGAGAAGAAAGGAGAGAATTCTCACAAGGCTTGCATGGGCACCTTCAGTTGTGGTCGTCCTCCCCCTATTTATAGACATTTGGAATGAGGTTTTTTTCATAAAAACCCTCATAATTATGTCTATATCCACCAACATCCATAAACCTTATGTGTGTGACCCTCTAGGTCCATATATCTCACTAGTTAATAACTCTATAGACCAAATAACACCTTATTGGTCAACCTTAATTAATTATCCATATCCACATATAGATTAATTAATCAAGGATCGATTTAACCCAATCGATAGGTTGAGTTGCCAGCCCGTTGGGTGCCAAGCTACACCACGTACTCTAGGAGATATGGAGTATGTAAGAACTCACTTATGGAACCTTCCCGTCATTGATTACCATGTATGTATAATCCTTCATCCACATTAGACTCATGAATGACTTAGGGTATGGTCAGCTGTCAAACCCTAATCGGTCACTCAAGTTAGTACTCGATGCGTGTAGAAATCATCGAGAACTCCTTCTTCGATATTTCTACTACCTTGGCCAAGGATTTCATCGCATCTCATTCCTTTGAGTCAATCTCCTCAAATACCGAGGGTGGATGATCCCATCTTGACCACACAATCATCTTCGCGGACTTCATGTCGTATCCAATATATGACGTTTTAGATATCCCGTGGCTAGGGATTCGTAAGTCATAATCAAAACACGATCATCCATCCACAAGATGTCTTTGGTGTCTCAAGTCAAAGGACCACATACACAACCATGACATGAATAAACCTGATTGACAGTTAGGTATAATACCATTCAGGGATTCATACGGATCAATTCAGTGAACTCTTTCTCCAAAGAGCACCCACTATCTATCCTTAGTGTCTCCACACCGATGGCTATAGGATCGGCCATACTCATCATATGAGATGGATTAGATAGTGCTATTCTTTCCGGATAATTCGATGTCCTTCTCGAATATCCCACGAATAGCAATGTTTAGAACATATGTTTAAAGACTAGTGATCACTATATTATGATCTCATCATAATTCACTTAGTCATTGCATATGCTCATTGGACTTCATTACAAACATCACACAAGAATGACAATGAATAAATTTCATTTCAATGAACATAAACAAGATACATGAAAGTGTGATTGGCTTGTAGGCCACATAATATCCATCAAGTGTGATTGGCTTATAGGCCACATAATATCCATCACACCAATGGCTACAGGATCAGCCATACTCATCATATGAGTTGGATTAGATATTGTTATTCTTTCCAGATAATTAGATGCCCTTCTCAAATATCCCACGAATAGGAATTTTTAGAACATATGTTTAAAGACCAGCGATCACTGTATTATGATCTCATTATAATTTACTTGATCATTGCATATGTTCATGGACTTCATTGCATACATCATACAAGAATGATAATGAATAAAAGTTCATTCAATGAATATAAATGAAAGATGAAAGTGTGACTGGCTTGTAAGCCACATAACATCCATCACTTTCAAAGGAAGGTTGGTAAATATTTAGATTTCAAAGGTGGAGAAATTAAAAAACTTGGGAAGAGCGTGGGAAGAAGATGTGGTGGGCTTCCTCTTGCTCTTGAAATCACTGCTAGCATGCCTTTGGGGACATCCGATAACATTGGAAGGATACATAGAAGATTATCATGGCCCTTACGCAATGATGACACACACAAATCAAGAAATGGTACATTCCCAACAGTATGATTTCTACCACTATTTGAAATTGGGAGTTGGCTGAAATGAATATCCTTAGATCCCTCAAAATTAACAAGATATGAAGGAGGTGTTGCACTTTTTAAGTTCATATTTGATGAATTAGATGATGATAACATCAAGAATTTTCTTCTCTATTGTTTCTTGCTTGAGGAAGAAGAAATTTGGAAAGATTATCTTATAAATTTCTGGTTTACGAAAGAATTTATTGACTATGATCACCCCCAATGCCTGCAGAATGCTAAAAAAGAGGACATGACAAAATTACAACACTCATATCATGTAGCTTGTTACAAGAAATGTCAAGCAATGATTATTTGAGAATACATATTGTTGTTCGATAAATGTGTTTATGGTTAACATATACGAAAACTTGAAAAATATGTAAAGTTTTATGCATATCATGAAGGAGATTATAATTGCACTTCAATTACTATGGCATTGAGACTATTAGCAGAAGCCAATTTGTCCTCAAGGTAAAGAATCATCTCAATGACTTCATCCATGGTCCCCACTTGAAGACATTATTATGTAACAATTTTTTGATCGAGGAAGGACTTTTTCAGGGTTACACCTTTTTCATATAAGGTAGTGTGTCTTGAATTTTCCTTTAGAATATATTTGTCTATTGAAACAATTGAGGTATTCGGACCTATCCTCTTCAACACTTTACAAGCCTACCTAATGAGATTGGATGTTCAGTTGACTTGGTTTATTTAGATTTGTTGTCTAACTAGGATTTGATTATTCTTATTGATTCAATCGGCATGCTTGTGATGCTCCAAACATAAAATTTTATGGGGACTGGATGAAAGAGCTTCCTTGCAAAATTGGATCCCTCAGCAAATTGGAAATACTTCCATAATGAGACATTATGGTACTCACACGGGCAATCATGATCCAGTTACATTTTTTATTCAATTGTTCTATTATCTTTTTCTCTTCCTAACATGTTTGTTTAGTGGAATTGATTTAGAATCGATAAATACTATTTAGAGTTCTCGATCTATAAATCTATATTTTTAAAAACTTGTCCGAAGACAACCATTATTAACATACGATGCTTGGTTATATATATAGCTAGATGCTTCTAGTGAACTATTCATATATTATCTTGTTTGAGCATTCATATATTTTCTACAAGTTAAAATAATTTGATAGTTATGAAAATCATTCAAGTTTATAGAAAATATTTAACTACTCTTATATACACAAAATATTCATTGAGAACATTCCATGACTTCTCACAAGATATTGAAACTCTACTATCATTATTTATTTATAATCATTCTCATATATGTTTGCTAACTATTCTCTCTTATGCTCACAGATAAAGTCATTTATTGCTTTGTGAACTTCAAAGATAATTCCTTACATTTTTAGTTGATATGTATCATAGTTTAACAAAACCCTAGTATAAGTCATCTATAAAATCATCATACATGATTTGGTTTTATTTCAATCACATTACTACTTTTACATCATTCTCATAATAGCATGCACTGATAATTTCCAGTCCTTAGTACATTCCAATTTAAATTTGAGAAAGCCAACCAAGTAAACCAAAAAAAAGTCAATGATTCTATGTCAACTTCTAAATCTCTAAGTCAGCCTTCAAGAGTCACAAATATCTCCTCCACATCAAGGTCAACTGGAGTCAAGGTTCAACCAAGGTAAGGTCAACAATCAAGATAAAACTGCAAGTAAATTCAACCTTCTTGGGTTAAAATTCATTAATTGAATTCAATGGTCAAAATTGAAGATTAGGTTAATAAAGTAAGACACTTTAGTATTTAAATCATTTTTATCACTCTCTCATTATAGAGCATCTTATTATGTCTAGAAATATGCCAAGAATTAGGAAAATACTCATCAGTTTTACACTTGGTTGAATTTTCATGAGATCCTTTATGAGTTAGAGGTATCCTTCTTGGATTGAAAGGCCCCAAGTGGTACAAGACATACCTTACTTGGAGGCACACCCCAAGGAGGTATGATTTATAACAATACAGAATTTCAGTGAGGAGATGTTACCAAATGAATTCAGCACCAGTTAGTTCTGGTTGGGGCCATCATATGTGGTTGCCACTAATGGAAGAGAATGATTTGGCTCACTAGAAACAAGAGGAAATTCACATTTCCCCCCGGATTGTTGATTCATGCAGGGGAGTTGTGGGTACGTGTAGCGTGGTTTTGGATGGCTCTTCTCCTTTAAAAGGGGGATCATTACAGACACAACATCCATATTAACAGTAGAAATATTTTGACTTGTAATGAGATTCAAATCATGGCTATTAGTAGTTTGGGAAGATGACCAGGAAGAGGTCCTCGATTACTCTTGTAGAAAAAGAATAAACAATTATGATGGTGACTAATGACACATGGGCTGTGTTTTCAAACTCTTGTTCTTGTTGTAGTTAAAAACTCAAGATATTTTTTTCATTTGTTTCTCTAGTTCCCTTCGACATTCGATTTTGATTTTCTAAGATCTAATGTGATCTGAATCAAATGTCAAAAACTCAATTCTTGCTACTCTCTTGTCCTTGAAGATGCAATTATTCTCGGCAACAGATTCCTCATCTTTATTCCGAGGAAAGGTTTGTATTGCCGTTGGTAAATTCTAGGTTCTCATGTTCGACGTGATGGTACATGAATGGATTTTCATGTACGTTTGCACTAGAAAGTAGGAGAATGATAGCTTTCAAAATGAAATGTTGTGAAATGATTCCTTCTTTTAGGAAATTCCTGGCCTTTATCCTTTCTTCTGCATGGAAATTCATGGAATTTAATGATTGATTGATGGCGAATTCAGATGAATGCATAATATTGCTGCAAAGGGGAAGGAGAGAAGATCTCTAACTCTGAAGCTTTCTAGGGTGGAAAATTTGAAGAACATATTGTTGGGTTTAATCCAACATTCCACACTTAACCCGAATCGGCGGCAGGACGTTTGGCAGAAAATAATGAATTCTAAGTAATATCTGAGTCTTGGCCGGAAAACCGTAACAGCCCAATCGTGGGCGTTCTTTCGGCAGATGCCGTGCCAAAAATTTGATCAAGGAAAAGCTTGAAATTAGACCTCAATTTTTTTACCCTTCCCTCTCTCCCACGATTCCCACACAGGGCGGGCATTTTCCCATTCGTCTCTATCCCCCAATTTCCCCCTATTTTCCACCTTTCTCTCTCTCTCTCTCTCTCTCTCTCTCTCTCTCTCTCTCTCTCCCCATTTTCCCATCCATATATGTTGCTTTTGCACCTATATATTTATCTATCCCCTTGTACTTCCATATTCATCTATCCTGCTCTCTCCCTCTCTCTGTAACCCTTTTGGATCAGAGTCTTGTACAAGCATGCCCCTCTTTGCTTGTACCACCGATTGCTTCTCTTTCATCTTCGAAAAATCAGGGAATGGTTGAATCATCGCCTCCGAGGCCCTGGTCGACTGGTTGGCTCCCTCCCGTACGAGAATCTCACAGGTAAAGAATGAATAAATAGCTATTCGAGGCGAATGGAAGAATTTCTAGTCAACGATGAAGCCAGCGTTCTTGGGATCTATGTCATGGGTGGCATTGATAACATGCTAAATTAACATGATAAAACATGATTATTAATACATATTAAGGCTTAAATGATTTAATTTCCATGCATGTTATCATATTTATGAGAATTTTTCTATCATTCCATGAAAAAGTCATTATAATCTCAAAAATACTTTAAAATAGGGTTAAATATGATGAGTTAAAGATAAATAATTTAATAACCCATCTTTACTTGAGATTATAGATGTTTTTAGAGTTAAAATAATGAGAGAAAATCATTTAATAAACATTTATTTATATTTTCTTAAAAGAAAACACTTAAAGAATAAATATATTCTTGAAATAAAATTTAAAACTCTCATTATTTATCAATTTTTACCTTTTATAATGATAGATAATTAAATTTCGGATTAAATAAAAGAAATTTGGATTATTTTGGAGTGATATTTTAAAAGTTATGAATTTTCTAATTTCTAGGGATTTTTCTATAATTTTCTGAATTAATTTTATAATTTTTAATGATTAAAATAATAAAATTAAAAACAAAAATGGGTTTTATTTTCACGAGGGACCCACGTGGATGCGACGTGGCATGCAAGGCCACATGGCAGCGCCATGCGGGCCCACGCGGCGCGATGTGACGTTTACATAATATATATTTCAATACTTAGGGTTATAGTACATATAAGCATTCCGTATTCGGAACTCGCTAACCCTTCATATTCGTCGCATCTTATAAACTGAATTGTCTTCTTTAATTTTCACCGTGTGGGACTAAGTTCCACACGGTATTTTTAGTGCAGGTGACGTGGATTAACGGTATTTTTAAGTGCAGGCGCGTTGAAATGCCGCACGTGGATCACATGGACTCAACCGGAGTCCATCTCGACTCTGATGAAACCGCGGATCACACCGGATCACATCAGCGCACGTGCCATATTTAAAGGAGTTATAACGGCTCTGATGAAACGCGGGGGAGGCGCATCTCGACTGTCAGATCGCGATTCAAGGCGTTTTATAATGGATATCAACGGCTTCATCTAGACGCTCCATTAGAGATCTGATGGCCGCGACATAATCAAAACGGTTCACGATGGACCGTTTCATCGTAACCGTCGATCGTTTCGATCGGACGGTTACGCCCAAATACCCTATAAAAAGACATGTTATTCCGATTTGTAAAGCATTCGAGTTAAAAATCAATCCAATTGATTTTTTTAGATATCTCCCTTCTGGAGTCTCTTGATTCCATCCTCTTCTACACTCATTTCCCCATCCACGCAAGGTTTGAAATCGAGATTTGGTTGGGAGACGAAGGAGAAATCGCAGCTTGAACTCCTCGATCGTGTTCTTCGCATTTTCAACGATTGAAGTCATTAATCGTGTTAATCTGATCACAATCTTGGGTTAGTGGAGTCGGTTTTTACTAATCTATCATCCATTCATGTTTAATTTCGATTTAGATTAGGAATTCAAGTTCAATTTAGTTTAATTTTCCTCAAAATCGCGATTTACAAGTTCGGAAATTTCTCCCCAGTTCGATCTTCAATTTCTCCACGAAATCAAGATCAATTTCAATGGTTTTTTATTATGTGGAAATCGATTTGAAGTTCTCTTTCATAAATTATCATTTTCCCCAATTTCTATCATCGATTCATCGTCTGATTTGATCAATTTCGAAGAGATCATCATAAATTCCCTTATTTCCTTGTGGATTCGACCCTTATTTACCATTATACCCCTCAATTCAAGATATTTTCATCAAATTGGTAAGTTTAGAATTATTTTTGACACGAGACCGTGTGAAATCGATGACCTCGCAGTTTCGTCTCGTCAGGCAACGGGAAGATGACCTTGCTGAGGATGTTTCACGACAAAAAACTAATTGGAAGCAACTCGGGAAGAAGGTTTGATCATATATTTTTCATCAAGGTGTCTCATGTTGTCGACGTCGAGAAGATCAAGAAGGATATCGCGGATCAATTGGGAAGATCAAGGTGTCCCTACGCAATCTCAGATTCTTACTCTTGTTGGATGACATTTGGAAGGAGGTGGACTTGACGAGCATGGGAATTCCTCTACCTTCACCTGAGAACGGATGCAAGGTCATTATGATCGGTAGATCAAAATCATAAGGTCGTATTAAGCATGTCAATCCAAATTATGATACACGATCTTTCGAGGTATCAACCCTGACTGAATCAGAGGCTTGGATGTTATTTCAAAGCAACGTTTGTCAAGATTCAGATTCTGAAGGTGGAGAAATCATGAGACTTGCAAAGACCGTGGCCAGAAGATGCAATGGGCTTCCTCTTGCTCTTGAAATCATCGGCAACAGTATGATCGATGCCACTATTTTGATGTGGAGGGAGACCGAAAAAAATCTCCTCAGGTCCCCTCAACTTCAGAAAGGCATGAAGGAGGTATTGTACCTATTGAAGTTCAACTTTGATGAATCAGAGGATGATAACACTAGGAATTTTCTTCTATATTGTTGCACGTTTGAGGAAGAAATTGTTTTGAAAGATTCTCTTATTAATTTATGGTTTGTGGAAGGATTTCTGGATCAGAAAGGGGAGATAACAAAATCACAATGCTCGTATCATAGAGCTTGTTACAAGAAACGCCTGGCGATGATTATGAGAGGATGCATGATGTTGTTTGAGAAATGTTTCTACAACTAACATTGAGGGAATTTGAGAAATTCGAAATTTTTTATTCAAATCATGGAGAAAATTACAATTGCACTGAAATTACTACGGCATCGAGACTATTAGCAGAAACTAAGTCATCTTTAGTGGAAAGAACCCTCCCAAACGACTTCATCCTTGGTCCCTACTTGAAGGTTGCACACATGTTCGTGTCCTTCAGTTAAGGCATTATGTCCTGAATTTTGCATTGGAAAATCTTTGTCTACTTGGACTGGTCCTCTACAACACTTACAAACCCACCTGATGAGATTGGATGTTTAGTCGACTTGCTTTATTTGGATTTGTCATCTAACTGGGATTTGATGGTCCTTCCTAATTCAATCGTTATGCTTGTGAAGCTCCAAACATTAGATTTGCCAAGGATTGGATTAAAAGAGCTCCCAAGCACAATTGGATCCCTCGCCAAATTGGAAATCTTCTATCTCTCAATTGCTACAAAATTAAAAGTATTTCCTAATGATGCTTTATGGTTTTTCGTGAACTTAAGAATTATGGATTTGCATCCCACAAAGGTAAAACCTCTTCCAATTTCAATATGTAATTTTCACACCTTGATATATTTGAAGGTGTCACAAACAAGATTCAAAACAATGCCAAAGGTTCTCGGCTCACTCATTCGTTCAAAAGATCTTGATTTTTCAAAAACAAAGTTATGTCATATTCCTTTTTTTCAATTGATAGATTGACGAAGCTAAACGAGTTACATTTATATGGAAATGCAATAGAAGTCTTGCCTTCATCTCTTATATTGCTTATATATTTGCAACATCTTTCCTTATCGTATAGAAGATTAGGTTGCTTGCCAAACCAAATTGGGGATCTTGTGAATCTACATTAGTTAAAAATCAATGGAACATACACTGGAATTCCTAGTAACAATGATGCACTTGCAAGATTAACATATCTTGATTTGAGAAATAGTAAACTTGAGAGTCTTCTTGATTCAATTGGCGCTCATATAATGTTGTGGAAGTTAAATTTATCATGGACAAAACTATCAAGTCTTACAGATAGCATCGGGTCATTAACTCGTTTAGAAGAGTTTCATCTATCACAAAGTTCATTAACATATCTTCCAAATTCTATTAGATATCTTGTTAATCTAAGAAAGCTTGATGTTTCATGGACACGGTTAGATTTGCTACCTGATTGTGTTGGTAATCTTCCTAAGCTCGAGGTATTGGATATGTTTATGACCAAATGCAAATGTTTTGAACATGTGAATCAATGTTGCTAGGAATTCTAGTGTATGTCCCACTGATTTTTAAGTAATGTAGATTCACAAGATCCCCTATTTAGTTTGGCAAGCAACCTAATCCGCTATACAATAAGGAAAGATGTTGCAAATGTATAAGCAATATAAGAGATGAAGGCAACACTTCTACCTCATTTCCATATAACTGCAACTCTTTTAGGTTCGTCAATCTATCAATTGAAAAAAAGGAATATGGCATAACTTTTGTTTTTTTGAAAAAAATCAAGATCTTCTGAACGGATGAGTGAGCCGAGAACCTTTGGCATTTTTTTGAATCTTGTTTGTGACACCTTCAAATATATCAAGGTGTGAAAATTACATATTGAAATTGGAAGAGGTTTTACCTTCGTGCGATGCAAATCCATAATTCTTAAGTTCACGAGAGACCATAAAGCATCATTAGGAAATACTTCTAATTTTGTAGCAGTTGAGAGACGGAAGATTTCCAATTTGGTGAGGGATCCAATTGTGCTTGGGAGCTCTTTTAATCCAATCCTTGACAAATCTAATGTTTAGAGCTTCACAAGCATGAAGATTGAATTAGGAAGGACCATCAAATCCCAGTTAGATGACAAATCCAAATAAAGCAAGTCGACTAAACATCCAATCTCATCAGGTAGTTTGTAAGTGTTGTAGAGGACCAGTCCATGTACCTCAACTATTTCAATAGACAAAGATTTTCCAATGCAAAAATTCAAGACACAATGACTTAGCGAAGGACACGAAAAATGTGAGCAACCTTCAAAGTCGGGACCAAGGATGATGTCGTTTGGGAGGGTTCTTTCAACTGAACATGACTTACTTTGTGCTAATTGTCTCCATGTCGTAGTAATTGCAGTGCAATTGTAATTTTCTCCATGATATGAATAAGAAATTTTGAATTTCTCAAATTCCCCTGATGTTAGCCGTAGACACATTCCTCGAACAACATCATGCATCCTCACATAATCATCGCCAGACGTTTCTTGTAACAAGCTCTATGATACAAGCATTGTGATTTTTGTTATGTCCTCTTTCGATCTAGAAATCCTTCCGCAAACCAAAAAAATTTATAAGAGAATCTTTCGAAATTTTTCATCCTCAAACATGCAACAATATAGAAGAAAAATTCATAGAGTTATCATCCTCTCGATTCATTAAAGCTGAACTTCAACAGGTACAATACCTACTTCTTGTCTTTCTGAAGTTGAGGGGATCTAAGAAGATTTTTCGGTCTCCCTACACATCAAAAATAGTGGCATCGATCGTACTGATGTTGATGATTTCAAGAGCAAGAGGAAGCCCATTACATCTTCTGGCCACGGTCTTCACAAGCCTCATGATTTCTCCACCTTCAAAATCAGAATCTTGATAAACATTGCTTTGAAATAACATCCAAGCCTCGATTCGAGTCAAAGTTGATACCTCGAACGTTTCATAATTTGGATTGACATGCTTAATACGAAAATATGATTTTGATCTGCCGGTTATATTGATCTTACTTCCGTTCTCAAATGAAAATTCCTAATGTTATCATCCTCTGATTCATCAAAGTTGAACTTCAACAGGTACAATACCTCCTTGTCTTTCTGAAGTTGAGGGGATCTGAGGAGACTTTTTTTTGGTCTTCCTACAGATCAAAACAGTGGCATCGATCATACTCAGCCTGATGATTTCAAGAGCAAGAGGAAGCCCATTATATCTTCTGGCCACCGTCTTCGCAAGTCTCATGATTTTTCCACCTTCAAAATCTAAATCTTGACAAATTTGGCTTTGAAATAACATCCAAGCCTATGATTCAATCAGGGTTGATACCTTGAACATTTCATAATTTGGATTGACATTCTTAATACGACAATATGATTTTAATCTGCGGGTCATAATGATCTTGCTTCCGTTCTCATATGAAAATTCCTAATGTTATCATCCTCTGATTCATCAAAGCTGAACTTCAACAGGTACAATACCTCCTTGTCTTTCTGAAGTTGAGGGGATCTGAGGAGACTTTTTACGGTCTCCCTATAGATCAAAACAGTGGCATCGATCATACTGATGCTGATGATTTCAAGAACAAGAGGAAGCCCATTACATCTTCTGGCCACGGTCTTCACAAGTCTCATGATTTTTCCACCTTCAGAATCTGAATCTTGACAAACCTTGCTTTGAAATAACATTCAAGCCTCTGATTCAGTCAGGGTTGATGCCTTTAACGTTTCATAATTTGGATTGACATGCTTAATACGATAATATGATTTTTAATCTACAAGTTATAATGATCTTGCTTACGTTACGATATGAAAATTCCTAATGTTATCATCCTCGATTCATCAAAGCTGAACTTCAATAGGTACAATACCTACTTCTTGTCTTTCTAAAGTTGAGGGGATCTGAGGAGACTTTTTGGTCTCCTACAGATCAAAAACAGTGGCATCGATCATACTCATCCTGATGATTTCAAGAGCAAGAGGAAGCCCATTATATCTTCGGCCACCCGTCTTCGCAAGTCTCAAGATTTTTCCACCTTCAAAATCTAAATCTTGACAAACTTGGCTTTGAAATAACATCCAAGCCTATGATTCAATCAGGGTTGATACCTCGAACGTTTCATAATTTGGATTTACATGCTTAATACGACAATATAATTTTAATGCTAGGGTCATAATGATCTTGCTTCCGTTCTCATATGAAAATTCCTAATGTTATCATCCTTTGATTCATCAAAGCTAAACTTCAACAGGTACAATACCTCCTTCTTGTCTTTCTGAAGTTGAGGGGATCTGAGGAGACATTTTTTCGGTCTCCCTACGAGATCAAAAAACGAGTGGCATCGATCATGCGATGCTGATGATTTCAAGAGCAAGAGGAAGCCCATTGCATCTTCGGCCACGGTCTTCGCAAGTCTCATGATTTCTCCACCTTCAAAAATCTGAATCTTGACAAACCTTACTTTGAAATAACATCCAAGCCTATGATTCAGTCAGGGTTGATACCTCGAACGTTTCATAATTTGGATTGACATGCTTAATACGACAATATGATTTTGATCTGCCAGTCATAATGATCTTGCTTCCGTTCTGATATAAAATTCCTAATGTTATCATCCTCTGATTCATCAAAGCTGAACTTCAATAGGTACAATACCTCCTTCTTGTCTTTCTGAAGTTGAGGGGATCCGAGGAGATTTTTTTCGGTCTCCCTACACATCAAAAGAGTGGCATCGATCGTACTGCTGATGATGATTTGAAGAGCAAGAGGAAGCCCATTATATCTTCTGGCCACCGTCTTCGCAAGTCTCATGATTTTTCCACCTTCAGAATCTAAATCTTGACAAACTTGGCTTTGAAATAACATCCAAACCTATGATTCAGTCAGGGTTGATACCTCGAACGTTTCATAATTTGGATTTACATGCTTAATACGACAATATGATTTTAATTTGCGGGCCATAATGATCTTGCTTCCGTTTTGATATGAAAATTCCTAATGCTATCATCCTTTGATTCATCAAAGCTAAACTTCAACAGGTACAATACCTCCTTCTTGTCTTTCTGAAGTTGAGGGGATCTGAGGAGATTTTTTTCGGTCTCCTTACACATCAAAACAATGACATCGATCGTACTCTCGCTGAAGATTTCAAGAGCAAGAGGAAGCCCATTATATCTTACGGCCACCAGTCTTCGCAAGTCTCATGATTTTTCCACCTTCAAAATCTAAATCTTGACAAACTTGGCTTTGAAATAACATCCAAGCCTCGATTCGATCGGGGGTTCATACCTCGAACGTTTCATAATTTGGATTGACATGCTTCATATGATAATATGATATTGATCTGCATGTCATAATGATCTTGCTTCCGTTCTCGAGATGAAAAATTCCTAATGTTATCATCCTGCGATTCATCAAAGCTGAACTTCAACTGGGTACAATACCTCCTTGTCTTTTCTGAAGTTGAGGGGATCGAGGAGATTTTTTTCGGTTTCCCTACACATCAAAACAGTGGCATCGATCATACTTATGCTGATGATTTCAAGAGCAAGAGGAAGCCCATTGCATCTTCTAGCCACGGTCTTTGCAAGTCTCATGATTTCTCCACCTTCGAGAATCTGAATCTTGACAAACCTTGCTTTGAAATAACATTCAAGCCTCGATTCAGATCGGGGTTGATGCCTTTAACGTTTCATAATTTGGATTGACATGCTTAATACGATAATATGATTTTTAATCTACAAGTTATAATGATCTTGCTTACGTTACGATATGAAAAATTCCTAATGTTATCATCCTCTCGATTCATCAAAGCTAAACTTCAATAGGTAAAATACCTCCTTCTTGTCTTTCTGAAGTTGAGGGGATCGAGGAGACTTTTCGGTCTCCCTACAGATCAAAAGCAGTGGCATCGATCATACGATCTTGATGATTTCAAGAGCAAGAGGAAGTCCATTGCATCTTACGGCCCACGGTCTTCGCAAGTCTCATGATTTCTCCACCTTCAAAAATCTGAATCTTGACAAACCTTACTTTGAAATAACATCCAAGCCTATGATGTAGTAAAGGTTGATACCTCGAACGTTTCATAATTTGGATTGACATGCTTAATACGACAATATGATTTTGATCTACCGGTCATAATGATCTTGCTTCCGTTCTCACATGAAAATTCCTAATGTTATCATCCTTTGATTCATCAAAGCTGAACTTCAACAGGTATAATACCTCCTTGTCTTTCTGAAGTTGAGGGGATCCGAGGAGATTTTTCGGTCTCCCTACACATCAAAAAGAGTGGCATCGATCGTCTTCTGCTTGATGATTTTAAGAGCAAGAGGAAGCCCATTACATCTTCGGCCACGGTCTTCGCAATTCTCATGATTTCTCCACCTTCAAAAATCTGAATCTTGACAAACCTTGATTTGAAATAACATCCAAGCCTCTGATTCGAGTCGGGGTTCATACCTCGAACGTTTAATAATTTGGATTGACATGCTTAATATGACAATATGATATTGATCTGTCGGTCATAATGATCCTGCTTCTGTTCTCACATGAAAATTCCTAATGTTATCATACTCTGATTCATCAAAGCTGAACTTCAATAGGTACAATACCTCCTTCTTGTCTTTCTGAAGTTGAGGGGATCCGAGGAGATTTTTTCGGTCTCCCTACACGTTAAAACAGTGACATCGATCGTACTGCTGCTGATGATTTTAAGAGCAAGAGGAAGCCCATTACATCTTCTGGCCACGGTCTTCGCAATTCTCATGATTTCTCCACCTTCAAAATCTGAATCTTGACAAATCTTGATTTGAAATACTTGACAAATCTTGACAAAGCCTCTGATTCAGTCAGGGTTGATACCTCGAACGTTTAATAATTTGGATTGACATGCTTCATATGACAATATGATATTGATCTGCCTGTCATAATGATCTTGCTTCCGTTCTCAGATGAAAATTCCTAATGTTATCATCCTCTGATTCATCAAAGCTGAACTTCAACAGGTACAATACCTCCTTCTTGTCTTTCTGAAGTTGAGGGGATCTGAGGAGACTTTTTTTCGGTCTCCCTACACATCAAAACAGTGGCATAGATCATACTGATGCTGATGATTTCAAGAGCAAGAGGAAGCCCATTGATTTCTCCACCTTCAGAATCTGAATCTTGACAAACCTTGCTTTGAAATAACATTCAAGCCTCTGATTCAGTCAGGGTTGATGCCTTTAACGTTTCATAATTTGGATTGACATGCTTAATACGACAATATGATTTTAATATGCCGGTTATAATGATCTTACTTCCGTTCTAAACATAATCCAACAAAAGCAAAAATCTGAGATTGCGTAGGGATGATAAGGTTCCACCCAGTTGATCCGCGATATCCTTCTTGATCTTCTCGACGTCGACAACAGGGGACACCTTGATGAAAAATATATAATCAAACCTTCCTGCGTTGCTTCCAATTAGTTTTTCGTCGTGAAATAGCCGTTTATTTGTTCCTTACCTGCGAGATTCTCGTACGGGAGGGAGCCAACGAGTCGAGCAGGTCCTCGGAGGCGATGATTCGACCATTCCCCGGTTCTTTCGAAGATGAAAGAGAAGCAATTGTTGAGTTGAGCAGCTATCAAAGCTTCAGCACAACGAGAGAGGAGCGTGAGCGCCATATGATAGCAGACGAGGCCTTCCAAGGAATAACTGTGTGAAGGCGGAAGATCAAGAAGAAAAGAGAGGGACAAACAATCAAAGTCGCGACGTCGTTTGCGGAAGCTGAGGAACATACAGAGCACAATGCTCAGATACAAAGCGTCGAACATCATACAGTTTAAAGGCAGTTTTGGTTTGTTAGTTTTACTTTGAAACGGAAATCAAATCGCGGCCATTAAATTGAAACGGAAATAAAATCACGGCCATGAACTGGGGTACAGAGAGAGGGAGAGAGGGAAAGCGAAAGAGAGCAGGAGAGATGAACACTCGGAATCTCGATGGTTTAGCATTAAATTGTCAACGCAATGAAGTAACCCTGCTTTCTGATTTAGAATGAGAAAATTTTCCGAAATTTTTTCATATTCCTCGTACAGAAGGGAATTCACTGACATCGAAACTGTGGCATCAATCAGATTCTGGATTTGCACCTCGAAAGATCGCGTACCTTATTTTGAATGGACATGCGACAGCCGGTGACCTTGTATCCGTTCTCAGATGAAGGAATAGGAAGTCCATCTCTCGCCATACATCATCCATCGAGAGCAAGTATCTGCTTCTGCTAAGAGACGATAAGTATCCATCTAGCTGTTTTCGATTTCCTTCTTGATCTTCTCGACGTCGATAACCTGGGACACGGTGATGAAAAAAATAAACGATGAAACCTTCGTCTGGCGTTGCTTTTGACTGGTGCGCCGGTAAGTTTCTTCGGCAGGGTCGTCTTCCCGATGCCGCCCATGCCATAGATCCCGAGAACTCTGGCTATTTCGTCGTCGAGAAATTCTTCCGTCCTCTTCGAGTACGCATTTGTTTGCTCCTGACCGGCGAGCCTCTCGTGCGGGAGGCTGATAACCTCTTGGAGGAGACGCTTCAGCCGCTTCCAGGATTCTGGGATGATGAAAGTGAGGAAATCGGTGACTTGAGCACCTAGCACGCTTTTACAAATGTCGACGGCAAAATCAGCGAGCGCCATGCTTGTACAAGACTCTGATCCGAAAGGGCACAGAGAGAGGGATAGAAGGAAACAGAAAGAGCAGGGGAGATGAAAACCAGGATCTAGATGGTCAAGCTTTACAAATAGAGCATCCTCCAACGAAATAGAGAGAGAGAGAGAGAGAGAGAGAGAGAGAGAGAGAGAGACGAATTATCCAGCCTTACGAGAGAGAGAGGAAAGATCAGCAGAGATAGAGAGCAAGAAGACAAAAATGATCCCACTTAAATAGCATGGCCCTGCTCGAGACCAGCGGACAACACGTAGAGAGAGAGAGAGAGCTAGACAGATTGAGATAGAGAGACAGAGAGAGCTAGAGAGATGGAGATAGAGAGACAGACAGATATAGCCTTCTATTGACCAAGTCATCCAACCGGTGAAAACCACGTCGACCGAGAGAGAGCAGTTAAACTAAAATGGTATGACTTGAATCGCTTGGCCCTGCCCCAGACCAGCAGACAGCACGTAGAGAGAGAGAGAGAGGAAAGATACGGCCTTATCACTAAAATAGTCCGACTTTAATAGGTTAGCCCAACTCCAGGCCAGCGGACAGCACCTAGAGAGAGAGAGAGAGACAGAGAGATCTAGCCTGCGCGTAGATAGACAGAGAGAGAGAGCGAGGTGGGTTAGTACGTCAGATATCTCCTCTCTCTTTCATTCCATTGCCGGCACGCCAAGCAGCAAAGAACAATAAAGACAAAAAAAGTAGCATAGTCAGATTTCCCTTCTGATACGAGAGAGAGAGAGAAACAAGTACCACGCGAAGTACTGTGTCAGGTATCTCCTCTCGAGACACAGAGAGAGAGAGAGAGAGAGAGAAGGGGAGTAATGCTCAGGCATCTCCTCTCTCTCTTTCCACCGCTTCCCTCTACAACAGTCCATTCATTTTCTACTGCAAGAGTAGAAATATCAGCTATGGAATCTACTGAGTCAATAGTTGCATCTTTCAAGGACGAGAGAGAAACAAGATTGGAGTTCTTGAAATTTGATACAAATCGCATCGTAGATTATGAGATATTCATGCTGCTCGCCTTATCACTGCTGGGATCTTGAGGCTCGAAAAGCTCTCCAAATCTTTATCCAAAATAATGATTGCAGCGGAAGGTGTTGAATCAAAACATTCAACATCGTTGAAACACCAAGAATAGATGATCTCATCATCCATTCTAGGTGATCCTATCATCTAGTATAGAATAAAATTCATACTTACTTGGATCATTTGAAAGAGTTCTTCAACCGTTCAAGCGTCCGGCCTCTAGCGGTATCCACACAGTCTCTAGACGATCGGATCTCCTCTTGAACGCTCGTCACCACGAGAGGAAGAGAAGAGGGAGGAGAAGTTCCACTAGGCTTGCATGGGCACCTCTATTATGGTCGTTCTCCCCCTATTTATAGACTTTGGGAATGTGAACTTTTCACAAAAACCCTTATTATTATATCCATATCCACCGACGTCCATTGACCTTATGTGTGTGACCCTCTAGGTCCATATATCTCGCTAGTTAATGACTCTATCAACCCAATAACACTTATTGGTCCTTCTTATCAATTAACTATATCAGCATATAGATTAATTAAACAAGGATCGATTTAACCCAATCGACAGGTTGAGTCGCCAGCCCGGTGGGTGCCAAGCTACACCACGTGCTCTAGGAGATATGGAGTATATTAGAACTCTTTCATGGAACCTTGCCGTCATTGGTTACCGTGTACGTATAATCCTTCATCCACACGAGACTCATGAATGACTTAGGGTATGGTTAATTGTCAAACCCTAATCCGTCACTCAATTTAGTACTAATGCGAGTAGGAAATCATTGAGAACAACTTCTCTAATATTTCCGCTACCTAGGCCAAGAACTAGTAGATCCCAGCAGTGGTAATATTTCTCTAATCATTCTTCTCATAATCTTGACTTCGAAACGAGCTCGCTCTCCCGCTCATAATCTCGCTCCTTGATTAGCTCTTCTTATGAGAAACAGTCGGATGTTCTACAGAGTAGGATATTTGATTACTTTTTAAGTTTTTTTAAACATAATATTTTTTAAATTCAGATGCTTCCAAAATTTAAAAAATTAGTTTCTATTTCAAGAGATCCAAGAACAAGAAGTAAGTTTCTTGTTTTCAAATTTGATTTTTTTTCAGTTTGTCGTTCAAATTTTAAACCAAGAATATAGAGTTTCTTAAAAGAAATAATTGAACAAGTCAATTTAATTTAGAGCAACGAGGAGGGAATTTAAAAAAGTTCTGAAATTCAAAAAATGAATCGAGACGATTAAGAAATTGCAGTTGCAGAAAAGTAACTTATCAAGATTCTCATCTACAAAGACAGTGAAAAATTATCAAGTTAATTCTTAAATGAAAAATATTGGTGAAATGCATTTTTTGAAATATCAAATTTTAAACGCAAGATATGTTACATTCAAATTGAAAAAAAAATCAAATATAGCCAAATAATAATAATTTCTTCCCAAATTCTCACAAAGATAAATATATAGCTAACAAAGGAAAATCTAAATAAATGAAGGTAATAAAAGAGAAAATTCAGAAATTACTCATCAGGTTCGATTCAAAATTAAAAGATACATGTATGAATCATAATTTTCTTCTTGTCGATGAACCAAAAACTAAGAAATCAATGTATAGATTAAATAAAACATTACAGAAAAAAAAATCAAAATATGGAAATTATTGAATAAATACCACATCTAAGAAGATCACAAGATAGAAAAATTATAGGATCATTTTTACAAGAAAATCTCAACCATTCTATATGTCCAATGTAGAAGACTTGAATCAAGAAAATTTTGAAGCAAGTAAAAGCTTTTCCAACTATACAGATATTCACAGTGATTTAATACCATCAAATTGTGATTGTAAAATCAAAATGCATATGATATACATTTCAATAACATTGATTCAATTCTTTAAATAATATCCGGAGAATTAAATTCAACATGTGTTTAAAGCATATGCTTCAAAAATATTTACTTCCTTGACTCTCATTACTATGTTGCCCAATGGATGTTTTTCATGAAGGTATCCCCAATTTCTTACCTCCACCATCTCCTTCTTAAACACTTCTCATCAAGCACATTCTGATCTCTTAATCTCCATAATTATTTCCTTTGTTTCTTTCATTACCGACGGAAAGCATGGTTTTTATGCCTATCGACCCATTTGATAACTCCAAAATAATAGTTGCATCCATGCATCATATACCTTAGTAATGACAAATATCTACATCTTTGTGACTAAAAATATTATACATATGATTATGTCTGTCCAAGCATAATTTCCTTTATTTTCACTTGTCTTATGAGAGCTTACCCCATTTGACTTCTTTGAAAACAAGTGATTGAATTCTCACATCTTCTATGCATTTTTTGGATACAAGGGCATGGGTGCTTGATATCATGCAATTTCATGCATTAATATAATACAGTTTATGCACTTTTTATTAAAAATCTAATTATAAGTGCATCTTATCATGATTTAAAATGATAATTCTTATATCTTAGATAATATTCTTGATTTTTCATAAATTATAGTATTTAGAGCATTTTATGATATTGATTTATCAAGAGTATTAATTTAATGATATTATGAGCATTTTATTTTCTAGATTTTCTAGAACTGTTAAGGAATTTTAGAAATTAAAATTATGAAAATCTCTCTCTCTATTTCTTCCCTCTCACTCTCCTTCTCTCTTCCGATCACTCTCCTGATTTCTCTCTCTCTCCCTCCATCTCTTCCACAATTTATCATCTCTCTTTTCTCTCTCTTGGGACAGATTTCTCTTCCGTCGTGCGTAAAACCTCTCTCTCTCGCCCTATTCTCCTTTCTCCGTGGTAGCTTTTCTCCTCTTCTCCTTCCTTCCCTCCTTCTCGCCCTCCAGAATTTCTTTCTCTTTCTCTCTTTCTTTTTCTCTCCCTTGTCTCTTTCTCACCTCTCTCTCTCTCTTTCCCTCTCTTCTATTATCTCTCTCTCATGTTCTCTCCCTCGTCTCTTCTCATCGCTCTCCCTCCTTTTCTTTCTCTCTCTCTCTTCTGATCATTCTCTCTCTCTCCTACGATCGCTCTCCCTCTCTCTCGCGATCTCTCTCCTTCCCTCTCTCTATTTCTCCCTTCCTCTCTCTCTCTCTCTCTCTCTCTCTCCTTCTTTGTCTCCCCTCTCTCACTTTCTTTCCTCCCCTCCTCTTCCCCACTTCCTCCACTTCTCTCTCACCTCTATCTCTCAATTGCTCTCTCTCTCTCTCTATCCCGCGATCAATCTCTCTCTCCACCCTCTTCTTTCTTCTTCCTTTGTCTCTCTTGCGCGACATAATTTCTCTTCCGTCGCGCGTAAGAATTCCACCTCCCTCTCTGATGCCTCACCTCAGCCTCGTCCTCTCTCTCTTCTCTTTGTGTATGTATTCTTCGTGATCAATAGAGAAGGGAGAGGAGAGAGAATGAGGGAGATAAAAAATTCCTTTATTTTTGCAAGTTTGACCCACGCTTTGACCGAGATACTTAAAAGGAGAGAGAACATTAGATCAACGTCCATAAATGTTTTAGACTAAAATCACAATATCTCATGATCTTGATCGAGTTAGGGGCTAAAATTTCATGGGCATGTGATAACATGCATTTATAACTTAAATTCTTATCCTAATTAACTCATATTCATGCTTATTTTATGAGAATATGATGCATGTTATCATACTTTTTAGGAATTTTCTCCATTGTATGTCATTTCACTAAAGTCGATATTTATGCATAAATTAGGGATAATTTCATGCTTAATAGATGATTAGTCTTTTGTTAAGTTTAAATTAATAGAAGTTAATCTCTTTTATTAAATGATTTTGAATTTAGTGCATGTTTTGAAGGATAATTTCAAGACGAATTTATGATTTAGAATATTTATTAAGAAATGAGTTAAGTAATTTCTAATTCATCTTGATTTCTTCTTTGAAAATATAATTTAAATGACATGATGTTAAAAAGGAAGAAATTTGTGATCCAATGGAGAAAATTTGGATTAAAAAGGAGTTCTACATTTAAAGTTATGAATTTCTGAGTTTATACCCTATTTTTGATTTTAATTTGATTTATAAATTAATTTTTATTAAGTTTTTCTTATTTAAAATCGCAAAAAGGGGGTTTACTTACCCGCAAGTGATGACGTGGCGAGCGGGTCCAGGTGGCAAGCTGACGTGGCGCGCGAGACCACCGCGCGGATGCGACGCGGCACTGAGGCCACGTGGCAGGGCCACGGGTGGCCCATACGAGGCGCAGGTGGCGCATAGGGCGCGGACACGTAGCAGGAGGCCACGCGTGTCCACGCGGGTCCACGCGGACGCCCGTGTGGGGTGCCACGTGGAAAGGGGGTCAGCATTTTGAGGGCCCACGGGATAGTGGGCCCTGGTAAGATGATTGGGACGGTAACGCAATAGCATTAAACTGCCCCGATATTTAAGCTTAACGTCTTTGAAAATTTCTTCCGTGTGGGACTATGTCCCACACGTTTCTTACCTTTTGCAGGCGATGTAGACGCACGGCAGGCGTCGGATTCGGTTAGGACGACGGACATCGCGTGGACCTGAGTCCACACGATCATCAAATCAACACGTGTGTTTAATCGGGTTTAAGTGACGGCGATCGAGGGCTCACCTGCGGACACGTGGACGCAAATGGAGCGTCCGATTCTGATCAAACGCGTGAGTGTGAGTAGCCGCACGATCTTCATCGGATGACCGCGATCTTTTGCGATCGGAGACACTGCGCGATCGCCCAATCTTCATCGAACGGCTACGATCTTTCGCGATTGGAGGCACTGCGCGATCGCCCGATCTTCGTCAGACGGTCACGACGCACTCCGATTTTCTTCTCACCATGGCGACGCGTGGAGCTTTCTGGGCCATTGGATCCTCATCGAACGGGCAACAAAAAGGCATCAAAACGTTACTGAAGCTTGAAATCGGGACCGCCCAATCGATCTGATCAAATCGGACGGCTGCGATGGAAGCTGAACCACGATTGTGGTTCAAGATCGCGGTTCGATCGTGGCCCGATCACCCCGCGATCAGGGCTGATTCGTCGTGGGATTGAAGCCACGATGCCGCCAAGTGAAATCACCCCCACGACCCCTTCAATCCGCTCCCATGAACGCATCAATCGGCCACGATTTTCGAGCGAAATTTCCCTTTAAAAGACAATGTATTTCCCTTCTTGTTCTTCAACTTTTGATCGATTCGTGATGGTAATTAAGCGAATTTCGAGGAAGATCCTAAGTTCTTCGTGATCCCCCCGTGTTTAGACTCAATTGCGAAGCAATTGGAGCGGGATTGATCGTGAATTGCCCCTTGATTTCATCAAATTTTCCCCTTGAATTCCGAACGTCCACGAGGAAGAATCCGAGCAAATTCACTTAAATCCACGAGAATTGAAGCCCCATTCTTGTGGAAAATGGGTTAGTAGTGAGATTCGATCGATCATCAAGAGGTAATTTGAGTTTTTATTAGATTTAGAAGTTTAATTTTGCAAATTAGTTCTTAGTATTCTTCATTTTCCCCAATTTTTAGTCCGAAAAATTGTTGATTTTGAAAATAGGATATCTCTCTGATTATAATTCCAAATCACTTGATTTTGGTTTCATTGGATTCATCTTTTCATCTGTTTTTGGATATCAAATTCATTGAATTTCGAGTTCATTTGACTCTTCAATTTGACATTTGACCAAGCACTCTTCATCTTTCATCAGAAGTCAAATGTTGACTTTTGGGGTCAATTACTTTCAATTTAAAAATCTGAATTTGATCATTTTGGTCTCTTTAGATTCCTCTGGTTCTTAGCTTTACATTAACATATAAATTTAAATATTTGGATTTTATTTGACCGGTCAATTTGAAGATTTCCTCTGAGGTGTTCATTTCGGGGATTTTCTGATATTTGATTTTCAATAATTCATAGTAAATCCATTTCTTATCCAAAAATCACGAATTCTATATCAATAAATTAAATTTTCTCTCTAGTTTCTGAATATATAATTTTTGTAATTCCAAATCACTTGATTTTGGTTTCATTGGATTCATCTTTTCATCTGTTTTTGGATATCAAATTCATTGAATTTCGAGTTCATTTGACTCTTCAATTTGACATTTGACCAAGCACTCTTCATCTTTCATCAGAAGTCAAATGTTGACTTTTGGGGTCAATTACTTTCAATTTAAAAATCTGAATTTGATCATTTTGGTCTCTTTAGATTCCTCTGGTTCTTAGCTTTACATTAACATATAAATTTAAATATTTGGATTTTATTTGACCGGTCAATTTGAAGATTTCCTCTGAGGTGTTCATTTCGGGGATTTTCTGATATTTGATTTTCAATAATTCATAGTAAATCCATTTCTTATCCAAAAATCACGAATTCTATATCAATAAATTAAATTTTCTCTCTAGTTTCTGAATATATAATTTTTGTAATCTTTTGACGCTGTTTGATTCTCTGATTTTACAGAACACCTACTGTTGGTCAAAGTCAATGCTTTGACTTTGACTTTTGACTTTTCTCTATCATACTCTAGAATTGAATTCTTAAAACTTCTTACTTAGCCTATTTATATCATTTCTATTCATTATATCTTATTTTTACTTCTTTAAAACCCCTTTTAAACCTAAGTTTGACCAAGTCAACTCTACAATTAAAGTCAACTCTGCTCTCTGTGGATTGACCCGATACTTACACATTACTTGATTTTATATCTTATCTTTGTGAGTTAGGTTTTATAAATTTTGTTTGACCTACGTTTCTATGTTTTAACGACACACAAAAACGCTTCGTCAGCATGATCGACATTTTATGCTCTATGAATCAGTTGTGGCTGATTTAGATTCAGAGAAAAAAAAATTAGGATTATGAATGTTTTCATTGTATGCTTCTAGCATTGGCGAGTTTCTTCATGTGTTGAACACCATCCTTAGTGAGTTTATTCCGTTTTCTATTCATTCCTCATGTTGGATGCAAGGCGCAAAGTCCGGGCAAAATATGCAGGCTCTCGAAGATATATTTTGATTAGGTAGCATCATTGGATTGTGTTTTCATCCGAACCTTTAGATTAGAACCATTTTCTATCTATATTTTATGTTTTCTCATATTTCCATATTTAAAACCCCTAAAAACTACTTTTCTACCATCAATCAAGCGTTTTCAAATTTTTGAAAGGAGTTTGGAAGCATTTGATCGGTTCATTTCATTTCTGCATACATCTTTTCCTTTCATCGATCATTTTCACTTTCTAAATATAAAAATACCAAAAAATATATCTTCTTATTTCAATCTTTCGACCTTCATCCTTGTGGATTCAACCTCGACTCGCCATTGTTCTAATTTATAAATCAGATTTGAAGAGTTGAGTATAAATTTTTGATACGTAATTTTTGCATTCAATCACCATATATATACGCATATCAGTGCTCAAACATAAGATCATGGATGCCAATCATCGACAAGAGAGAGAAGGAAGAAAACTCTCCACCAAATTTTGGAGCCAAGTCAACCATAAGATAAATAAGGTTTGCATGTGACAAATGGATCATCTTATCTTTTTAAGATGATCCAATATTGTTAGGGAAGTCAAAGTTGGGCCAAACTCCTCATTTTTAAGGAGGTTGGGCCAAACTTGATTCTATTTAAAGACCCCTCAATTCTATTTAAAAAAATTATGCCTTATAAGATAGTGGATTAAAATTTTTGATCTAATGAAGAAAATTTGATGGAAAACCAAGTTATATTTTGGGAAATATTAGATTTCTAAATGTAGGGATATTAAAGGATTTTTTAGAGATTTATTTTTTGTTAAAATGAGTTATAATGGGATATGTGTTGCAGCCAATTGAACACATGGCACACATGAACGAACATGGCACCTATGCATCACAAGGTCTACCACGTGGTGTGTAAAAGCTAGCTTGTGTGGCATGCTTGCATGGCCCCACACACATTCGATAATGAACTCAAAGAGATTAATATGCATGTAACTTGATCATCTAGACAAATTGGTGAGCCTATTTTTATAGAGAAAAATATCTTTGATTTCTTCCATGTGGGATTGTCGATTTGCATTAGACGACCTTGATTTTTTTTTTACAATTTTCTATTCAGAAAACACTAGAGCCACATGTCACACCTTGGGGGCATCCAGTCGTGGAAAGCATGATCAGATGGCCCAACTATTACCCTCCTTTTACAAAAAAAGGTAAAATCATCATTTCAAAGTCTATCAGAGTGCACATGTGGCACTCTTAAGTGGTCAATCTAGATCAAATATCTAGCATATCTCCAACTTAAAATATATTATCTCACGCTTGAGGAGCATTGAGCTTAAATTTTATGAGTAGATTTTTCTTTTCACTCTCTATCCATCTATTCTCTTTGACCAAATAATTGAGCATCAAAATATTATGATTTTAAAGGTAGATGATTTTAACCTTCATGCCCTAAAACCCTAGGAGCCTTGATATAAAAACCCAAAACTTTTCTCTCCTCTCTTCTTTTTCTCTCTTAGCATCGTACAACCAGAAAAAAAGGGAGAGAAGATAAAGGCCTAAGTTGACCATTTTTCTATGTTAAGGCTTGAAGTGGAAGCAAACTCACTCGAACATGGACGATTGTGATCGAAGAAAAACTATAACAAGGTTTGCGCAAGGTTTCAATTCGATTCTTTTTAGGAAAGAGATGAGATTCCTTCCAATTGGATGAGATGATGGAGGCTAGATGATATGAGGTACAAGTGGAGGAGAGGAAGTGGAGGGACACAAAGCTCTGATGAGATTCCTAAGGAGAAACACCGACAAAGGCAGACAGCGAATAAGGAGAGAAGAGAGCCTAAACACTAGAATGGAAGGGAAAATACAAAAGAAATCTTCATAATCATTCCAACCCAAAAGAAGGGACCAAAGTCCCCATATTTAAAACATCTAGTGAGGGTTATAATTGGTAACTCTACATCTAGTAAGCGGGTTGTACAACATTTAAATGAGTCAATTTAGTAAAAGGTAATGACTTAGTCTCTCTGAGAAAAACCTAAGAAGTGCATTTTGTAGAAATGGGAGTAATAGGGTTTTTTATTAAAATAAACAAAATGTTCTTTTATATACACACTAAAACTTATGATGGATATTATGTGGCCTCCAAGCCAATCACACTTTCATCTTTCATTTATATTCATCGAAATGAAATTTTATTTATTTTCATTCTTGTGTCATGTTTTCAATGAAGTTGATGTAGCCCAGATTCCAGCCCAAGAGCCTTTTTTGAATGAAGTTGAGGCAACCGACTTCGCAGGCCCATTTAAGCTTAATGGGCCTTGGAGAATCTCTAGGAGCTCTCAATGTGATGTAGGCCAAGAGCCTCCATTGCCCAATTATGAATCATAAAGCCCAGAAGGCCACATTGCCCACTTATGAGGCCCAATTAGAGCTTATTAGGCCAAGAGGGGATCTCGAGGAGCTATCACTGTCTACAGAAGATCACCTACATACTCACAAATAGTGTGTCAGATTCTACAGTCCCTAGAATCTCCAAAATGTCTCTTGTCAAGCTTAGAAGCTTCTTTTTGTTGTGTCAGGCCCATCCCCTAACACAAGCCTGGTGTAAGAGTTATAGTTTTAAGAATTTGAGTTGTCTTATCAAGGCCCCCCATTGTACAACCCTTTACTTGGATAACCCTTTACTTGGACAACCCTTTACTTTTTGAGGCCTATATAATGCCCCCCATTGTAACACTTGAACACACAATTTGAAGTTATCCATTTTTGAGAGCTCTGCTTTATTTCTGAGTGTTCTCCCTGCTGAGAGTGCTTAATTGTTTATGGATTCAAGCACACCCCCTTGTTGATTCAAGGGTTGAAGAGGTTAGTTCTATGGATACCAATTCTAGCCCTTCTTGAAGAGGAAGGTTTGTGGATTCAAGCCATTGTTCTTATTATTCCTCTGCTAAGGTTGCCTCATTGAGGATTCAAGCCACTGCTCTTCATTGTTCCTACGCTAAGGCTGCGTTAGAAGTCCATGACAATATGTTATGATCAAGTGGATTGTGATGAGATCATAATAGACTGATAGTTAGTCTTTCAACATATGTTATACATATTCCTATTCGTGGGATGTTCGAGAAGGACATCAAATTATCCAAAAAGAATACACTATCTGATGTGACTCATACAATGAGTATGGTTGATCTTGTGGCCATCGATGTAGAGACACCTTGGATAGATAGCAGGTGCTCTTTGGAGAAAGAGTTCAGTGAATTGATCCGTATGAATCCTTGAATGGTATTATACTAAACTGGCAATCAAGTTGATTCATGTTACGGTTGTGTACATGGTCTTTTAACTTGAGACACCAAATACTTCTTGTGGATAGAGGATCGTGTTTTGACTATGAATTGTGAATTCCTAGCCACGGGATCTCAAAAACGTTATAGATTGGATACAACATGAAGTCCCCGAAGGTGATTGAGTGGTTAAGATGAGATCATCTACCCTCGGTATGAGATGAAATCTTCATTGACTCAAGGAATGAGATGTAGTTAAACCTTTGTCCAAGGTAGTAAAAATATTAGAGAAGTTGTTCTCGATGATTTCCTACTCGCATCAATACTAAACTAAGTGAAAAATTAGGATTTGACAATTAACCATACCCTAAGTCATTCATGAGTGTTGCGTGGATGAAGGATTATATGTGCACGATAACTAATGACGACAGGGTTCTATGAAAGAGTTCTAATATACTGTATATCTCTTAGAGCACGTGGTGTAATATGGCACCCATTGGGTTGACAACTTGATAACATGCATATATAAATTAAATTCTTATCCTATTTAACTAATATTCATGCTTATTTTATGTAATTATGATGCATGTTATTATAGTTTTATGAATTTTCTCCATTGGTATGTCATTTTACTAAAGTCCATGTTTTTGAATTATTTAGGGTTAATTATGTCTTTTATTGATGTTTGATCCTTTGAAATGTTAAATAATTAGAAATTAACTACTTTTCTTGAGTTATTTTGACTCTAGTTGCTAATTAAAATGATTAATTTCAATAAGAGAGTGATGGGATGATATAAAGTAGAATTTTTCAAGGATTATTTAAGATTATTTTGAATTCACCCTTTTTTTTTTGTTAGAATTTATATTTTTAGGTGGCATGATATTAAAGATGAAGAAATTTTTGTTACAATGGAGTAATTTTGAGTCAAAAAGGAGTTATATAAAGAAAGATATGAATTTCTGAATTTTATAGAATTTTTTGGATTTTATTTTGATTTTTAGGGCATTTTCCAGATTTAATTCCTTTAAAAAGGACAAAAATCGTGGGGAGAAAATTGTAGGATCATGGCTGATAACATGTATTTATAAATTAAATTCTTATCTTATTTAACTCATATTCATGCTTATTTTATCTGAATATAATGCATGTTATCATAGTTTTTATGAATTTTCTCCATTGGTATGTCATTTTACTAAAGTCTATATTTATGCATAAGTTAGGGTTAATTATGTGATGTATTGATGATTAATCTTTTGAAAGGTTAAATTAATAGAAATTAATCACTTTTCTTGAATTACTCTGACTTTAGTGGATGTTTTGAAGAAAAATTTCAAGAAGAAAGTGTTATGATAATATAAAGAGGATTTCTTAAGAGAAGATCTAAGTTAATCATAAATTCATCTGATATACTTCTTTGAAATTAGATTTTAATGACATGATATTAAAAAGAAAGAAATTTGTGATCCAATGGAGAAAATTTGAGATTAAAAGGAGTTATAATTTTAAAGATATGGATTTCTGAATATTTTGGATTTTTTTGGATTTTTTAGAATTTATTTATCGATTTTATTCCTTAATTAAAATCGCAAAAAGGGGTTTATTTTCTGCAGGACCTGCAGAGGACACGTGGTGCGTGGAGCTGACGTGGCGCGCGGGACCCACACGGATGCGATGTGGCACGCAAGGCCACGTGGCAGAGCCACACGAGCCCACGCAGCGCACAGGTGCCGCGGATGCCCGGGTGGCACCACGTGGCGAGAGGGCTGGCAGGTGAAGGGCCCACGGGTTAGTGGGCTCTGGTTAGTATATTGGGGTGGTAACGCAAGGGCATTATTCCGCCCCACATTATATACTCGCCAACTCCCGAAGTTTCTTCCATGTGGGGCTATGTTCCCGCGGAACTCTCTCTATGCAAGACACGTGGCGGAAGGAGACGCGTTGGATACGATTGCATCAAATGGAGAGTGTTGATGCGGTGGACTCGGTGTCCACTGGATCACCATCACAAAACGTGCGCTAAAAGGGATTTAAGTGAGCCCGATGGACGACCCACCTTGCAACATGTGGCATCGCAAGGAGATCCCGATCAAGATCCGATGGGAGAAATAAGAGGAAAGCGTGGGTCAGCGTCGTGTGATCGTGGAGCGCCACGTGGACACATCGAGACACTCCAATCAAGATCGGACGGGCAAAATGAAAGGGAGATCGTGGGCCCACGTCACGGGATCATGCCTCATCTTGTGCGCACGATCATGGATGTCCATCTGATCTTCTTAAGATATAATGGTCCACGTTTTTTGGGCAGAATCTCCTTATAAATTCTTATGTTCTTCCATTGTAACTTAACTTTTGATCGATTTGTGAAGCAATTAAGTGAATTTGAAGGAAGATCTTGAGTTTGTCATGAATCTCCTGCGTTTACACTTGATCACGATCCGATTAGGGCAGGATTCATCGTGATTAACCGTCAGATTCGATCGAATTTTCCCCTTGAACGCCGAACGTCCATCGAGGAAGAAATCAAGCCAATACTCTTCAATCCGTGTGAATTGAAGCCAAATCTTCACGGAAATCAAGTTAGCAGTGAGATTCGATCGTTTATATGATGGTAATTTGAGTTTTGATTAGATTTAGGAAGTTAATTTTGTGTGTAAAGTCATTTTGTTCTTCAATTTCACCCAATTTTGGTTGAAATTTTTGCTGATTTTGAAAATAGGATATCTCTTTGATATTAACCCCGAATCACTTGATTCTAGTTTTAATAGATTACTTATTTCATCAGCTTTCCGTGGATACAAAATTCATAAAATTCAAAGATCATTTGACCCCTTAATTTAACGTTTGACCAACCACTGTTCATTTTCAATCCGAATTTGGGTATTGCCTTGCGGGATCAATTACTCTTAAAATATAAATTGGAATTTGACTATTTTAGTCTCTTTAGAATTCTATGGTTGTTATCTTTCTATTGATATATCAATTGCAAGATTTGGATATCATTTGATAAGTCAATTTGAAGATTTTCTCTGAAGTATTTATTTCGGGATTTTTCTGATCTTTGATTTTGAATAATTCATAATAAATTTATTTCTTATAAAAAAATCACGAATTTTATATTAATAAATTCCATTTTCTCTATAGATTCTGAATATAAAATTTTCTTAATCTTCTGACCTCTTTTAATTCTTTGATTTTACAGAAAGTCGACTATTGGTCAAAGTCAACGCTTTGACCTTGACTTTTGACTTTCCTTTGTCAAATCAGAGGTCTAAAATCTTGAAATATCATATATAATATATTTATAGAATTTATATTCATAAAATCTCATTTCCACTTCTTAAAATCTTGAATTAAATCTAAGTTTGACCAAGTCAACTCTGGAATAAAAGTCAACCTTGTTCTCTATGGATCGACCCGATACTTACACTTTACTTGATTTTATATCTTTGTCATTGTGAGTTTGGAATGATAAATTTTGTTTGACCGACGTTTATGTGTTTTAACGACCACATTAAATGCTTCATCAGTGGCCCACTTAAATCGCGCAATCTCAGCCGTTGAATCATTCTTTAGCAGATCGGACGGTCCGCAATTTTTGCGATGAAATTTCTTATAAAACTCGATGTTCTCCCTATGTAAACCTAACTTTTGGTCAAATCGTGAAGAAATTAAGTGATTTTGAAGGAAGATCTTAAGTTCTTCATAAGTCCTTTGCTTCCTAAACTCAATTCTGCGTCTATTGAAGCAAGTTAATCACGAATTATTACAAGAAAATGATCAAATTCTCACATTGAATGCCGAACATACGTCGAAGAAGGTTCCAGAGAAATTCTCCATAATCAAGACACTTTGAGGCTCAATCTTTGCGTTAATCAGGTTAGCATTGTGAATCGATCATTTCCCTTGCAATTTATATAGTTTAGATTAAATTTAGATAGGTAATATCATTCTAGAAATCGAATTTTTCTTCATTTCGCCCAAATTTGGGTGTGGATTTTTGCTGATTTTGAAACACAGATTTCTCTGTAATCTTAAGTCCAAATTGTTTGATTTTAGTTTCATTGGATTTATTATTTCATCAGCTTTCAGTGGATAGTAAATCATAAAATTTCATCACCGTTTGACCTTTCAATTTAATGTTTGACCATTGACTGTTCATTTTCAATCTGAATTTGGGCGTTGACTTGTGGGGGCAATAACTCTCAAAATACAAGGTGAATTTTTCTAATTTTAGTCTTTTTAGAATCCTCTGGTTGTTAGCTTTCTATTTATATGTGAATCGCATGATTTGGATATCGTTTCATTAGTCAATTTGATAATTTAAACTGAATTAATCATTTTGAAATTTTTTTGATCTTTGATTTTCAATAAATTATAATAAATCTATAACTTCTTGAAAAATCAATGAATTATATATCAAAATTTATTGGGTAAACATCATATACTGGCACCACCTTTACGGTAATGCTCAGATACTAGCACGACCTTTTTTAAGGCTCAGATACTGGCATGACCTTTCTAAATTCTCAAATACTGGCACCACATTGCTTATGTCCCCCACTTGGCTGCCACCTGGCTGACAAGTCACTCTCTCTCTCTCTCTCTCTCTCTTTCTCTTCTCCTTCTCTTCTTTTTCCTTCCCCTCTCTCCCGCACGCGCGGTGCGTGCGTAAGAGGAGGGGGGAGATTTCTTCTCCCTCTCCTTTCCTTCCTCTCTCTCGCGCTCTCTTCCTTTCCTTCTTTCTTCTCCCGCTCTTTCTCCAGGTTTCCTCTCTCCCGTTCTCCTTCTCTTTCTTCTCTCTCTATTTCTCTCTTTCCGGAAATTTCCGTTGCGACGGAAATTTCCTTCTTTCTCTCTCTCTCTTCTCCGCTCTCTCCTCCTCAGAGAGGAGCATTCTCTCCCCCTTCCTCTCTCTTCCGCACTCATCTCTCTCTCCCGCGTCGGTTCTTTTTCTTCTTCTTTCTCTCTCTTCCGCGTTCGTCCCCAGCTCACCTTCTCCCTCTCTCTCTTCCTCTCTCGCCCTCACTCTCGCGACGGAAATTTTTCCGTCCCGAGGAGAGGCGGAGGAGAAGCTCCTCACTCTCTCTCTCTCGCGCGCGTGCGCGTGGGAGAAGTGGAGCTCTCTCCCTCCGGATTTCGCTCCTCTCCTCCCTTCTCTCTCTCCTTCTCTGAAACAAAAAAATTCTCTCTCCTCTTCTTATTTTTTTCTTCGCTTCCTCTCTTCCTCCGCGATTTGTCTCTCTCTCGCGACGGAAAATAATTCCGTCGCGAGGAGAATGGGGAGGAGAATGGGAAGAACAAGCTTGTGGTGGTGGAGTTCGCGGAGACCAAGAGCGACCAGAGCCGTCAGATCTATCCGGCGATGGTAGAGCTCAGCTACATGTGCGGCGACGTGGTCTTCATCCTCGTGTTGGGGGGACGAATCCGACGCCACCAGAGCGCTCTTGAAACGAGAAGGAATCGAGAATGTTCCCCACTTCAACTTCTACAAGACCATGGAGAAGATCCACGAAGAAGAAGGGATCGGGCCCGACCAGCTCATGGGAGACGTTCTCTACTACGGAGACAATCACTCGCTGGTGGAGCAGCTTCACGGCAGAGAAGACGTGGAGGCGCTGATGGCGAAGACCAAGGAGGAAGGAAAGATGCTGGTGCTGGACGTGGGGCTCAAGCATTGTGGGCCGTGCGTTAAGGTGTATCCGACGGTGATGAAGCTCTCTCGTTCCATGAAGGACATCGCCGTCTTTGCGCGGATGAACGGAGATGAGAACGAGAGCTGCATGCAGTTCTTGCGAGACATGGAAGTTGTGGAGGTTCCTACTTTCCTTTTTTTATTAAGGAAGGAAAGATCTCCGGCAGGTACGTGGGCTCCGGAAAGGGAGAGCTTGTCGGCGAAATTCTAAGATACCAAGGCGTCGGCCTCACTTGAATTCTCAGATACCCTCACGGCAGTTCTTCCCTTTCTAGTTTCTCCCGATTTAATCTTGAGCCTTTATCGATCGAAAGAGGAGACTATTGTTTCTCTCTCTTCGTCTAAAATATAGTAAGGGCTTTATTTGATGTATCCGAAAAGTGAGGGAGATCGGGAGAGTGAGGCGGGGGAGGGAGAGAGATCGAGAGAGAGAGAGAGAGAGAGAGAGAGAGAGAGAGAGAGAGAGAGAGAGAGAGAGAGAGAGAGACTTGTCACCCAGGTGGCAGCCAAGTGGGGGACAGAAGCAATGTGGTGCCAGTATTTGAGAATTTAGAAAGGTCATGCCAGTATCTGAGCCTTAAAAAAGGTCGTGCTAGTATCTGAGCATTACCGTAAAGGTGGTGCCAGTATATGATGTTTACCCAAATTTATTCTATACTAGATGATAGGATCACCTAGAATAGATGATGAGATCATCTATTCTTGGTGCTTCAACTATGTTGTTTTGGTTCAACATCTACCCCTGCAATCATTATTTTGGTCAAAAACTTAGAGAGTTTGTTGAGCTTTAGACCCCCAACAACTTAGAATCATTTTGAATAACTAGAACTGCATATACAAAACAAATCTAAAGCAAAAATTATATTACTTTTTCTAGGTGAAAAAAAATTGGGAGAAGGTATGTCCAATGGTGGTATTTAGCTCTCATCCCTTTTAGGGCCTCTCGTCTTCACCTCTTATATAAGGACTTATCTACTCTCCTTTTTATGAATATTATATGACCTATGAGCCAATCACACTTTCATGTATCTTTTTATATTCATTGAAATGATAGTTATTTATTGTCATTCTTGTGTGATGTTTGTAATGAAGTCTATGAGCACATACAATAACTAAGTGAATTATGATGAGATCATAATACAATGATCACTAGCCTTTAAACATGTGTTCTAAACATTCCTATTTGTGAGATATTCGAGAGGAACATCGAATTATCTGGAAAGAATAGTAATATTTGATCTCACTCATATGATGAGTGATTGATATTATGTGGCCTAGAAGCCAATCACACTTTCATGTATCTGGTTTATGTTCATTGAAATGAAATTTATTCACTGTCATTCTTGTGTGACGGTTGTAATGAAGTCCATAAGCATGTGCAATGACTAAGTGAATTATGATGAGATCATAATATAGTGATCACTAGTCTTTAAATATATGTTCTGAACATTCATATTCGTGGGATATTTGAGAAGGACATCGAATTATCCGTAAAGAATAGCACTATCTAATTCAACTCATATGATGAGTATGGCTGATCCTATAGCCATTGGTATAGAGACACTAAGGATAGATAGTGGGTGCTCTTTAGAGAAAGAGTTCACTAAATTGATCTGTATGAATCCCTAAATCGTATTATACCTAACTGTCAATCAAGTTGATTCATGTCATGGTTGTGTATGTGGTCCTTTGACTTAAGACACCAAAGACATCTTGTGGATTGACGATCGTGTTTTGATTATGACTTACGAATCTCTAGCCACGGGATATCTTAAAAGTTATATATTGGATACAACATGAAGTCCACGAACATGATTGTATGATCAAGATGGGATCATCCACCCTCGGTATTTTAGGAGATGGACTCAAGGAATGAGATGCGATGAAATCCTTGGCCAAGGTATTAGAAATATCGGAGCAGGAATTCCCGATGATTTCTACACGCATCAATACTAACTTGAGTGACCGATTAGGGTTTTGACAGTTGACCATACCCTAAGTCATTCATGATTCTAATGTGTATTAAGGATTATACATATATGATAATTGATGACATGAATGTTCCATAAGTGAGTTCTTACATACTCCATATCTCCCAGTGTATGTGGTGTAGCTTGGCACCCAACGGGCTGACAATTCAACCTATCAATTGGGTTAAATCGATCCTTGATTAATTAATCTATATGTGGATATGGATAATTAATTAAGGTTGACCAATGAGGTGTTATTTGGTTTATAGAGTTATTAACTAGTGAGATATATGGACCTAGAGGGTCACACACATAAGGTCTATGGATGTTGGTGGATATAGACATAACTATGAGGATTTTTATGAAAAAACCTCATACCAAATATCTATAAATAGGGGGAGAACAACTATAACTCAAGTTGCACATGCAAGCCTTGTGGGAATTCTCTCAATTCTTCTCTTTCTCTCTTGGTAAAGAGCTTTGAAGAGGAGATCAAACCATCTGGAGACCGTGTGGATACTGATAACATGCAATCTTAACATGATAAAACATGACTATTAATGCAAATTAAGGCATAAAACATTTCATTTTTATGCATGTTATCATACTTTGAGTGAATTTCTATCATTTCATGCAATTTTATGTTATAATCTCAAAATGCGTTAATTTCGGGTTAATTATGATGAATTAAAGATAAATGATTTTATAACATATCTTTACTTGAGATTATAAGTGGTTTTTAAAGTTAAATAATGAGAGAAATTATTTTTATAAACATTCATTTAATTTTCTAAAGTTAAAATCTTAAAGAAATGAATGTATTTCTGAGATAAAAATTAAATCTCTTGTTATTTAAATAATTTGACTTTTTATAATGATATATAATTGAATTTTAGAGCCAATGAAAAAAATCTGGATTAATTTGGAGTTGTATTTTGAAAGTTATGAATTTTCTAATTTTTAGGGTTTTTTTGGAATTTTTCTGAATTTATTTTCGATTTAAATCGTTAAAAATAATTAAAATAAGGCAAAAAAGGGGGTATTTTCGCGCGGGACTCACGTGGATGCGATGTGGCACGCAAGGCCACGTGGCAGCGCCACGCGGGCCCACGCGGTGCCTACGCACTGTGATGCGATGCATATTTTTTATTTATCATATATAGTTTTCTAATATATAGCCTTCCGTTTATCGGAAGGGATTATTAACCCTCTAAATTGTCGCATCTTATAAACCCAGCGTTTCCAATTATTTTTTACCGTGTGGGACTATGTTCCACGTTTTGTTTTAAATGCAGGCGACGTGGATCAACGCGAGGCGTCAAATCAAAGGCGCGATGAAGATCGCGCGTGGATCGCGTGGACTTAAAGTCCACCGGATCACAAATCAGACACGTGCTCTAATTGGGACTTAAGTGAAATGATCGCGACCGTTGATCTCAAGGAGTTATAACGGTCGAGATTTAATCGCGATGAAACGCATCAGGAGCATCGGATTGCGATCCAACGGCAGCGGTTTCACGCGTTTTATAATGCATCAACACGTGGCCTTCTCTCACGCGTCCGATCGCGATCGGACGGTCACGACTTAATGGTAACGATTCGTGATGAACCGTTTTATCAGAGCCGTTAATCAAGACGATCAGACGGTTACGCCCAATTCGCCTATAAAATGAAGTGTTCTTCGATTTTGTAAGACATTCTCGGATGTATTCATCAAACTGATCTATCTAAACCCTGACGAGATGAGACCGCGAGATCATTGATTTCACACGGTCTCGTGTCAAAAATTATTCCAAACTTACCAATTTGGGGAATTAAGAGTGAATTGAAGGGTATAATGGTAAATAAGGGTCGAATCCACAAGGAATTAAGGTATTTTCGAGATATCTTTTAGAATTTGGTCAAATTGGACGATGAATTGAGGTGAGAAATTGAGGTGTTTTTAGAAAGAAGACTTCAAAACGAATCCACTGAATCAAAAATCATCGAATTTGGACTTGATTTCACGGAGAAATCGAATTTTGAAGTGGAGAGAAATTTTTGGACGTTAAAATCGTGATTTTGAGCTAAATTTGATGAAATTAAAATGTAAAACCTAATCTAAAAAGAAATTAAACATAAATGGCAGATTAGGAAGCAAAAACCGCTCCCACTAACCCCCGATTGCGATCAAATCGCGGCGATTAAGCTTCGTAATCACGAAGAACCCGAAGAACGCGATCGGTGGATTCAAGCTGCGATTTCTCCTTCAATTCTCCACCATATCTTGATTTCAACCCCATCGTGGATGCGGAATTGAGAGAGGAAGAGGATGGAATCATGAGAAACGAGAGGATCGGTGTCTAGACAAGTCAATTTGATTGAAATCCAACTCGAATACATACAACGACGAAGAACATTTCGTTTTATAACAATTTTGGGCGTAACCGTCCGATCGTTTCGATCGACGGTTACGATGAAACGGTCCCTCGTGGACCGTTTCGATTAAGTCGTGGCCGTCGGATCGTGATGGACGGCCACGATTTGATCCGTAGATAAACGTTATAAAACGCCTTGGATGTCGCCCCTTGGATCGCGATCGGATGGCTGAGATGCGATCCGCGCCGGAGCATCTCATCCGTTATAACGCCTTTAAAATGCCACGTGCGTTTTGATTGATCCGGTGGTCCACTCTCCACCCGATCGACGCGTGAGATCGATGCGTCGTCCCGATCCAATGCCTCTCCTCGCTCCACGTGGCCTGCGGTTAAAACAAATGTGTGGGACTTTAGTCCCACACGGAAAACGTTAATGAAATTCGTCGGGTTTATAACGCCCGACGGATTAAAGGGTTTGAATACCCTTTCGGGCTACGAAAGGCTGAATACCCCTTATTATATAAAGTATAAATAAATATATATGTATAATGCGCCACGTAGGCGTTGCGCGGGCCCGCGTGGCTTTGTCACATGGCCTTGCGTGCCACGTCGCACTCGCGTGGGACCCGCGCGCTTTTTACAATTATTTATTTATTTTAAACATTTTTAAATAGAAAATAAAATCGAAAAAATCCAGAAAAATCCCTAAAAATTGTAAAAATCATATCTTTTAAAATACAACTCCAAATTAATCCAAATTTCTGTCATTTGATCTGAAATTTAATTATCTATCATTATAAAAAGTCAAATTATTTAAATAACAAGAGATTTAATTCTTATTTCAAAAATACATTCATTTCTATAAGATTTTAACTTTAGAAAATTAAATGAATGTTTATAAAAATGATTTCTCTTATTATTTAACTTTAAAAACCACTTATAATCTCAAGTAAAGATGGGTTATAAAATCTTTAATCTTTAATTTATCATAATTAACCCTAAATTAACGCATTTTGAGATTATAACATAAAATTGCATAGAATGATAGAAATGCACTCAAAGTATGATAACATGCACATAAATGTAATGTTTTATGCCTTAATTTGCATTAATAATCATGTTTTATCATGTTAAGATTTCATGTTATCAAACCCCTCCATCCTTGAATATCTCACTTTTAATCTCTTCTAGACTCGATTCCGCTTCCACGGGGTGATTAAAAGTGAGATTTTATCGATCGATCAAGGAGAATTTGTCTCTTGAACACCGATGCTCACGTTCGAATTTGCGGAATGAATAGCCATCGATCCAGCGAATAATTGGATCGATTCGATCGTTTTCTCGGGTTAAAATACTTGTTTTCCCTCTAATCTATCATCATGTATCATCAATTTATAATTTAGGATCATAATTTAGCTTAATTTAGTCCTTAATTTCGGTTTTTAATCTTCCGATTTTTGGAAATTTCATCTCACTTCGCTCTTTGATTTCTTCGCGATTACTAATCCAAATCGAGTGATTTTTGATTTAGTGGATACATCTTTGAGTTATCTTTCTAAATCTACCATTTTCCCTAATTTCTCACCTCAATTCATTGTCCAATTTGATCAATTTCTAAAAGATCTCTAGAAAAAACCTTAATTCCATGTGGAGTCGACCCTTATTTACCATTATACCCCTCTATTTGTTATTAAATCCTTAAATTGGTAAATTCGGAAATATTTTTGACACGAGACCATGTGAAATCAACGACCTCGCGGTCCTGTCTCGTCAGATACTGCTAGAGGCTAAACACTTAAATAGCTTCAAGAACTCCTTCAAGGAAATCCTGTAAGTATGTTTTCTCATTCATACTAGATGACATGATCATCTATTCTCGGTGGCTTGGTGTTTTGAATATCCAATTAAATGTTTTCCATTGCATTCGATGTTTTGATCAAAATTTTGAAAGTTTATCGACATCAGAACCCAACAATGAGTATGGTTGATCTTGTAGCCAACGATATAGAGACACTAAGAATAGATAGTGAGTGCTCTTTGGAGAAAGAGTTCACTGAATGGATCCATATAAATCCCTAAAAGTATTATACTTAACTGTCAATCAGGTTTATTCATGCCATGGTTCTATATGTGGTCCTTTGACTTGAGACACCAAAGACATCTTGTAGATGGATGATCGTGTTTTGATTATGACTTACGAATCCCGAGCCATGGTATATCTAAAATGGCATACATTAGATATGACATGAAGTCCACAAAGATGATCGTGTGATCAAGATGAGACCATCCGCTGATGCAGGACCGAGTGCGAGACCGGTCTAACACCGCGTACTAAGGGTGAACTAGGGGAAATCTAATATGATGTAATAAACTGATAATGCAGACAAGCAGATCGCCGTCTCGGATGTCGCCGCCGTAGGCCCGGGGGTGCGCCGAGTAGAGTCCGTCCGGGAGTCCTTCCGATCCACGTCCTCGCGAGCGAAAGGCCGTGAGCCGTCGAGGGAAGCTCGACAGTCAACCCACCGGGTTGGACCACGATCGGAATCCTATCAAGTCGTCTAAACACTCGCCTATACTAAATCCCGAAGGCGGCGGAGACGGTGCGGGAAATACTAAAGGAAATATAGACTTGACGTAAAATAAAGGGGAAATGTGTGCCTAACCTGCGGGGCGCGAGCCCGGTCGGTCGTGTCGTGGGAGGTCGATCGGGCGCGGCACGGACGGGTGGCAGTCGTGGGCTTCTTCGGTGCCGTCGAGTTCGGGGATATCCACGGTACGCGTGCGGGAAGAGGGAAGGCCCGGTAAGGGGCATTGGGTTCCGGCGCGCTGGCTGGCAGAGGGTGGTATCAGAACGGCCAGCCAAACTTTCTGGGCGTCACGTTGACTTGGTGAAGGACGCGGTCAGCCCGATGAGTGGACTGGGTTCAACTCACGGGAGGTCCCGGAGGTCACGTCAGAGGGATGCTTCCAGGGAAGACGTTGACGTCAGGTTGGGGTCGTATGTCACTTCGATGTCCAGCGGCGCTTTATTTCTAGAGGAGGAGCCGAGCCGAGGTAGAAAAATAAAAGGAGGGGGAGGAAGAAGGAGAATCCCTTAACCAGAAGGATGGGAGGATCGGCGATTGAGTGGGGCACCGTAGGAAGAGCGGGTTGTCAGGGCTGGACGACACGGGAAGGGGGAGCGGTTTGGCCCCGCTCCGATGACGGAAATTTCGGCGGAGGGAGGTGCGGAATTAATTTCTGGAGTGAGGTCGGGAGTGCGGTCGGCCGTGTGAAAGTTTCGGGGGGTGGGGAAGGAGACGTGCGGATGGTGTTGGGGTTGGTGGGCGAGAAGATGTGGATTCGCGAGGTGTTCGTCAAATCTGGAAGTCGGGCAGGGAAGGGAACCGAGATTATCGTAGGGCGGCGGTAGGGGAATTTCGACAGGGTTATTTGGGGATTATTCCCAAGAAGTGGGGATGGGTACGTGGAGGATCTGATGGACGAGGGGACAGGGGAAATCGAGGATGGTGGAGATCGGACGGGGTGGTTGGTGACGGAAAGGTTGTTCGAAATCCGGCGGGGAGAATGAGCGTTCGGGAATTTGAGGGGAAGCGGAGGTCGAGACTAATCGTTGAAGAGGGTGATGGGAGGATGGTGGTCGGGCGATGGGAAGTTTGCAAAGGTTGATGGAGGTACGCGCGAAGAGGACGTTGAGGGGATTCGGAAGGGAACAGGAAATCCGGAATTTCGCGCCGGGGAAGAGCGATGGTCGGGAGGTTACGGGGAATCGGGATCTCGAACAGGGGAGGCGCGGGATCTGTCAAGTGGAACGGGCGGTTGGAGAGAGGCGGGATGTGGGGTAGGTGGGAAGTCGGGGAGCGGGATCGTAGGGAGGAGATCGGGAGAAGGGGGGAAAGGAGGCGGATCGGGACTCGTGGGTGGCTGTGGAGAGGGGGGAAGCAGGACGATGGAGATGGGGAGGAGTGTGGTGGTGGTGGCACAACCAACCTGGCGGCGGCGGCGGCGGCGGCTTGAGCGGTGACCCACCGGGGGTATGTGTGATAGGAGCAAGAGGAGGCGGCGGTCTCGGCGGCGGCACAACGGCGTGCGGCGGCGGCGGCGGTTGGTCTTCTTCTCCGATCTTCCTTGAGCAGCCACTTGAGGGGAGTTCACTCCTTTCTTTCTTCAAATGACGGCTAGGGTTTGTGGGGGGGTCCCTTCCCCTCTTATAGAGCCCATAGTGGGCCGAGAGAGGAAAGGGCCCACTTGAGGCCCACAACCCACACCTAAAACATACTCATAGAAATTTAAAGGTTCACAAAGGAAAATGGTCTCACGAATGGGATCCCGAAACGGAGAGAACCCACCTAATGGCCTAAAAGAGAAGGAAGAAGAGATGCAAAGGCCCACTTAAACACGTGCGGGCTAAATAAGTTCATAATAAAAGAAAAGACGGGAAAGATAACTCCACGCGCGCGCGAGCCCTGTGAAATGTGTCGTGGCGAGATGAGGTCCTCACTTGGTATGGTGAAACTCGACATCCTTCGTCTTCACCTGGCGAGGGGGCTGGACGCGCGCGGGTGTCGGCTCCTCCGGCGCCGTAGTGTCATGCCTTGGTGGCGACGGGGGTCGTACGCCACCATCCGCCCTCAGTATTTGAAGAGATTGACTCAAGGAATGAGATGTGATGAATTCCTTGGCCAAGGTAGTAGAAATATCAAAGAAGAAGTTCCTGATGATTTCCTACTAGCATCAGTACTAAGTTGAGTGACCAATTAGGGTTTCATAGTTGACCATACCTTAAGTGATTTATGAGTCTCATGCGGATAAAGGATTATACATTCATGGAAATCAATGAAGGAAAGGTTCTATAAGTGAGTTCTTACATACTCCATATCTCTTAGAGTACATGGTCTAGCTTGGCATTGAACCTGCTAGCAACTCTACCTACCGATTGGGTTGAATTGATCATTGATTAATTAATCTATATGTTAATGTAGATAATTAATGTGGACCGATAAGGTGTTAATGGGCCTATAGAGTTATTAACTAATGAGATATATAGACATAAAGGGTCACACACATAAGTTCTTAGGATGTTGGTGGATATAGACATTATTATAAGGGTTTTTATCAAAAATTCACATACGAAATGTGTATAAATAGAGGAAGAGTGACAACAACTCAAAGTGCTCGTACAAGCCTTGTGGGAATTCTCTCATTTCTTCTCTTTCTCACTTGGTGAAGAGCTTTGAAGAGGATATTCAACCATTTGGAGACCGTGTGAGTACCGTTAGAGGCTAAACACTTGAATAGCTTCAAGAACTCTTTTATGAGAACCATGTATATCATATATTCTTGTAATATGATCATATATTATTGGTGCCTCAATGTTTTGAATAATTGATTCAATATATTCTATTATATTTAATGTTTTGATCAAAATTTTAGAGAGATTATCAACCTTAGAACCCAATAGTTTGTTGTAGAGGCAAGATCAAGCGACGGATCGAGATTATAACGAGTCTAGTATCACCCAACCTAGGACTGACATAAAAAATAGGATTTGTGTGAGGATTTGGATATGATTTTCTCTTGTAATCCCCTCCATGGATAGTATAAAATATATTTCCCTTTTTATATTTTTAGAATTTTTTCTCTTTTCTTCAAAAAAATCTCTTATCTTAACCCAATGTTCCTATTGTTTACCATTCTTCCATCATTTTTCATTCCATCATTCTCATCTCCTCATTCCATCAATCCATTCTCAATATTTTTCTCATTATTTCTCATAAAATAGAAATATTTATTTATTTCTAATTTTGTTTAAATCATATTCCATTTCTTAGTCCTTCTATATTTCTCTAAAAGCACTAATCTCATTACTTAGGCTCACTGAGGATTTGACCCTTACTTTACCATTAGACAAAGTAAGGAATTATAATTATTGTTACATAAAATTGATTAAAAATTCCTCGAAATTGAGTTCATCAGGGTTGCTAGCAAGTGGGCAGCCTTGTGGAAAGTCTCTCCTTTCCTCTTCTCCTCTCTTGGTAAAGAGCATTGAAGAGGAGATCCAACCATCTAGCAATTGTGTTGACATCATTAAAGGCTAGACACTTGAACAGCTTTGAGAATTCTTTCAGTTCACCCTATAAGTATGGATTCTAAAGTATACTGGATGATAGAATCATCAATTCTTGATGCCTCTAAATTTTTAAATGTGCAATTCAATGTTTTGATCAAAATTTTGAAAGCCTATTAAGCATCAAATCCCATCACTTGGCGCTTCAATAGTTTGAATGTTTGATTCAATGTCTTTCAGTATGTTTAATTAAAATTTTGAGAGCTTCTTGAGCATCTGATTCCATCAAACATAATTGTAATAGCAACTAAATAACAAAGAGGTGGTATCGGTGATGACCCAAGAAACCTTGACAAAGAGCCATTGGCTTTGATACCATGTGAAATATATACAAAAAAAGAAGATAAAAATAAGATATTTTTTCCAATGTGGGATGAAGGCCCTAATTGGTCAACTCTATTGGGATAGAATATGACACCATGCAAAGATGAAAATCTACTAAGGACATGACAAACCCACAAAAATTTGATCTTGAAAAAGTGTTGAACATTATTGATGCACATTATTATTACTAGATCAAGAAATTGTTATTCAAGCATAATAGATGAAAAAAAATCACAAAAGGCGATAATGTGTGTCATAATCAAGAAAATTCGGAATTAAAATTGCCTAATAATCATGAAAATGTACATAGAAATGATATATTTAGATGTTTCACCTAAGGGCTCAAAGGTATGTCTTATGACTTACTTTGTGCTAAGATGGGCGTGAATGATGCTAGGATGACCAATTAGTTCCATAACAATGTAATCCACAATGCCATTACGGCCCATCTCCCTATTACCTTGTTCCTTCTTCTATGTATCTTTGTCTCTTCCTATCCCTATGTCTACACAGTCCAATGTCTCTTCCTCTACCTTCTCCCTATGTTTGCATCTTTGTTACTTGACACGGATTAAGAGCTTGTTTGTTCTCTTATCTCTCCCATACTCCTCGTCCATTATGCCTTGAGATGATCTCGGCTTGCCTCCACAATAAACATCAATGTTTTAGCCTGGGGTGCAAAGTGTAAAGATGTGTGTGTGCGCATGTGTATGTGTATTTATCTCTTTCTTTCATTAAACCTTTTTGTCGTAAATGTAGTTGTGCCTACTTTTTTGGACTCATCTGTCTCATCATATCTAGAGATATCTCTATCTCTATCTCTTCGGACAGTTAAACGCCACTTTTGCCTCACAATCTCTTCTCACAAAAGAGAAAGTTCATTGTTTCTTTTGACCATGGCACAACACTCTAAGAATATATTTTCCTAAATTTGTCGTCATCTAAATCTTTAGAAAAAATCTTGCCTTCAAATTTTTTCTTTGACTAATCCTTAATTACGATTTTTGGAGTGATGAAAATTTTAGAGTTGTAGCCAAAATAGTGAGTGATTCTTGCGATTTTGGTTATAATTTTTATTTTTATTTTCTTTTATGAATCTAACTGATCGAGGGATTCTTGACTTCTAATCACAAAAATGACAGACTTCATGTGAACTTGGAGTTATGGCATTCCTTTTCTCATCGTATTTGAGGCTTCTTGTCTAATCAACAATGCATTTATGGAAACATGTGCCTTTATAAGGAATCAATATGTGATTCTTACTACCGATATGTGGGTTCACTTCCCCACTCATTTTGGTTGCCCTAAAAATGGAGATATTCAAAGAAAGAGAAAATTTGGAGGGGAGGAGAGAGAGAATAGAAGAGAGAGAAAGGGCAAGAAAGTTTGGAAGGAGAAAAGACAGAGAGATATAAAGGAACTCATGAGAGAGAAAATTAAATTAAGCAAGAAAGATAATGAGGGTAGGGATCAAGAGAGCAACAATGAGAGGAGAAAGTAGAGAGACACAAAGGGGAAATGAATTGATGGTAATAGATGTTCCTGTATGAAAGATAAAGAGTGAGTAGATGAGGGAGAAGAGAGGGGATAAGATGAGAGAGAGAGAGAGAGAGAGAGAGAGAGAGAGCAACTAGGGAGAAGAGAAAGTAGAGAGATACAAAGGGGAAAGGAATTGATAGTAATAGATGTGCCTGTATGAAAGATAGAGTGAGGAGATGAGGGAGAAGAGAGGGGACAAAGATGAGAGAGAGAGAGAGAGAGAGCTTTGATCTCATTTTTTGGGCTTTGTGGTCCCAGAGGCCTGCTGAGGCCCATAACCTCTTCACCGCCAAGAAGCCCATACGGTGGCAGCACTTCCTAAATCTAACGGCCAAGAGGGCCTCAGAGTCAACGCAGGTCCAACGGCGTAAAATTATCTATGAGTCAACGCAGCAGGTAGCTGTAGATTCTCTCACGTAAGCTATGGTCGTCCTCTCACGTAAGCAGAAAGATATCACAAAAACGACGAAGAGAAAATCATTCCCTTGAGGAATCTCTCCCGAACACCTCCCTTTCAACTTTCTCTCTCTATATTTTTTTCTCCCGTACACTTCTCTATGCTTCCTCTCTCTAGATTTTTCATGCCCGTAAACCTCTCTCTAGTTTCTCTCTCTATAGTTTTTACTCGCGCTCCCTCGCTCTCTCTACCGTGTTATCTTCCGAGAGAATCACTGTCACTCCCGTGAACGTGACAGACGAGGTGCAGGGAAAATATCATGCTCCTCGCTCCAGAGCTGCCACCAACAATGGGATAAAAAGAGAGTCCATGGAGGGAGAGATATTACAGAAAGACGACGGCCCTCTCTCTCGTTCTCTCACCCTCACTCACTCTCTATCTCTCGGTGATTCTCTCCCTCTCTCTCTCTCTCTCTCCCTATTTCTATCTCTCTCTCCTTCTCTTTCTCTGACCCTCTTTCTCTCTCTCTCTGTATCCATTTTCCTAGAGACAGAAAAAGGAAAAAGGAGAGTACAGCACTGGTCCCATAAGCCGGACGTCGGTGAAGCAGTAAAACCAGCGGAAGGGAAAAAGGAGTGAAGTGTTCTTCCCTTTATCACGCGGTACAATCATGAGAAACAGATACTCCTTTCTCTCTCTAACAGATCTAGAGGACAGAGAGGAGAACCTCCAGGATCCTACGCTATCCCTGGATTCCCACGGAAAGCTTGGGGCTGATAAGAGCGAAAGGACAATTTCCACCTGGGCAGGATGATAAGATCTACTGTTTTTCAACTGTTTCCCTCTCAAGGTTTCCATGAAAAGGTTGGGCCTGATGAGAGAGGAAGGAAATTTTCCACCAGGGTAAAGATGATAAGATCTCCTGTTTTCCGACCGTTTCTCTCTCAAGGTTCCCAAGGGAAAGGCTAGGGTTGATGAGAGAGAGAGAGAGAGAGGGAGAGAGAGGAAATTTTCACGAGATTAAGATGATAAGATGATAAGATCTGCTCTTTCTTTCTGCTGTTTCTGCTCAATCCCACAAAAGAATGGGATTGAGAAGAGTGAGAACTTTGGGTATAATGGTAAACCTTTCTTCTCGTCAAACTGTTTCTCTCTGGAGTTCCCCATGGTAAGTTTAGAGTTCATGAGAGAGAGAAAGGAAAATTTCTACTCGGATAAGATGACATGCTACCATGCAAAGATCAGGGTTGATGAGAGAGAAATGAAATTTCCCGTCAAGGTAAAATTCCTACTCTTCTGCCAACTTTTTCTCTCTGGAAGTTCCCATGAAAAAGTCAGGGCTGATGAGAGTGAGGGAAGATTTCAACCAGGGTAAGACGATAAGCTCCCCTCTTCTTCCCACTGTTTCACTCTCAAAGTTCCGATGACAAGATGGGGTCAAGAAGAGAGAGAGAAAGGAAGTTTTCCAGCAGGGTAAGACAATAAAACTGTACTCTTCTTCCGACCGTTTCTCTCTCAAGGTTCCCCAGGAAAGAGTGGGGCTGAGAAGAAAGAAAGGAAATTTTCCACCAGGGAAAGACAATAAAACTATACTCTTCTTCCAACCGTTTCTCTCTCAAGGTTCCCAAGAGAAGAGTCGGAAAGCGAGATACTCCACCACTGTCATCTTCTACAGGCTGTTCACAAATTTCTAGGGTAAGATGAAGAAGATCTACCGGCCGACGCAGACTTGAAATCAGACTCCAGAGAAGCAAGATCAAGACCACCGCGCTGCTCTCTCTGAGAAGAAATCCCACCTCCAATGCTCCTCACAACGCTTCCAACTCCCAAAAAATCTCTCGTCATCATCCCATCCGATCCTCCAATGCTCGAAAGATTATCGTGCATTTTGGACTCCCGCATGGCACCGAAATCATGGCCAAACCCAAGAAATCCTCCCTGAGGTCTGCCTCCACTAGCAAGAGAATTCATGATATTTTGAATATGCGCTTCTTCTTCTCCGCCATTAAAGGTGGGTTTTGAAGAAGAGGAACTTGCAAAGCTTCTTAATAGTGGCGATGCATTTCCACTCGCTGTTGCACCAATTTGAGCTGCTTTCTGCAGTAGGGCAGTCGCAGAGAGATGAGGGAGAGATTGTTCTTGCTGCACGGAAGGGAAATCTATCTGATTCGGAAGCAAATTCCCTGGGAAGATATTTGAAGAATCCCCGATCTCGGAGAACAGTAAGTTTCCGTTTGAATTTGCTCCGCCGGTGCCACTGTTGGGGAAGAATCCGAGGTTAAAGAGATTGGAATTCGCTTCGCCGTGAAGATCAGGGAGATGAATTAGACTGTGGAATGGTTTATTCTGTGAGGAATCGTGGAACTGGGGGTTTGATCCGCCGTGGAAGAAGGAAGAAGAGTTGGCTTGAGGGGGGCGAAATTGAGGGGGATGGGGGGAGAGAAGATGGCTGAATTGGGAATTTTCGTGGCCAAGACGGAGGAGATCGGAGTTGGGAAGGTGGGATTGTTCATGCAGAGAAGAGATTTGGGTGTTGATTTGGGGAATGGAGAAAATTTGGTTTCCTATGGAGTTCAATCCGGGGGGAATTCTTGCGCTTTCTTGCGCTAGGGCATCGCAGAAGGCTCTGTGGGTGATGAAGCTGTCCCGCCTGAAGTTTTCCCAAAGATTAAATTAGGGTTAGTTGAATTAGGGTTTTCCATGTGAAAAGAATGAGGAGAACTATGGTCTATCTCGTGTACACTGAGTTTTGCCCGAATAAGGAAATTAGGGTATATTTTCGAGAGGAACGGAAGACAAATAGCGTATACGAAGAAAATTAGGTTTTAGCTACAGCAGACCTTACGTTTCTTCTTCTGCAACGGGAAAGTAAATGAAGAACGGGAAGGAGAAGTTTCCAGGAATTGGTGAAAGTTGAAAGGATGTTTCTTGCTAAGAACGTGAAAAGAATGGTCAACTCTCCCATTGATTAGGTCTCGAGCAAGAACCAAAAGTAGTGTTCTTCAACTTCCTGCGGAATCCGTCGATTCTTTCCGCAGAAGGAAAACGGAAAAAATAAAACGAACTCGGATTTCGAAGATCATTGTCGCAGTAGAATCCGAACAAACAGCAATCGCTGAAATCATGGCGAACAGAGACAAGTTTTCGCGGCGTTGATTCCGACGTTGAAAAGACGAGATCCTCTTTTTCCGAACTCGTAAAATCCGCCAGTTACTCACGGGAACTAAGCCTCGTAACCCTAACCCTAGAAATTCTAGAGAGAGAAAGAGTCGTACCGAGAGAAAAGAGTGCCGCAGTCGCAGCGATATTCGCGAGTACCGCAGGTTTTGGAGTGCGCCTTCCAGTCAGACTGAACGGCGTATCTCTTGGAGCACTTCTCACACTTCCATTTCTTCTCTCCGTGCTTCCTTAGATAATGTTTTTTGATGCCCGTGAGATCTCCGAGAGCTCGAGAAGGATCATGGTGGACGCAGGAGGGCTCCGGACAGAGATAAACTCTTTTTTTCACTTCTTTCGAGCTTTTCTGGCGGAGCTTCCATGGAAGATTGTGGCCTCTCCGATGCAGCTGAAGGTTTTGTTCTCGCTGGAAACCCTTGTTGCAGACTTCGCAGATGAATCTGTTGGTTGCCATTAGCGTTTTGGGAGATAGAGCGATGACTTCCGCGTCCGGATCTGCGCATGCAAAGAAGAAATTATTCGACAATTTCTTGGAATAATAAGAAATAAGGATACTTGCTCGGTGTTCCTGGAAGATTTCGTTTTTTCTTGAGAGGGGGAGCGACAGAAGTCGGATGATGAAGATCTTCTTCCCTGACGCCAAATAAAGACGATGATGAAGAAGCCGCCGCCATATTTTGCAGTCTCTGATCTGAATCTCAGGAGAAGAGGACGATCTTCGCTAAGAGCTTGTGATTTTTAGTATCCTGAGATCTGAACAGAAGAAGGGGAGTTTTCTAGATCCATCTGAGCTCTCTCAGATCAACAAGAAAACAAAGGAAAGCGGAAAATCAAGAGCGCAGTTGCACTCAGACATATCTCAGAGGAGAGAGAAAGAGGAGAGAGAATAAAACAAGTCAAGCAGAAGAGTGATTCTCTTCTTTCATCCCTTTCTCTCTCTTATTCTTACCTCTCCTCCGTGTCTCTGTCCTTTGTAATATTCCGTTATTGAGGTTTGTTTGTTTTTCCTAAAATTTTATTATTATTAGTTGCTGTCTCTCTCTACATCCACAACCCATCAGAAAATTACTGTGAGAGGAAGGAGTGAGAGATAGAGAAAGTTTACGGAGAGAGAGGAGAGAGAGAGAGAGGGAAAGGGTGATGAGAGACGAAGAGAAAGAGATGGATATTGAGCAGAGATAGAGATGCACATAGAGATGCTGCTGTGAGAAGTTGATACTAGGAGAGAGAGAGAGATACATAGAGAAATAGATAGCGAGCTGAGAGCGAGAAACGTAAGAAGAGGAAGATAGATGCAGAGAAAGAGGTAAACCGTGCGCATAGGGAAATCAGAGATACACTGAGAGAGAGAAAGAGAGATAGATACTGAGCAGAGAGAGACATAGACAGATATCGACAGATAGAGAGTGAGAGAGAGAGATTCAGAGACAAATAGATATTGTACCGTGAGAGGATGTGAGACTAGGGGGAAAGAGAAAGAGATATTCAGGGAGAAATGGATAGATAGTGTACAGTGAGACTGTGAGAGGAGGCGAGGCTAGAGAGAGAGAGCGAGAATATTCAGGTAGAAATAGATAGATATTGCACAGTGCGAGTAGATGAGACTGGGGAAGAGAGAGAAGAGAGAGAGAGAGAGAGAGAAGAGAGAGAAAGAAGAGAGAGATAGACGTAAGAAAAAGAGATAAACCGTGCGCAGAAAGAAATCAGAGATAAACTCAGCGAGAGAGAAAGACTCGTGACGGCAGTATCCCGAGGCAAGCTATGTCGTTATGCGGTTCGAATATCCACATCAACTCGACGCGGTAACCACTGCCACAAATTTCACCATCTAAATATTCGCGCAAGGTCAACCCTAGAACTGCAGAGTCAACACAAGAACAGGTTAACGACGATAAACCCTAATTTTTACAAAATTGAAGCTTTAATTTTCAGTTTCATGCTGAATAACCCTTTTCTCTCTGATTTAAAAAAATTTTGGTTTAATTTTCAGTTCAACGCAGAATTATCAGCTTAATTTACAAGTCTAAAAATGGCGTCTAGGGTTTGAATCGGCAAGAGAGAGAAGAGCGAGAATGAAAGTCACAGGTCCGTATCGGCGAGGTTTCTGTTTCTAGAATGCAGACTTCGTTTTTCTTGAAGTATGAGAGAGAAAGAAAGATTCAATTTGGACATCGTCTCTATTATTCGCCATCAAATCAGACAACAATCAGAGCATTGAACACGCATTCCATGGCGTTTGAGCAAGAAGACAGCATTGAACTGTATCGCGCCAAATCGCCGGCATTGATTTTTTTTTTGTTCGAAGCTGGAAAAGCCCATTTCTATCTATTTCTCTGAAATCCGGAACACATGCCGTCTGGGCTTCTCTCTGTGTTTTCCGCCATAGCTCGAAGCTCAAAGACGCGAAACAGGAGCAGACATGACAGTGTCTTTCTTCCCGGGAAGGAATGGAGCTCGCTAGCGTTTCAGATGGGTGACAGTAAGCAGAAAGATGCTAGAAATCAAGGGTTATTCATGTCCAGGGTTTGTCTCCATGCTCTGCTCGTCGGTTGCAGCCAATTGGGGGAGGCCACGTCGCTTCATTATTCTACCATTTAAACATCATTTTTATATGGATATCACCATGCACTGAACCTATAAGAAGAGAGAGAGATCAGCTTTTTATAATCAAACAAGATGTTGAGTCAGATATTCCAGGATCATCAAACTGCAAGAGTGAGAGAGAGAGAGAGAGAGAGAGATGTACGACGTTTTTGCACGTTTATTCTTGGCTGAGAGTGATGGACGATGTAGGAATTTACAAGTAAACATATTAAAATGATCACTGGTCATCCATGAAAATGTCTGATTGCTCCGGATATTCCCATCTCCCATGGTAAACTTAGAGGTTTTCATGCCTTCCCCCTCCTCTTCTCTCTCTCTCTCTCCCCTCGAGATCCATCTCTCTCCCCTCTCTCCCTCTCTCTAGATCCATCTCCCTCCACACTAAGCTCTCTCCCTACCTCCTCCCTCTCTCTCGATCCATCTCCCTCCACACTATTCTCTCCTCTCCCTTTACCATTACTGCTCTCTCTCCCTCTCCGTAGATCCATCTCTCTCTTTCTCTCTTTCCCCCCTCTCTCCCTCTCCAGATACATCTCCCTCCAAATTATTCCCTCTCTGTTTTTCCCGCTCCCTCTCTAGATCCAACTCATTCCGCACGATTCTCTCTCTCTAGATCCATCGCCCTCCACAGTTCTCTCTCCTCCCCCTTTCTCTCATTTCTCTCCCTCCAACCTACACACTCTATCTCTCTCTCTACATCCATCCCCTAGTTTATCTCCCTCAACACTACTCTCTCTCTCTCTCTCTCTCTCTCTCTGCATGTATATATCTATCACGGTCAACTTCTTGAAATTTTGAGAGTGAGAATGTCTTTTCTTGGAAGTTTCATGATCTGGCAGTATCCGGCATGACGGACATCGACGGCTGCACTGTGGACTGAATCAAAAGGGAAACGACGAGCTTGCGGTCATTCTCACCTCGAATTTTTTAAGCTCCGTTGTTCCAAACGCGGTCCCCTATCTTCACTTTTTCGATGACTTCCCCTGGAAGATGATCATGACTGGATCAAAAAAATCATCGATCATCGAGATGATCCTCGAGAGGGAGAGAGAGATACGATAAAAAATTGATCCAACGGGAATATTTTCTTGAAGAATAATCAAAATGGCATATTCAAAAATCTGGAAACAAGGTAAAATAAAAATCTTTTTTTTACAAATATGTAGAAATATATTTTCGTTCCAAGTATTTCTCGATTAACTTGATTAATCCCAAAGGAAGAAAAACTAATGAAAATGGCATATTCATAAACTTGAGAAATATGGGAAAACAAAAAATTCAAGAATTTTTGAATGATTTTTATCGATAAATGATAAATAAATGAAACTAAACTCATTTAATATAGTAAATTTCACCTCGATATGTCCTAGCTTGACCATAGCTTTCTCTAGAGTTTAGACTTGAGAGGTGTGAGGATAAGCTTTCAACCATCATGCTTTCCTTTTCAATCCTTTGCATTATTGCTCAAGAATTTGAATTTTTGCAAAAAGAATTTCATCTTCAAACCCATTTATCTCTCATTAAAACTGCTAAATTTAAATTTAAAAAAAAAGACTATGAAGTTCAATTAGTGATCGGCAATTCGATCAGATCGACGTGATCATGATGAATATTTGGTTCATCAATGGAATCCACTGATCAACCCATGATGGATCATGATCAAAACATCACTCGGAGGCAGTGATCAATCGGAGAACATGGATCAACGATCAAATCGGTTCCGTGCTCGAATTGCCTGCATCGATCATGACGATTGGTCAATTATCTCCCATTTTTATTTGATCGTTAATTTTTTAAAAAAATGCATGTTTTTAATTGCTTGCATCGATCATGATGATCTCATCTATCATGCCGATTGGTCAATTATCTCCCATTTTTATTTGGTCGTTAATTTTGAAAAAAAATGCATGTTTTTACTCTTGGTGGCGAAGTAGAAGAGGAGAGTTTACCATCTTACGTTGCACCGCGGTACAGGACAGACAGGGTGTGCCCTCGTCTTTTAGGCGGCGGCGGCACGCGGTCTACCGTGGATTCCACGGGTGATATCTGGCGGGGTCCACGATGTCAGCTGTTCAGCCGCGAGACAGCGAACGCCAAAGGGAAACGCCATTCGCGGGTCCCAGTAACTATTTATTTATTTTTTTAATTACAATTCGATGCTTTTCATGGGCCGATTCTGTCTGCTGTGCACGTGAGTCTGCACGTGACGCGTGGGTAACTCTTCGTGGGGCCATCTCAAGAAGAGAGAGAGATGGGGAGAGCGACAGATTAAGAAAGAGCTAGAGAGAGAGAGAAGCGGACAGAGAGGAAGGTGCTACACGAAATGGACAACGGGTGCAACAACTCTCGGCCCACGCAACGAACAAAATATTCCTTCGATTATATATATCTCTCTCCTCTCACTTTCTCTCTCTCTCTCTATCTCTATCTCTCTCTCTCTGTTATCTCTCTGTCTTGCATGATATGCATGTCATGATGTTACTCGCACGTGAAGCTCTATGATAGCTGTCTGCGCTGAGCTAGTATCGCTGCCAGTGGACCACCGCATCTCCTCCGGTCAGGAAAGAGAGGAGTGAGACAGAGAAATGAAATTGTAGAAATAGAGATAGAGATAGAGGAGAGATAAATGAGGTGAGATGTTGATAGAGAGAAATGGATGGATGGCGAGTGCATGAAGCTAGAGAGATAATGATGTAGATAAAGAAATGGACGGCAGGAGAGATAGAGCTAGATAGAGACATCGACATTTAGATAGATAGATATCAATATATCTACATATAGTCTAGAAGCATAGAAGATCGATACCAATATATATAATCTACAGCAGATCAATAGATAAATATTTGTTTATCTATTTATAGATTAGATAGATAGATAGATAGATAGATAGATATCAGTATATCCAATTACAATTAATATAGTTTGTTACTTAGATAGCTAGATATCAATATATGTCGCTATAGTTAGGGAAATAGATGGATGGATAGATACCTAGATTGATATAAAAGATAATTATAGTTACATAGATAAATAGATAGATAGAGAGATGTATCCCGGTATGTCTTTTTATATTTAGGTAGATGAATGGATAGATGGATACCAATATCTCTATCTGTAGTTATAGATAAATAGATGGAATGATAGATAGATTCATAGATACATAGACATATGCATAGATAGAGATGATGGATAGATAGATATGTATATACATATAGACTTTGATAAATATGAATTGATATAAAGGTAGGGAAAACATAATGAAAGATACATAGGAGATAAAAATAGAGACATAGAGATAGTAAAGAGAGGTACCCATAGGTAATGAAGACAGAAGGTAGATAGATGCAGATAAAAACACATGGGCATTGAGAAAAAGATGGAGCTATGGATATAGACAGCTAGAGAGATGGAGATAGATGGAGAGACAAACATTGGTAGCTTTTTGTTAGAGAGAGAGAGAGAGTCAATGAGTGGTGCTTTATTGAAGAGGTTTGATACCTTAGCCCATTACAAAAGCCCATAGTCTCTATGGACAATCAACGGCCCAAGACCTGCGTCATCGTTGACTTTTCCTTCGACTAAAAAGGCGTTTTATCTTGACTTTGCCTCTCGACGACGGCTTAATAGTATCTACATTCTTTCATTTGTTCCTTATTTCCGAAGAAAGAATTCTTGATGATCATTGAAGAAAGAATTCTTGATGCACAGGGAATGATGATCATCGATTAGATCGCCATGATTAGAAAGATGTTTAAGGAACTAGACCATTCGATGACTTGAAGGATGAACTTGTCAAAATCTGCGACCATTCAACTTCTTTCCAATGCTCAGGGATCGATAGAGAGAGCGATCGCCGATCTGAGTGTCGATGTAATCATGGGTTAATTGAGATGGAGGATTTAAAGGGGTACTTTTGTCCCAAAAAAAATTGAAGTTTATTGATCGTAGATCATTGATCAGACGGACAATTAGTTAATAGGGGTAATTTTGTCATTTTTTTAATTAAATGAAGATTACTGATGGTTGATCTGATTACATTCCATCTATTAACCATCAGATGACTGATCTATGGACATCGATCACTATGAAGATCAGATTTTCTCTGTGATTGGAGATCATGATCATCATTGATAGATCGGTTGAATCCCTCCATCAGCCAATATAAGATCATGATCAAGACAATCAGATCGGATTGCATGCATCACACATTCGAGTATATAGACAATAAGAATAAAATATGAGGCGATGACGTGATGGACGAATTTATTAAACCTCTTCCGCGTGGATTTAATATAGGGGGATCGAACGGTGATCCTTGAATCTCAACCGTTGATACGGTGCTCCCTATTTCATCCAGAGACTTCCAAGTAGGTAAGTTTCCCTGATTTCCATCATCGCTCATTTCGAAGACTTCCTCCGGTCGGATCTCCCATGGCTACCATAGGAAACAACAACCTGAATGCAAAACTGGTAGATCAAATATCTGCAATTATCTTACCTTTTTCTTCTGGATCTTGGATTCTTTTTGTTTATTTCATCCGAGGTCGCCGATCTGCTTAATTTTCTGTTTTCTAATTGGATATCTTCAGGTCCTTTTGGGAGATATGGGTGCGGGAAAGTCCAGCCTCGTATTGCGTTTCGTGAAGGGACAGTTTCTTGAATTCCAGGTATAAATTTAGAGTATCTCGATTTCTTCGATGTTGAATGAAGATTTGGGGCTTAATAGGAGTCGTGAAGTTTTTAATTTATTCTCTTTAATTTTCTCGATTATTATCCGAGGATTAGTATATCTCCTTAATTCAATGCTTTTTTTTTCATCTTGTAGGGATTAATTGGAGTTTTTCAACATAAGTTTAATTAATTTATCCCCTGTTTTCTGTAATTGACCTTCCTATCATCTGAAATAATTCAAATCTTATTCATTAAGCTCTGAAACTTAGTATATCTCCTTCATTCAGTGCTAAAAGTGTTTTTCCATCATCAACGGCTAAATTGGAGTTTTTTTGGTATATCTTCTTTCTCTTTCCAGGAATCAACAATTGGAGCGGCGTTCTTCTCGCAGACGTTGGCTGTGAACGATGCCACCGTTAAATTTGAGATCTGGGACACTGCCGGACAGGAGAGGTACCATAGCTTAGCTCCCATGTACTACAGAGGCGCCGCTGCAGCCATCATTGTGTACGACATCACCAGCACGGTACGATATTTACCCTTCCACTTCTAAAAATCATTGCTAATCTTTTCTACATGGTTTATATTTCCCTGAACTCCAGGATTCTTTCACCCGAGCAAAGAAATGGGTCCAAGAACTTCAAAAACAAGGTTGAATTTGTGTACTATTTCATTTTTTGTTCGAATCAAAGGTTTACTCAGTTTTGGATGCAGGGAATCCAAATATGGTGACTGCCCTTGCCGGAAATAAGGCTGATCTAGAAGAAAAAAGAAAAGTCTCAACTGAGGCACGTTCATTCGCCCAATATTCTCTTGAATCTATCTTCTTATTTTCTAAAGAATGCAGAATTGATTCATCAAGTTCTGAAATTTACTATATCTCCTTACCCTCCAATTTTAAAATATTTTTCCTATCATTTTTTCGACCTATCATGAACTCAAAACCTGTGAAGTATGTTGTCATTTTAATTATTATTCGCTACTCTCTAAATGTTGTGCATATTTTTTCCCTTTCGAATGGGTACATACATTAGGAGTAGTGGTCGCAGACATTCGTTCAAACTTATGATTGATCGAGTTCAAGCACTCAAGCTAACATACAAACAGGACACGCACTGGAAAGCTAGTCTTATGAACCTCGACCCGTTAGTCCACAGATGATTATTCTGAAATGCAGGCCAGGCTTTAAAATACACACCGAGAGGCCAAGGAGGGATAAAAGAGATCCTGTTGGGGAGCTAGGACCTAGGTTTCCTGTGAAGTGCCTTCTATCCATGCAACACACTATCTCTCTCTCTCTTAACGGGTTTAATGCAGAAAACCCACCAAATGATAATCCAAACTGTTGTCTCTAATGTTCGAAATTCTGACTTCCTGTTATGAGGGCTTTTCCTTTTCACAATCATATCTTTCCCTTTTGTTATCTATGACGAAATAAACTGACACTTTGATGTCCGTGGATACTTCAGTCTTTTATGCATCGGTATAGTTATAGGATATTTGAAGTATTTCATGTTTTTAAAATGAAGCATGATTTATTTCACTTTTCTCACCTCTGTAGGAAGCACGTGCTTATGCTGAAGGAAATGGTCTGTTCTTCATGGAAACATCAGCAAAAACTGCTATCAATGTCAACGACATATTCTATGAGATAGGTAACTTGGCCATTTATTGCATTATCTTTTTATTATTGATTGTTTGAAGAACTGATTTGGTGGAACCGAAGTTCCTTTGAGCTGGCATTAATCATGAAAATGATCATCTGGTGTGGTTTTACATGAAAAGATGTGCATATGTTTATCTCTCTCTCTATCTCCCCCCTCCCAAACAAAAAAAGTATCTTTATCAATGATTTTCTTTGGTGATCTCCCTCTCCCTGCGCCCCCTGCCAAGCTAAAGGAATATATTTTCAGCAACGTGTTTTAGTGTTCATTTCAATAAATTTTTCAGTACTTGTGCGAGCAGCTCTCTCTGTATATTCATGTGTTATCTCTCTATTTGACATACTTTCTCCAATCTCCTAAATGATCGTTAATGGTGCAGCAAGAAAAGCTCCCTCGGGTTCAGTCAGCTCAGAATCCTTCGGGTTTGGTTCTCGCCGACAGGCCCTCTGAGGCTACGAGGACATCATCGTGCTGTACATAAGTCAACGCTTGCGGTCAACCTAACCGTGATGTCAGCCGTCGACTGAGTCACTGTATCTGGATTTATGTAAATGACTCGTGCGACTCGGTTATTCCCACCATTCATCACTTCACTGCAGTCTTTTACGGTATGTAAAGAATATTAAATAAATTAGTGAGTCCCTCTCCTATGAGGTTACTATGTTTTTTTGTGTGGAAATAAATGAAATAATGCACGCAAGTGTGAATTTCAATAATCATTGACTGCTGCCCATCAAATATAGAGAGAGAGATACAGTAAAGCATGAGGGTGGAGATGATATACCCTAGTGTTCTAGCTCTCATTTACGAATCTAGAAAATTCATAAATGTACAAAAAAATTTACAAAAAATGAGAAATTTTTACAAAAATTTCACAAAAATTTCACAAAAATTGAGAAATTTCACAAAAATTGTACAAATCAAGTACTCATTCATTGTTTTGAGTTTGCCCTCATCATTAAACCATCACTCATTCATGGACTCACATGCCCGATGAAGGGTTATGGACAGATTTTTTTCACTCTAAGACTATCTTTTATATAATTTTTCATTATTATTTTTGTCCATCAGTGCCATAAACACATGAATTTTCTTTCTACGTCACCTTTTATTCTTTTCATTGCATCTTTCATGACTCGCAAATTGGAAAATTAATGACAACAATGTCTACATAGCTGTGCAAGATGAAAATGATCCTGCATACCTTAGTTATTTGACGTTCTCTACAAACTGTCCATTTCTTTGGCATTATTGTCTTGTCACCTTAGAATGTCGAAGCTACTCGAGGCACCTCCTGTTGGGATCTGAAAGTCGATAAGTCTTCCGAAACGTTGATCAAAACCATCGAACATGATAGAATATATTGAATCAATCATTCAAAACATCGATACACCAAGAATTGATGATCCTATCATTAGATATGTTAGAATCTATAAAGGGTTCACTTGAATGAGTTCTACGAGCTATTCAAGTATCTAGCCTCTAGTAGTATCCACATAAATCACCAAACCATTGATTATCCTCTTCAATGCTCTTCAATAAGAGAGGAAAAAAAATGAGATAATTCTCACACGGGTTAATGGATGAATTAAGTTCTAGTTATTTTCCTCTTATTTAGAGACATTGGGTGTGTACTTTTCACAAAAACCTTACAATTATGTTTGTAACCACCTACATCCATAGACCTAATGTATGTGGCCCTTGATAGATATTATGTGACCTATAAGCGAATCACACTTTCATGTATGTCGTTTATATTCATTGAAATAAAATTTAGTCATTATCATTATTGTTTGATGTTTACAATGAAATCCATGTGCATATGTAATCATTAAGTAAATTATGATGCGATTGTAATGTAATGATCACTAGTCTTTAAACATATGTTCTAAACATTCCTATTTGTAGGATATTCGAGAAGGACATTCAATTATTTGGAAAGAATAACACTATCTAATACGACTCATATGATTATTATGGTTGGTTATGTAGCCATCGGTGTAGAGACACTAAGGATAGATAGTAAGTACTATTTGGAGAAAAATTTCATTGCATTGATCTGTATGAATCCCTAAATGATAATTATACCTAACTGTCAATCAAGTTGATTCATGTCATACTTTTATATATGATTCTTTGACTTGAGATACCAAAGACATCTTGTAAAAAGATAACCGTGTTTTGATTATGACTTATGAATCCCTAGCCATAAGATCTCTAAAATTTCATATATTAGATACTACAAGCGGCCATCGAAGATAATTGTGTGGTTAAGATAGGATCATCCGCCTTCAGTATTTGAGGAAATTGACTCAAGGAACAAGCTGCGATAAAATCCTTAGCCAATGTAGTAGAAATATCGGAGGAGTTCTCAATAATTTCTTGTATGTATCAATATTAACTCGAGTGCTTTATTACGGTTTGATAGTTGACCATATCCAAAGTCATTCATGAGTCTTATACATCCATGGTAACCGATGACAAAAAAGGTTCTATAAAGGAGTTCTTACATACCTCATATCTCATAGAGTACATGGTCTTGCTTGGCACCCAACGGGCTAGCAACTCAACCTATCAATTAGGTTAAATCGATTATTAAGTAATTAATTTATATGTTGATGTGGATAATTAATTAAGATTGACTAATAAGGTGTTATTGTGACTATATAATTATTAACTAATTAGATATATAGAGCTAGGGGGTACACACATAAGGTTTATGGATGTTGGTAGATATAGATATAATTATGAAGGTTTTTATAAAAAAATCCATATACCAAATATCTATAAATAAGGAGAGAATGATCATAACTTAAGGTGCCCATTGAAGCCTTATGAGAATTGTCTCATTTATTCTCTTTCTCTATTGATAAAGAGCTTTGAAGATGAGATCCAACCATCCGGAGGTCGTGTAGATATCGCTAGAGGCTAGACACTTGAACAGCTTTAAGAACTCCTTCAAGAGAACCATGTAAGTATATTTTTTCATACATACTAGATAATATGATCATATATTCTTAGTGTCTCAATGTTTTGAATAACCGATTCAATGTATTCCGTTGCATTCAATGTTTTGATAAAAAATTTAGAAGGCTTATCAACTTTAGAACCCAACAACCCTCTAGTTAAATATATATTGCTAGTTAATAATTATATAGACCCAATAACACTTTATTGGTCAACCTTATTAATTATCTACATCAACATATAGATTCGTGAATTAAGGATTGATTTAACCCAATCAGAAAGGTCAAGTTGTCAGCTCGTTGGATGCCAAGCTACAGTATGCGCCCTGGGAGATGGAGTGTATAAGAACTCTTATATAAAACTTTATCATCATCGAAGATCATGTGAGACTCATAAATGACTTAGGATATAGTCAAATGTCAAAACTTGATTGGTCAAGTTGGTACTCATGCATGGAAGAAATCATCGAGTACTCCTCCAATGTTTCTACTACCTTGGCCAAAGATTTCATCGCATTTCATTCTTTGAATCAATGTCCTCAAATATCGAGTGCACACGATCCCATCTTGACCACACAATCATCTTTGAAGACTTCATGCCCTAACCAATATATAATGTTTAGAGATCTCTTATCTAGATATTTGTAAGAAATAATCAAAATATGGTTATCCATTCACACGATGTCTTTGATCTCTAAAGTCAAAGGATTACATACACAATCGTGACATGAATGAACGTAATTGATAGTCAGGAATATTACCATTCACGGATTTATACATATCAATTTAGTAAATTATTTCTCTAAAGAGCATCTACTATTTATCTTTGGTGTTTCCATACCGATGGCTATAGTTTTATTCTTTCTAGATATTTTGATATCTTTTTTAATATCCCACAAATAATAATATTTAGAACATATGTTTAAACATCATTAATCATTATATTATGATCTCATCATAATTCACTTAACAATTATATATAATGGAAGACTTGATTACAAACATTATAAAGTAATGACAATGAAATAAGTTTTATTTCAATGAATATAAGCAAGATACATGAAGGTGTGATTGGCTTGTAGGCCACATAATATCAATCACTTAGTACCTTAACTCTCTTTCCTAGGGTTTCATGATCACGATCAAGATTTATTTTAATGATATCCGATCAAAATAGAATCGTTGATCACGATTTCGAGAAACGAGTTCCCTCACGATCAACGATCAAATCATAGATACGGCAACGTCCATGGCGATGAAAACCAAGATGGTGGCAGCATCCATGGCGATGAAAACCAAGATGGTGGCAGCATCCATGGCGATCGTGATCAGAATTCGATACAGATCCCGTCAGGACAAATTGAATCGCCGATCATAATTTTAAAAATCAGGCTCGATCACAATCAAAGATCAAATCAACGATAGTGGTAGAATCCATGGCGACAACCATTGCATGTGATTTGATTATTACAAACTCTTAAAGATATTTTATATTTTTTTAATCAATCGATCAAGAAAGGATGATATCAGAATGGATCATCGATCAGACGATCAAGATCATAATTTTCAATTCTAGGTCAATTCGATTTCGATTTTGTCGGATTAATATGCATATGACGTACACTCATCATATACCTACCTACTTGTACATATCTTCAAACATATATATTCTTTCTCCTCTCTTTCCTTTCTCTCTCTAAAAACTCGTCCCTTTTGGAATCGAGCGCGAAGCAGGACCCGAGAAATGGCGGAATACGTCACGGAGCAGGTGGGAAACCTTTTGAAGAAGCTCTCGGTACATCTCCATCGAAAAGCCACCGAGACCCTCATGCTCCTCTTCAGCAACAAGGTCGAACCCTAGGAACTTTTCCTTTTCTGCTGCTGTAGAAAATCAAAGCTCATGGCTTTCTCGGCTATCCTCAATTTGATACGTTAATTTTAACCGTTAGGGCGCCGGATCGCTCGGCGCTTTAGCTGGATTCGCCATTGCTGTCGTTTTCGCCTGGAAATTGCTGAGATCGTCTCCGCGGAGGAACCGCCCAAAACCCACAAATCCTGGAGCTTCAGTTTCACGTGAAGATTCTACTAATTCTGACGTTGTTTCTTCAAGATCGGTCTTAACTGAGCCCCCTGCAGTCAATTCCAAGCAATCCATCTCCGAAGTTAGATCTAATTCTTCCAAATTGATCTTCAAAGATGTCTTGTTTATCAATTTTTTTATGTCTGTACAGCTCACACCTGCACAGATAGTGAAAAAGAGATTGAATGGTGCTAGAAAGGTTGAAATATATGTCACATTGTTTTGATTTTCATCCAAAAGTGATATTATTTTGATTGTATCTCAGGTCACTTGTCAACTGCGTGGTGTGATCTTCGAGGAAACAACTCCGGAAGATCTTCAGGTCTTGCATTAATTTTGATGTTGAAATTATTTATTTTATTAAGTCGACGATCAATCATGTCATAACATTCAGATGTCTGCCACCGTGAGACATTCTTCCAAGGAAGTTTTACTGGAAATAGCAAAATCATGTGACGTTTATCTAATGGAAACCATTGGTGAAGACCGAAGCGAGGTCGAACTAATCTGTAGATAATTTTTTTTTGTCGGATATATTTCCATGGAATCTAATAATTAATGAAAATGTTTCAGGAGATAGCTCTTGCGGCGTTGGAGAGTGCCGGCTTGTTTGATTCTGGCTTGTTGATGAGAGATAAGGTGAGTCAGCGGTTGACCAGATTTTTTTTTTCCAGCCGCAATATTTTATTTACTATGGCAGTATTTATTTGGACGAGATCTTTTTATATTGAATCTTTATAATAATTATATCAATATCGTGAATTAAAAATAAATATTTGCGTGAGCTCTAATGTTCTTCTAAAATTTAATGTGGTACGTTTAATAAATTACATCTCCTGCTAGTTTAATGTCCATTTCTCTCATTTATCTAAGCAAGTTTCATGCTCTCTCTCTAGCTCGGTCTTTGCCCAAACCATGATTGTGGAAATGATTGAGTTGGAACCATAATCTCTCTCTCTCTCTCTATCTCTATAGCTTAGTCTTTGCCCAAACCATGATTGTGGAAATGATTGAGTTGGAACCATAATCTTTCTCTCTCTATCTCTAAAGCTCAGTCTTTGCCCAAAGCCATCATTTTGGTTATTCTTGCGTTGGGTCCATAATCTCTCTCCAGGTTCTCTTCTGTGGGACGGAAAATGGAAGGGCGTCCTTTGTGAGACAACTGGAGCCGGACTGGCACATTGACACAAACCCGGCTGTGATTCAGAGTCTCTCTGTAAGCCTTCCCGTAGCATCTCTCCGTCTCTCTATGTCTTTCTCTCTGATATCATCCGGGTCATTGCTTTCCCTCACTACTTTTTGGTTGCATGCAGCGGTTCATCAGATTTCAGCTGCAAGTTGGGCCTGCAGGCTCGAGCATCACGGCCGCCAACATCTTCTCTTCGCTGAGCTTAGAGCGATTCTTCTTTCCAGCAACCTGAGCCACTCTCTCTCTTCCCTCTTATATATAAACTTTTTCTTCCTCTCTCTCTCTCATATATATATAGAAACTTACTCCCTCGATCTCTCTATCTTTTCTCTCTCGCCCCTTTATGTATAAACTGACTCTCCCTCTTAGTCTCTGTCTCTCTGTCATCAGCCTCTCCTCTCACTGTATCTCTACACGCATATGTATTAACTTCTTTCTCGCAGTCTTGAGTTCTCTTTCTCTCTCTATCTCTTTATCTCTCCGACTCACACAACTCTCTCTCTCTCTCTATCTCTTTCTCTCTCCAACTCACGCCCTCTTTCTCGCTGTACCAGTCTCCTAATTTTCTCTCCCATCTCTATCCATCATCTATATAAATCTGTATCCCTTAATCTCTCTCTCTTATTCCTAGAGGGAGAATGTGGACAATCCTTCCAGCAGAATGTTTATAATAAGCAGCCAAAGAGATTCCTTCAAGCCCATTTCAGCGTGGGTCAGGCCCATCTGTGTCAAAAATTTCAAACCCACGAATAGACAGCCGGCTTCTGATCTCATAGACTTGATCATGGAGCTGATATGATGGTTGTGATGATCCAAGTCTATGGATCTGATCAGTCGTCATCGTTGATCAATGGAGTGTAATGAATCAGACTGATGAGGTCCACTGTTTATGGGGCCAAGATTACCTCTTTAAATCCTAGATCTTCATTTTCAAATATAAATCCACGATGTGATTGCTGATCTCATCGATACTGTAAAAGGGTTGATGATCGCTGATTGATCACTGATTTTCGACCGTCGCTCGATCGAAGATTTCTCCGATCGCCGTCGGATCGAATTAACAAAGCCGACCGCACGCCTCTAGCCAAGTTTTCCACCGCCACGTCAGCCGCATGATTCAGCCCGCGCAAGTCGGGCGGTTAGGTTACCGGTCAACCGAATCTACCCCCGGCGAGACCGAAATGCCGCCAGGTACCGTGACTATCCCGCATTTGCCACGTGGCATTTTAGTCAAATCACCATGGACGACCGAGTAACCGGTCAATGCATCCGTCCTGGACTTCTCTCTAGCGGAGGACTGTTTCGTAGCCACGTGGCGTTGCCGCGTGGCAGATTGTCAACCCACGCATTGAATAGTCGTGTCAATCCCGCGGATATTCCGTAATCCTACGTGGCACGCCGCATTGAATAATCTGGTCAATCCGAGGGCTATTCGTCATTTCTCCTCCCATAATTCCCCCCAAAACCCCCACCTTTCTTTCTCTGACTTCGGGGCTTTCTCTCTCTTATTCTGTGTCCCCGCGCCCGCGATTTCCTCCCCTGAACGTTCTCCTCGTCGAAGAACACGAGCGATGGAACAGTCGGGACACGAAGAAAACGAGGAATCTCTCCGTCAAGAGTCCGATCGCGTCGAAACTCTCTCGGAACAAGAATTCGCGGAGATTTCTCCCGAAGAAGAATCCGACGGCGGAGAAACCATGATTCGCCCTCTCTCTCATCTTCCTCAGCCGGAGAAACCGATTGGAATGAGCAAGATCTCTCAGATGGATAGATCTCTCTCGGAAGGCGCTAACAACGGTTCCGTCGACGTCATCGCCATAAAAAACTACATCAGAAACCAGAGCAACCTCCTCACATCTGCGCTCTCAAGGAAAATTTCCTCTTTCAAGGAAACAGAATCCGTAACAGAATTCCGTCTCAACGGTGTAAGAATTACTGTTCTGCCCAAAGAGAAACAAAATCCGTCAGAGATAGTGCTTTCCGGCCGAATCTGCTTTTTCTCAAGATCTAACTGCCGCGACTGCTCCGCCGTAAGGTCCTTCTTCAGAGAGAAGAATCTAACGTTCGTGGAGATCAACATCGACGTGTTTCCTTCTAGGGAGAAGGAACTGTTTGATCGCGCGGGAACTCTCTCTGTTCCTCAGATTTTCTTCAACGAGAAGCTTCTCGGAGGTCTCGTCGCGCTAAATTCGCTGAGAAACAGCGGAGAGTTCGAAAAACGGTTAAAAGATTTGGCCGGATCTGTTTGTCCTGATTCTGCTCCTCGTCCGCCGTTGTACGGATTTGATGACGAAGAGAAAGATCGTCCTGATTCGATGATCGAGATCGTGAGATTTCTCCGGCGCAGGCTTCCGATACAGGATCGTCTCAGCGTGATGAAGCTGGTGAAGAATTGCTTTTCGGGGAGCGATCTGGTCGAGGAAGTCATCGATCACCTAGATTGCGGCAGAAAAAAAGTGAAATATCCTCTCTCTCTCTCTCTCTCTCTTACTTTACCTTTTTTGATGGAGTTGACTTTTTTCTTCTGATCGTTTCAGGCAGTGGAAATCGGGAAGGAGCTTTGTAGAAAGCATTTTATACACCACGTGTCAAGGTGAATCCGATACTTATCCCATGAAGACCGGTAAAAGATGTTATTTGAGATATAAAAATCGAAAGGCGTTGACTTTGATTTCTGTCGATTTCTGTGGGTAGAGAGAGGGAGTCTGATACGTGTCCTAAAAAGACCAGAAATTTTTTACTGGATTAGGGACGTTGGCTTTGACTTTGACTATTTGTCATTTTCTGTGGGACAGAGAGAGAAGGCATGTGATCCTTTTCCTGAAAATACTAGAAACATGTGTTTGTATTATAGGCGTTGTCTTTAACGATAACTTTTGTTGTTCTGGGCAGAGAGAAGGAATCCTAAGAATAACCCTAAGAAAACCAGAAAAATGTTATTGGATTTGTGACGTTGACTTTGAATTTGACTATTTGTCATTTTCTGTGGCCAAATTTGATACTTATCCTAAAAAGACCATAAAAATATTATTGGAATAGTGACGTTGAGTTGAATTTGACCATTTGTCTTTTTTGTGGGCTGAGAGAGAGAATATTATTGTGCATTGACTATGACCTTTTTGTGTGGGCGGATGGCTAATCTTGAAAAGACAACGGAAATGGTGTTTGATTAGTGGCGTTGACTTTGGCTTTTGTTGTATTGCGTGGGCAGAGAGAGGGATTTCGAGGACGGGGGTCAGCTGTACAGGCTTCTGGAGCATGATCCAACCATCGGTCGGTGCTTCAATTTCAGAAACTCTACCAACGACAGTGAGCTGAAGCCGGCATTGATTTTGGGGCGGCGCATGACGAAGATCATGTCAGCAATTCTAGAGGCGTATGCTTCTGACAATCGCCGACATCTAGATTATGCTCGTGTCAGTGCCAGCGAGGAGTTCAGAAGGTACTTTTCTTCTTCGATCTGGATTAAGTTAATAAATTATCGGGTGAGATAGATAGATTGATAGACAGACAGACAGAAAGATACATAGATGGTTGGGTGGATAGATAGATAGGTAGATTCATTGACTGATAGATAGATGGACAGACAGATACATCGATAGACGGTTGGGTGGATAGATGGATAGATAGATAGATTGATTTACAGATATACAGACAGAAAGATAGACAAATAGATATATAGATAGAGAGATTGATAGATTGATGGATAGATAGATAGACAGACAGGCAGACAGATAGATAGATGGTTGGTTGGATGGATGGATCAATAGATAGAGATAGCGATCAAAGATGGGGATGGAGAGAGAGCTTGATTATGCACACGTCAGCACATGTGAGAAGTACAGTAGGTACTTTTATTAATTTCTTTGAGTATGTTTCAGAGTTAGAGAGGGAAAGAGGAAGGTAGCGATGTAGAGTTAGAGAATTATGTTTAGATTGTTATAGATAGATGTTGAGAGAGTAGTTGTTTACAGAGAGAGTGATGCAGAGATAGATAGGAGTGGAGAGGTATGGATAGATATTGAGGGAGGAGTAGCTGTTTGCCAAGAGAGTGATGTAGAGATTGATAGGAGTAGAGAGGTATTGATAGATATTGAGGGAGAAGTAGCTGTTTACAGAGAGAGTGATGTAGAGATATAGATAGGAGTATAGAGGTATAGATAGATGTTTAGGGAGATTAATTATGTATGGAGAGAGTGATGTAGGGATAGACAGGTGTAGAGAGGGAAAGATAGATGTGGAGAGAGCAAAAGATAGAAAGATAGAATTGGTGTAGGAGGGGTAGATTAATGTGTAGAGAAAACTAGACAGATAGATAAATAGAGGAGAGAGAGAGGAGTTTTTTTTATCTAACATGACAAAGGAAAGATCTTCAACAGATACATTAACTTGGTGGAAGATCTCCAACGCATCGATTTATCCGTTCTATCCATTGACGAATTGATGGCCTTCTTCTTGAACCTTTACAATGCTATGGTCATCCACGCTGTCATCAAGATAGGGAGACCAGAGGGAGTAATTGACCGCAGATCATTCTTTGGAGACTTTTTCTACATGGTCAATGGCCATCCCTTCTCTCTCACCACCATTAAAAATGGCATTCTTCGGTCAAACAGAAGACAACCCTACTCATTGGTCAAACCCTTCAACTCTGAAGACCATCGCCTCCAGGTTGTACTTTCTCTCCCCATTGACCTTAATCATTGGCTATCTTTCTTTGTTGATCTTCCACAAAATCCAACTATTTCAAACTTTGCAGCTCATGCTACCAAAAGTCAACCCTCTCATCCATTTTGGGCTCTGCAATGGAACCCGATCCAGTCCAACAGTGAGATTCTTCTCGGGTGAGACGACTGAGATGGAGCTCAGGAATGCGACTAGAGAATTCTTCCAAGGTGGTGGGTCTAGAGGTTGACTTAGAGAACAGGACTGTCTTCCTCACCAGGATCGTCAAGTGGTATGTTTGACTTTGACTTTGACTTTCAACTTTGACTTCGAAATACCGACATGTTCTCGGTCAACAGGTATAGCGTTGACTTTGGGGACGAGAAGGAGATACTCAAATGGGTCATCTCTTACTTGGATCCCACCAAGGCTGGGCTTTTGACTCACCTTCAGAGGGATGGAGGTCCAATTCACATTGTCTACCAGGATTTCGACTGGAGTTTGAATTCTTGAGATAGAAAGCTCGCAAAATATATATAGATTGAGAGAGAGAGAGAGAGAGAGATTCTCCCTGCTCACTTGATTGGACAAGTCCATGAGAGAGAAAGTGGAGGAAAATATTGTCATATTTACAAATTATTTGTACCACAATTATTTTTGTAAATTTTCTATTTGCCCATGAAAATAAAAAAAATTTATTTAAAAGCTTTAGTTTAATATTTGACTAGGAATTTGAAGCACCCCATAGAAATAAAACATCAAATTGTATGTGCTGATTTTAAATGGGTAGAGATAGAAATTATAAATAAAATCAAGATAGACTATATTGAATACAAATTTCCAAGCATCCAAATGCACTATGATGGATATTTCATTGGAAATATCTACCTAAGTTCAACGTGAAAAATAACAGCTATGGGCTATCAATATGAGAAATTTCATGTTCACATGTTGATCAGATGCAAAGATAATCATGTATATAAGATCATACTCATACAAAGACTCAAGTGAAATCCCATCATCAAGACTTCAACATAGCTCAAAACACAATTATTGGTAATCATGACAACATTATTCATATGTCGAATAAAGATGAGAAAAAAATATCAAAGCATTTGACTTTGATGTGATGCACATGTAAATTGATCAAGCTTCAAGATTATAAATGGCAACATTCATAGATTAATACACCGAAACGAGAAGAAAGATGTCAAAAAAAATTGATCACTTATCAAAATACGGTCTACGAACAAAAATTTCAGAGATTTGATTAAATTTTCATATTTCAGTCACCGAAGTTTTGGAAGATTGGAATTCTTTGAGACTCTCTTCAAGTTAGATAGAAATCTTGAAACGATTCATAATCGATGACTTAATGGAAAGGGAATTCATGCATAATTTACTAATGTTATTAATCAAAAGTCAACATAAGTAATTTGATTATAATTATTCATAAAATTAGTACTTTAATTCTATGATGGCTCTAAAATGCCCCATGTTTGTGTGAATATATGAGAGCCAAAATTTGTGATATGTGAGTCATACACATCAAGATATTATTAGGTATTAATGATTTCTTTAAAAAAAGTCAAGACATAGATTTCTAGAGAAATATTTACTATGTACTATCTCTTTGAACATGAATATTCCATGATAGTATCATGGAATATAAGACATTGTGATATAATGATATTTACAAAAATTAAAATTGGATAGAAATACAGGATGGTAGTGAATTAGACTTCTTGTCTTTATTATTTCATAAATGGTTTAAATATTATCTGTCAAGGTTTGAATTAATTCATCTAATTAAATTAATTATTTATAATTAAGGTAAATACATAGATAGATGAATATACATATACATATATATTTAGTTATACTATCTTTTGAATAGTAAAAGCCTTTGATAATATATAGATTGCTCTTGGTGAGGATATTAACGAGCTGGTTGGATGAAGATATGTGTGGTGTTGTAACGACTCCCTTTAACACCTTTTCATGAATGAAGTGAAAATTGGTTGTAATGTGCTTTGTACGCTCACAAAAATGTAGAATTCTTCCAAATGAAGATAGTAGCCCGACATAGCCATACACTAACGAGTTCTGATACCAAAGTCTTAGAGAAGTGATTTAAGCCACACCATCTCATGACCTACATCAACCATTGAGAATACTTGGCTTCTTCACTAGAAGAGAAAACTACCTTTTGTTTCTAGGAGCGTTGAGTGGCTATCTTGCCACTGATGTATGTTAAATACCCCCATTTCTTATTTTTGGCATATCTAGCATCTAAATAAGCTTCAACATAAATATGATCATGTTTCTTGTAGATAAGTCCTTTGGAAAAGGCTCTCTTAATGTATGTAGGTACCTTTTCTTAACCCTCCTAGTGCATCTTGCAAGTTTCATGCATAAATCAGTATAGGATAGCAGTTGCATAAAAAATTTCAAGGCAAGTGAGCATCAAATTGATCAATTTCCATAGAAGAGGCAAAAAAATTGGTTGGCGTACTCTAATAGTGATGAATTAGTTTTCAAGATTTGATGCTCGATAGGTTTCAAAACTTTGATCAAAACAGTGAACCCAAAAGATTACATTAAATCAAACATTCAAAACATCAATAAACCAAGTGTTGGGATCTAAGGTTGATAAGCCTTCCAAAATTTTGATCAAAACATCAAACCTAGTGGACTACATTAAATCGGATAGTAAAAAATTGAGGCACTAAGAAATGATGATCCTATCATCTAGTATGTATGATAAAACTTACTTATACGGTTTACTTGAAGGAGTCATTTAAGTTATTCAAGTGGTTAGCCTCTAATAGCATCTGTTAGAAGATGAGAGAACACGATAGGAGAGAGGAAAACAGAAAATAGGGTTTGACAAGACCCCTACATGCACGAGAGTGGGAATATATAGAGAGGAAAGGGAGAGAAAGGTAAGTGGGCTTAAGCCCAATAAGAGAGAGAGAGAGAAGAAGTGGGCTTTAACACTCCCCCTCAAGCTGGAGCGTGGAGATCAAACATGCCCAGCTTGGATCCAATGGTCTCATATGCAGGGCCCGGTAGGGCCTTAGTGAAGATGTCTGCCAGCTGATGTGCGGAAGCGACGTGTGGGGTACAGATGGTACCATTATCTACATACTGTCGTATGAAGTGGCAGTCAATCTCAATATGCTTCGTCCTCATATGGAACGTAGCATTACTGGCGATAAAGGTAGCAGCCATGTTATCGCAGTACATCTGCATAGGCCCTTCTGGCGGGAAGCCAAGCTCGGTGAGAAGAGAGCGTAGCCACAGCATTTCTGCCGTGGTATCCGCCATGGCTCGATACTCGGCTTCGGCACTAGAGCGGGACACGATAGACTGTTTCTAAGAGCGCCATGTGACCAGGTTACCTCCAACATAGGTGGCATAGCCACCATGTGACTTCCGATCCTCCTTGTCACCAGCGAACCCAGAGTCAGAGTAGGCCTCAATGCGTAGATGACCCTATCGCCGATATAAGAGGCCCTTCCCTGGAGCTCTCTTAAGGTACGCTAGAAGCCGATAGACACCCTCCAAATGGATAGTGCGAGGAGCCTGCATAAACTGACTCAAGATACTAACCGCATAGGAGATGTCCGGGCGAGTCACAGTGAGGTAGATCAATTTCCCCACAAGTTGGCGGTAGATGCCTGCATCCTCAAGAAGTACGGTAGCATTGTCCCACCAGTCCACATTCTGCTCCATAGGTGAGGAGGCCGGCTTGCACCCCAGCATCCCTGTCTCCTCCAGTAGATCCAGCACGTACTTCCGCTGACAAATGGACATCTGCCCTTGACGGTAAGCAATCTCAAGTCCAAGAAAGTACCTGGGGGGAGACAGATCGCGTGTGACGAAATGTTGAGCCAGATAGGCCTTGGTCGCAGTCACCTCGGCGTCGTCACTACCAATGATGATGATGTCATCCACATACACAGCCAGGATAACACATCCATGCGGGGTGCGTTTCCGCATGACAGTCGGATCAGATATAGTAGAGACAAAGCCATACGCGAAAAGCAACTGCGAGAACTTGTGGAACCACGCACGCGGGCTTTGCTTCAGCCCATAGATAGCCTTCTTGAGGAGACACACCTCAGACGACTCCCCCTGAGCAACGTACCCAGGCGGTTGCTCCATGAATACCTGCTCATCGAGGTCGCCGTAAGGGAAGGCATTGGACACGTCCAACTGATGAAGCGGCCAGGACTGATCCAGGGCAATGGAGAAGAGAACCCGGATGGAGCTGAGGCGCGCCACAGGTGAGAATGTCTCATGATAGTCAATACCATAGGCTTGAGAAAAGCCACGAGCCACGAGACGCGCCTTGTAGCGAGCGATGGAGCCATGAGGATTATACTTGAGGGAGTACACCCACTTGCAGGAGACAACATTGGCATCGATGGGCCGAGGAACCAGCGTCCAGGTCTCCCGCTGGATGAATGCCGCATACTCCACGTCCATCGCCGCTTACCACGCCGGTACCTGCAACGCCTCAATATACGACTTGGGAATTGACTCGGTTAGAACGGCAAGAGCAAGGGACTGATAGGAAGGAGAAAGGCGGGCAGGAGAGACATGATGAGCGATAGGGTATCGCGTGCACTATCGAGTGCCCTTGCGAAGGCTAGAGGCGGTGGGGAAGGAGGTGGTGACAAAGGAGCCGGAACAGTGGAGAGCGGTGAGGAGGGAGATTCCGGCTCAGAAGATGGGTCAGACGAGAGGGATGCCAAGGGTGGTGACACCTCAGGCAAGGGATCCGGTACAGGCATAGGGAGGTCAATGACAGTGGTAGCAGATACTCAGAATGAAGGAGGGCTGGGAGGAGGTGTCCTCGCCGGGACGGAGTAGAGGTGAAAAGTGAGAACGTCCCTCCTGAAGGTCACATCTCGCTGAAGTAATGTCTCGGCGCCGATCCGGAAAGTACACACGGTAGCCCTTCCGAGTCCGGGAGTAGCCGACGCAACACACCCTTTTGTGCGCGAGGAGCCACTTGGAGAGGCGGGGTGTGATCCCCTGGACGAAGGCGAGTGCAGCCCGAACACTCGCGGTGGTAAAGAGAAGAGGTCAGCAGCTGGAGTCAATCGCCGAAGGGGAATAGCTCCTCCAAGTGCGGCATATGGAAGGCGGTTCACCGGATGTATGCAGTCGAGAACAGCCTCACACCGGAGATACTGAGGTACCCTCATAGCGAGTAGCAATGTGCGTACCATATCCAGGGAGGTGTCGATGCTTCCGCTCGGCCACCCCGTTCATCTGCTGAGGTATATGGGCGAGGTAGTCCGATGAACTATACCATGAGCCGACAGAGTTCCTCAATCGCCTTCCGAGTGAACTCAAGGGCATTGTCTGCAGTGGAGGATTTTGACCATCGCTTCGCATCGGGTAATAATCTCAAGGAGGAAGTGCTGAACGCGAGAAAGTACCTCCTTTCGACTCTTCAGGATATATGTCCAACTCGCCCGGGTGTAGTCATCAACGAACACCATGTAGTACTTGCCTCTTGTCGGAGAGGTATGAGGAGCCGGACCCCAAACGTCGCAGTGAACCAAGCCAAACGGGTGATGGGTAGGTGGACCAGTACGTGATGGGTACGACAATCGATGGTGTTTCCCTAGTTCACAAGACTCACAATGAAACTTAGATAAGTGTAACCAAGGAAGAGTTTCTTTAAGCTTGACAAAACTAGGGTGCCCCAAGCGACAGTGCCACAAAAGAGAGTCATGAAGGGAACTAGAAGAAGCAGATAGTGCAAAAAGGGCTTGAAGGCCCGTAGATGGAGAGTCAGCCACTAGCTCGTAGATGCCTCGTCCGTTCTCACGGCCCAGTCCAATCCTCCGGCCCGTGTCGAGATCCTGGAAGACGCAGTGATGAGGAAAGAAAAACACCCCACAGTGAAGGGCTTTGGTGATCGCACTGCTAGATAGCAGATTGGCAGGGAATCCAGGAATATACAGGGACGTCTGTAGAGGAAGGGAAGAGGTGGCACGAGAGCGCGGCAGAGCCAAGGACAGGACAAGAGCTGCAGTCACAATACGGACATCAGGAATGGAGGTTTCAGGCCGATAAGAAGTGAGGACAGAGGGAAAACCAGTCATATGGGAAGATGCCCCCGAGTCAATAACCCAAGAAGTCATATGAGGGGTTGAGATAGACGGCGTACCTGGAGAAGATCCCCGTCCTCCCGCATATGACACCAAGCTGCTCGTCAGTGCTGCAAGACTGGCTGATGGTGCCGCAGGCGGACAAAGTGAGGAGGCCCGGGATGCCTGAATGTAGGCCAGCTTCGAGGGAGAGAGCGCGAGGCTGACCGCTCCCGCAGCCGAGGGAGTAGTGGTCGAGGATGATCCCTCCGTCGGGAACGTAGTCGAAGATGCCTTACCTCCAGAGGCAGCCAGGGCCCAAGCAGGCTTCCCGAACTCCTTCCAGCACTTCTCTGACGGGTGAGTCGGCTTCCCGCAATACTTGCAGGGTGGATAGGAGTTACGGGTCTTCCCGGAAGATGGGCTCTTCCCAGACACCCTGGGAGCCCCGCCTGATGCGATGAGTGCTGAAGTCTCGACGGGCTGCGAAGAATGAGAGGTGGGAAGGCTGTCCTGCACTCGAAGTGCTGCTGCAAAGATCTCCTCAGTGGGTAATACCCGGGATCCTCCAAGCACCTGTCCTCGGATCATGTCGGCCAACTCAGGACGTAACCCGCTAAGAAACGCTCCCGCTCGGAGCTCATTGCGGTACCGTCAAAGTATATCAAGATCCAAGACAAGTGGCTGATAGAGCTCGAGGTTAGTAAAGATGGCATTAACCGACCCATAGTAGCTCTGGAGAGTCCTAGTGCCCTGGCGACATGCAAATAGCTCCTCATAAAGGCGAGCTGTCCAGGTGACGTTGCTCTTGTTGGCGTACATCGTCTCCAACTTGAGCCACGGGGCACGGGCAGAACGAGTCATGCTGAGCGGCTCCATGATCTGCGTCGCTACACTGGAGATAAGCCAGGAACATACCGCGGACTCCAGTCGGCTCCACTCCAAATACTCCGGGTCCAATTCCTTCGGCGATGGATCAGTCAGATGATGCCGAAGGCCATGGTCGTTGAGGAACTCCACGAAAGCGCCCCTCCAGGGCCCATAGTTAGACCCGTCAAACACGTATGCCGGCTTGGCCAGGGCACTCACGATGGAGTGCTTTCCGGATTGTCGGGACAACCCCGTCGTCGTCGGCTGTGAGGTCAGAATGACCTCAGAGGATGATGACCCGGTGGTAGGCTCGGCCATGTGGAGAGCAGCGCTAGGAAGATGAACCAGCAGCTATGGGATATGTGGAGAGAAGTGGCGGCACTTGACGGCAAGGCGGCAGCCGTAAGACGTGACAGCGGGCAATAACCGGCCGGATAGCAGGGCGGATAGCAAGGCGGCAGATAAGCAGGGCGACGGCGAGGGCAGGGCGACTACAAAGCAAGGCGATGGCGCAGCGGGCTGAAGGCAATGCAGCTGATGGTGGCTTGATAAGCAGGACGACCGGATAGCAGGGAGACGGCAGATGAGCAAGGCGACAGCACAGCGAGGTGACGGTACGGCCAGATAGCAAGGCGACAGTACGGCCGGATAGCAGGCAAATGAGCAGGGCGATGACAATACAGCGAGGCGACGATACAGCGAGCAGGGCGATGGTACGGCCGGACAGGCAGATGAGCAGGGCGATGAAGCAGCGAGACAACGGCGCAGCAGGGCGACGACGTAGCGTGACGACGGCGTAGCGTGACGGCAGATGAGCAGGGCGACGGAGCGACGACGACCGCAGGACGACGACGACCGCAAAACGACGGAGCGACGACGACCACAGGAGATAGCGCGACGACGTAGCGTGACGACGGCGTAGCGTGACGGCAGATGAGCAGGGCGACAGAGCGACGACGACCGCAGGATGACGACGACCGCACGACGACCGCAGGACGACAAAACGACGATCGCAGGAGGATGTCGTCTGATGGCGGCTGATGGCGCCAACGCCGCAGGTCAGGACGGCGGCGCTTGAGGGCGGCGGCGTCTTAGGGCAAGCCCTAGGTTTTCCTATCGCTAACGGCGGCGCTCTGATACCATGTTAGAAGATGAGAGAACACGATAGGAGAGAGGAAAACAGAAAATAGGGTTTGACAAGACCCCTACATGCACGAGAGTGGGAATATAGAGAGGAAAGGGAGAGAAAGGTAAGTGGGCTTAAGCCCAATAAGAGAGAGAGAGAAGAAGTGGGCTTTAACGGTTGGATCTCCTCTTCAATGCTCTTCATCAAGAAAGGAAGTGAAGAAAAGAGAGAATTTTTCATAAGATTATCATAAGCACATTAAGTTGTAGTCGTTTCCCCCTATTTATAAATATTTTTTTATGTAAATTTGTCATTAAAAACATCATAATTATGTCTATATATGCTAACATTCATAAACTTATGTGAGTGACCCTTTAGGCCCATATATCTTACTAGTTAATAACTCTATAGATCAAATAACACCTATTAGTCAACCTTAATTTATTATCCACATCAACATATTGATTAATTAATCAATGATAGATTTAACCAACTCGGTAGGTTGAGTTGCCAACCCGTTGGATGTCAAGCTACACTACGTACTCTAAGAGATATGGAGTATATAAGAACTCATGTATGAAACCTTATCGTCGTCCGTTACTACGCGTGTATAATCTTTCGTCTGCATGAAACTTATGAATGACTTAGGGTATGGTCAATTGTCGAACCCTAATCAATCACTCATGTTAGTATTGATGCGTGAAGGAAATCATCGGAAACTCCTTCTCTGATATTCCGACTATCTTGGCCAAAGATTTCATTACATTTCATTCTTTGAGTCAATCTCTTCAAATATTAAGGACACATAATCCCATCTTGACCCCATAATCATCTTCGAGGACTTCACACAATATCTAATATATGACATTTTAGAGATCCCATGGCTAGGGATATATAAGTCATAACCAAAATGCAGTCATCTATCCACATGATGTATGTGGTGTCTCAAGTCAAATGACCACATACACAACCTTGACATGAACCAACCGATAGATATTATGTGGCCTATTAGCCAATCACACATCTATATATCTCATTTATGTTTAGTTAAATGAAATGTATTCATTGTCTTTCTTGTGTGATGTTTACAACGAAGTCTATGAGCATATCTAATGATAAGTCGTATTATGATGAGATCATAATATAATGATCATTCGTCTTTAAAAATATAATTGAAACATTCCTATTTGTGGGATATTCAAGAAGGACATCAAACTATCTAAAAAGAATAGCACTATCTGATCCAACTCATCTGATGAGTATGGTTGATCATGTATCCATCGATGTGACGATACTAAGGATAGATAGTGGGGGATTTTTAGAGAAATAGTTCACTAAATTAATCCATATGAATCCCTGAATAGTAATTATACCTAAGTGTCAATCAAGTAGATTCAAGTCATGGTTGTGTTTGTGGTCCTTTGACTTGAGACACCAAAGACATATGTGGATGGATGACCGCATTTTGAATATGACTTACATATCTCTAGTCATGGGATCTCCAAAACGTCATATATTAGATACTGTATGAAGTCCTCGAAGATGATTGTGAGGTCAAGATGGGATCATATGTCCTTAATATTTGAAGAGATTGACTCAAGGAATAAGATGCGATGAGATCCTTGGCCAAGATAGTCGAAATGTTGAAGGAGTTCCCAATGATTTCCTTCACGTATCAGTACTAACATTAGATCCATACCCTAAGTCTCGTGTGAATGAAGGATTATACACACGTGATAACGGATGACAATAAGGTTTCACACATGAGTTCTTATATACTCCATATTTCTTAGAGTATGCGGTGTAGCTTGACATCCAATGGCTTGGCAACTCAACCTACCCATTAGGTTAAATAGATCATTGATTAATTAATCTATATGTTGAAGTGGAGAATTAATAAAGGTTGACCAATAGGTGTTATTTGATCTATAGAGTTATTAACTAGTGAGATATGTGGGCCTAAAGGGTCGCTCATATAAGGTTTTTGGATGTTAGTAGATGTAGACATCATTATGAGGTTTTTTATTAAAAAATTCGCATAAAAATGTATATAAATAGGGGAAAAATGACCACAACTCAAGGTGCTCATGGAAGTCTTATGGGAATTTTTTTCTTTCTTTTTTTCTCTCTCTTGGTGAAAAGCTTTGAAGAGGAGATCCAACTATCCGAAGATCATGTGGATATCGCTAGAGGATAGACACTTGAATAGCTTTAAGAACTCTTTCAAGGGAACCATGTTAGTATGTTTTTTTATAAATACTAGATGACATGATCATCTATTCTTGGTGCCTCCATGTTTTGAATATCTGATTCAATGTATTCTACTGCACTCAATGTTTTAATAAAAAATTCAGAAAGCTTATCGACTTCAGATCCCAACACGAACAATTATTTCAAGTTGTCTCAATGAGGAAAAATTGAAGCAATAAAGGCAAGTAAAGGTTTTTCTAGATGATGGAAAAAGGTTATGGAATGTGAGAAAAATCAGAAAAACCTTAAGCCTATGCAGCAAAAACTTTGGTGATTAGGTAAGCTCGAACTTAATGGAATGACAAGAAATTGGTAGTGCTTAGACAAGGGGAGCCATAGTTGGCAAGAAAGATGGCAATGAGGATTTATTGTCAACAATTTAGCATCACCTAAGATATTAGGTGAGACTAACATTGAGGCGACCCAATATGTATGGGCATTGGCAGCCCTATGTGGTGGTGATGTTGGTGACTAGGGGGAAACAATGACAGCCTTGGGAGAATTTTTGGGGAGAGGAAAGGACAGGGGAAGAAATACCTCTAGTCCTCCTGAGTAGTAGCAGAAGAGATGTAGCAGCAACAACAACTAAAAGAATCCTACATTTTTAGGGTAAAATATTTTCTACTCTGATATGCTGTGAATAGCATGGCCTTTGGTGATATATAGATTGAAAACGAGATTATTGATTGATATAATGTGACCTGCAAGCCAATCACTTTCATTTCTTGTTTATATTATTAAAATAAAATTTTATTCATTATCATTCTCATTGGATATTTTTAATGAAGTTAATAAACATATGCAATGATAAAGTGAATTATAATGAGATCACAGTATAGAGCTCGCTAGTCTTTAAGCATATGGTCGAAATATTTATATTCGAAGGATAATCAAGGAAATTAAAATATCTAAAAGACTAGTATTATCTACTAAGATCTAAGACTTGATAAGCTCTTGAAAATTCTAGTCAAAACATTGAACACAATAAAAGATATTGAATTAAATATTTAATAAATTAAAGTACTGAAATGAATTATCATATCATCTAGTATAGAAAATTTACACATATAAAGTTCGTTCAAGGATTTCCTTGAAGATTTTAAAGCTATTCTAGCAGTATCCACACGATCCTTGTACAATTGGATCTCTTCTTAAGAAATCTTTACCAAGAGAGAAAGAGAAGAAAGGAGAGAATTTATAATAAGACTCACACCAACACCCATAGGTATGGTTGTTCTCTCCTTATTTATGGACTTTCATGTTATAAGATTTTCACAAAAGTTGTCAAAATTATGTCCATATCCACCAACATCTATAAATCTTATGTGTGTGATCTTCAACATCTATATATATTGCTAGTTAATAACTCTATTTATCCAATAATAGTTATTGGTCAACCTTGATAATTAAATATATCAATATATAAATTAATTAATCAAGGATCAATTTAACCTAAATGATAAGTTGAGTTGCCAACCATTGGGTGCTAAGCTATACCACGTACTATATGAGATATGACATGTATTAGTACTCTCTTATGGAACCTTGTAATCATTGTTTTCAGTACACATATAAAATTTTAATAAAAATCCTTTTTATACTCTCGAATGGTCAATTGTCAAATTTGATGCAACCTTAACACAATAAAAATGTAGAACAATGATTTCAATCCACAAACCTTGTTTATAAGAAGAATTAGATTTTGAATCCACATAACTAGCATCTACAACCCTTGAATCTACAAAAGGGGTTATATTTAAATCCATAGGCATTTGAGCACTCTCAAACATGGAGAATACTTATATGAAAGAAAGCAAAGCTCTCAAGAAAAGGAACAATTTATGTGCCTTCAAGGGTTACAAGGGGGACCTTACATAGGCCCCAAAAATTGAAAGTTCACCTAAAACATAAAACACTTAAAGAAAACCCCCCTCATAACCTTAAAAATACAAGCATGATAGGATGCATGTGTTAGGTAGAAAATTTGACAACAAAAAAGGAGCTTCCAAGCTCTACCAGACTTCAATAGAGATATTCTACGAAATTTTAGGAATTTTAGAATCTATCCAAAATAATTTGTGTGTATCGAGATCCTTTGTAAATATTTTCAACTCTTGGAAATTCTCCACAAGCTCAATAAGCTTTGAATTAGCTTGCAAAGTGGTCTTCCTAGGCCCTATCAAAAATAGCTCTCGGGCTTCATCTTGGGTTACATCACAAACCTTAATTGGTCATCCTGGTAAGTACTGGTGCATAACTAATCATGCACAAAGGAAATCATCTTTGATGCATGAAGGGCCCAATAAGATAATGAAAATCACTATCATAAAGTATTAAAAATAATCAACATTATAGATACTTTAATTTAAATAGCCGAATTGAAATTGAACTAACTAATTGAATTTAAATATTTAACCTTAATTAGGATTAAATATATTGATAACTAATACTAAAATGTAAAAATTTATTACATCATAATAATCAAGTGATGTCAAATTTTTATGGAAAGATAGAGAAAATCTTCATTTGGAGAAGTATACCATTGACCTAGATCAAGAGTGAGTTTAATTTTATCATAAAATACTCATAATAGTGATATGTCAACAATACCATGTATCAATTAAAAATTTTGGTGTAAGTCATAATGAAATGATGCATTCAAAGATGAGTAAAAGAAATATTCTTCTTAAAACTCAAAAGTTAGTTTTGACATTAACTATCAAAGAACTAAGGTACCATTTGGTAGCAATTTGTGTTATAGGGAAGACATGAACATCAAATGAAATGAAAACAATGTGTCAAAGAGGGACTAAAAGGAATACTACAGAGGTGGAAAATATAGAGTTTGTAAGACAGATCCCTAAGGCATGACTGAATCATCGATAAGGCAGATAGTTGAAAACTCTATGCTGAAGTTCTTATCTATATTGATGAAATTATTCATTTTCTATAATAATAAATTAGTGAAAATTCTTCCATTCTTATCTCTTTTTATGCCATTAAGACATCAGTATTTGAATATTTTACTTACATAGAAAGAAAAAAATACTTTATGTTTCCATAACTTGTTTGAGTTGAAATATCCACATTGTTATTAGCCTGCAGATTGAATTAAAGAAGTAATTTATTGATTTCTTCTTTTTTTCCTACCTTTTCTTTCTCAAGAAAATTTCTTCATTTCTCTCTCATCTTGAAATAGAAATAATCACACATTATTTTTAATCATTTTCTGAAAATTTTGTCTCAAATAAAACAATCTTTTGTCTTTAATATGTTGGAGTTTCTTCACTTAGAATGAAATTGTTCCTAGTTAGAGTAAACTTTCCTTGTGATTTCAATTCTTCTTCACAAAGCAGTTATTCTTCTCCACAATGATTTTTGGACCCACCATTGGCATCAAGTCAATTTCGTCATCATTTAAAATTATGACCCTTGACCTTATTCGTCTCCTTGAAAATAAATTCTCTCATTTAATTTTTTTGTCTCTTGTTAAAATAAATTTTCCATTGACTCTCACTCTAATGATGCAAAAGATTTAATTAACTACACATGTTTCATTCTAAAAAATTCCTTCAATATAATTTTTTTATCATTCAAAAATTTATTAATGACTAAATTCACTCGTCTGTATCCTCGAAGATTTCATCGAATACTGGCAACCCAAAATGGAAGCCATTTTGAAACTTCCCATGCCCTTATAAGTAAGTCTTTTATCCTTAAAGATGAATGATTTAATTGATGTTCTAAAAACCCTAAAATGTTCATTCGATGGATCAGAGATGTAGATTATTCTCCTTCTATCTTCATCAAGAATACCCACAATTATCCACAATTTATCTTCATTTTTATCCTTAAAGAGGAATGCTTTAATTGATGTTCTAAAAAAACCCTAAAAATGTTCATTCGATGGATCAAAGATGTAGATTATTCTCCTTCAACCTTCTAAAGTTGTATGAAAAATAGTGATCATCCTTCTATGAAAACAGTAACTTTCTTGAATGATTTTGATATTTCTTTGGGAAAAAACCATCATCATGATATCACATTTTTTTTCAAAATTTATATGGATGGAGAATTTCACACGTGAAAAAATTGATGGCAGGGGCCCAAAATCAGGACCATGGGAGTTTGGAGACCACCAGTCAATGCATTTCAATCATTATTTATGAGCTAGTCAATCTTGGGGCTGGACTTTTGTCTTCTTCCTCTGATCCCATCACTGCTTGCCACGTGTCAAGCTCTGACAGTGCCAGATAGATTTGAAGCTTGGAAATCATAGGCCTATCTGAGTATAATTGTAAAAATAAAACTCTTCGGGGCTTTAAGAAAGTAAATAATTTTACGAGGGCTGGGCAGATGAACAGATCAGGGGGAGAAAATCGAGTTCTAGCTGCACTTTCCTCTGCATCGGGAATGCTGCAATGCTAAAGTTTCAGATGAACAAGAACGGAACTTGACTGTGTGGCCAGGAAACGACCTTCCTTCATCCTACATTTCTGTCAAGATTCTATCCTCGAATCCAGAATGGATTTTGACCGCCTGCTGAAGCCTCACTCTCAGGTTCGAACTGCAAACTCGTGTTAAACTTCAGTCCTTAGATTTCTTTGAAAAATTGTATATTTCGGATTTTCAAGATTTATCCGTTTCGGAATTCATCTGGGTCTCACTTTTCTGTTTGTAGCCTCGAATGTTCCTTAGTGCGGAGAGTGGAGGAAATGATGAGAGAGATCCTGATGCTCGGTGCTTTCTTAGACCGGATTTTCCCGAGGTTGATGACAGAAGTAAGTTAAAAGATTTAAATTTTTTTCTTTTCTCTTGGGTCTGAAAAAAATTTTCTCATCTTTCTGTTTATTTTCTCATCCGGAGGTTGATGACAGAAGTAAGAAAACCCTTGATAAAAAATCGTTTTGTTCTCATTTGGGTCTAAAAAATTTCTCACCTTTTTTCTCATCCGGGGATTGATGACAGAAGTAAGAAAACCGATGATCAAAATCCTTTTTTTTCTCTCTTGGCTCTGAAAATTTTCTCATTTCTTTTATTTTTTTCCCGATGATCAAATTTCCTCATCCAGAGGTTGATGACTGAAGTAGGAAGACCCATGATCCAAATCCCTCTTTTCACTTGGGCCTGAAAATTTTCTCATCGTTTTTGTTTTTTTCCTCACCCTGAAGTTAGTGACAGAAGTAAGCAGACTCGTGATCAAAAATCCTTTTCTTTCACTTGGGCCTGAAAATTTTCTCATCGTTTTTGTTTTTTTCGTCACCCTGAAGTTAATGACAGAAGTAAGCAGACTCGTGATCAAAAATCCTTTTCTTTCACTTGGGCCTGAAATTTTCTCATCTTTTTTTGTTTTTTATCCTCATGCATAAGTTGATGGCAGAAGTAACAAAAACCCATGGCCCAAAATATTTTATTTCATGGGTCTGAAACCTTTTTCATCTTTTTGCTTTTTACAGGTGCTAGTTCTTCCGATACTTTTAAGGATGTGGATATGGTCTTCTCGTTACCTAATTCTTCACCCATGAGTGATGATTCAGCTTTAAATCAGCATCTCTCACAAGCACTAGAATCTCTTGAAGTTGACCACCATGGATCTTATAATTTGTCTCCCTTTGAGTTTCAGAAAAATCGTTCCTCTGTGCCTCTGTCTTCTAAAACAGCTCCATCTAAATGGGATGATGCTGAAAAGTGGATTGCTAGTCCTAATTCTAATAAATCAACGAAGATTTGTGGGTCCCAGATTAGGAGAACTGTTGGGGGGAACTGTAAGCCGAGAAAATAGAATATTTTCAGCCAAGATGCTGGAAATCTCCGAAGAGTCTGACTCTCAAGCGGCAGATCTTGAGTCATCTAAGATGAATTATGCATTTTTTAATCCAATTGCCGATTTCCCAGCTGTGCCAATTAATCATCCAATAATATCTAGTGAGCAGTTGGACTTTGACTTTTCTAGTTAAACCTATGTGGTACATAATTCTTGAAAAATGTTTTAAACTTTGATTGTGGAATTTTGTGCAGTTAATGTAAGTGAACAGAGTCCATCATCGGCAATCGAGTGTTCTACTTTGTTGACTTTACCAGCGGCGATACGATCTGTGTCCATGAAGGATACAGGCACGGAGATGACGCCTATTGCCAGCCAAGAAACTTCCAGAACCGGAACACCAAAAAGAGAGGCATCTCCACTCCGTGGTCCTGCCTCATCATCACTACCTTCTAGTCCAGACAGATCAGCCCCGTGCTCAAAACCTGTTGACTCGGTTGACTCCATGGTAACTTCTAACAACAAAGAATTGAGCGATAAAGAATTGCAAATGAGGACAAGGAGAGAAATCATGATTCTTGGAACTCAACTGGGAAAACCAAATATTGCTGCATGGGCGAGCAAGGAAGAGGTCAATAAGCCCGGGCCAACCAAAGAGGTTAAATCAACCACCGGTAAACTACCGGTCCCAAGCATTATTGATATCCGGGCAGCAGCCTGGGAGGAAGCAGAGAAAGCCAAGAATATAGCAGTGTAAGCTTGATCATGGAAATCTCTGTGGTTTTTTTATTACAAAAATATTTAATTTAAAATTCTTGATTATTATCAGGTTCAAACGGCAGGAGATGCAAATCCGAGCTTGGGAGGATCATCAGAAGGCAAAGATAGAAGCAGAAACAAGGAAGATCGAGGTAGTGCTTGTTTTCTTTGAGTCGTCCGTCTGGTCGACCATGGCCATTGTTGACCTGAAAGAGCCCTTTTCAAACCAGGTCAAAGTGGAGAGAATGAGAGCTTCGGCCCACAAGCAGCTCATGGCCCAGTTGGCTGCTGCAAGGCTCAAAGCTGAGGCGAAGAGGTTGGCTGCAGAGGCCAAAAGAAATCGGCGGGCCTCGAGAACGACCCGACAAGTGGATTACATTAGGCGCACTGGTCGTGTTCCTTTGTCATTTTCGCTTTGTTGGGCCTGCTACTGTTGACTAGTAAATGTATCATTTTTATTTTTCTCTTGATTCAATTTCTTCTGTAAAAAAATTTGATGTTATCATTTGTGAATTCCCCCTTGCACTCCTGAACTGTGATTAGATTTCCTTGGCGCTGGTGCAGTGGCAACCAACTTTCTTCTCCTACAGACTCATTTACTCAGATCTATGGAGGTACAGAGCTTCCTAGGTGGAGTATAAAATGGGAGAAGCAAATTCTCTTGCTGGAAGTTCTTAGGCCACTTGTCAAGAACCTCTTTCAAGAGCTTGGAAACCCTCATAAATAGTAAAGAAAAATCTTCCAAAGCATTGTTTAGCCTAGTTGCCTCAGAAAATCATTGCATCCTACATCACATATGCATATAGGATTAGAGTGGCGTCTCTACGCTTGGTTTGGGCACATGAATCCTAATACTACAAGCTGGAATGTAGCCATCGGCCACGCTGCCCGTCTCTTGGGCTAGATTGTTGGGCCTCTTGTCCAATAAAAATGCAATAACAACTATTGCAACAAGGTCCACATTTTTTGTAGAGTGTCACCCACCCAACACATAGCAGTGCTTATACCAAGGTCCCACATTCATGTCATGCACCAATATCCATGTGAAAACACGACACCGAATTCAAGCTCCGCATGCTCGTGGGGAGCGGTGCACAATAACAATTCAAAATCGTACGGTCTTTGAATACACATAATAACTTGTCGACAATAATCCCAAACTCAATTGTGGCTTAATTAAGTGTAATTTCTAATGTGAGAGAAAGAGGAAGAGAGAGAGAGAGAGAGAGAGAGAGAGAGAGAGAGGGAGAAAGATAGAAAGAGAACCATGAACATCAAAATAGTTCAAGAAGGAATAAGGAGGGAGTCTCTCTCCCTCATAAAGAAGGGGAGGAGATCCAATAGTAGATAACTAAATGATGGGCATAACTGCTAAGAGGAAGTTCACTCGCACTCCTCATAGCTGGAGCATAGACATCAATCGTGCGCAACTTGCTGAAAAGAGTGTCATATGAAAAGGTGCCTAATCAGAAAAATTCACAAGCCTCTTGATTTGACGGAAAAATTCACCAGCCCACTCGATATAAATTAATAATGTCACTCATACAATCTCTTGATCAATAAAAATTTGAAAATTTCCTAAAAATAAAGTGTGTGGTAGCCTAATATGACGTGCATTCAATAGAAATTGGTGGCATCAAAGGAAAGGAGAACAATGAAAAAAAATTGTCGCTGCAATGAAATTAAAAAAGGGCTATGGCTACCTTGCTTTGATACCATGTGAGAGAAAGCAAGAGAGAGAGAGAGATTGATAGATAGAAAGGGAACCACTAAGCTTAAAGAAGGTATACTGGGGTCTCTCTCCCTTATAGAAGGGAAGGAGGCCCAGCGGTGGATAAGTATATAATGGGCTCAATATTTGAGAGGAAATCTGCTCACACTCTCCGTGAAGCTAGAGCATAGATGCCAAGCATTCTTAGCTTGGTAAAGAGAGTGTCAAATGCAAAAGGTTCTCCATCAAAAAAATTCATTAGCCTCCTATTTGATGTCTTCTCAATTGAAATCAACACCATCATTTTTTTAGTATTGTGATCTTAAAAAAAGTCATTGATCTATTGAAAATAAAGAGGGCAAAGCCCTATTTTGACATTCATTCAATAGAAATTGGCAGCATCAAAATAAAAGAGAACAATGATGAAAAATCATTGTTGCAATGAAAATTAAAAAAAGGGCTATAGCCACCTTGCTTTGATACCATGAGAGAGAGATAGAGAGGGAACTGCCAACAATAAGAAGGTATAAAAGAAGGAATAAGGGGGTTCTTCCTCCCTAATATAGAAGTGGAGGAAGCCTAATAGTGGAGAAGTAAAAATGAGGCCCAATATATAGGAGGAAGTTCAGTCATTTCTAGTGAGGGTTGAATCAATGAGGTATTATGTTTGAAATACAATAATATTTAATCTTGAATTAATTATATAAAATTGGTCAATGGAAGTGGTTTAAATTTCACAGAACTGGTACATTTGGGAAGAAAACTTCAAAAATCTTACAAACAAATAAAACTCTCATGACAAATAGAGGACAAGAGAGAAATAGAAGAGACAAGTTAGAGAGAAAAACTCGCGGAGAAAACCTGATCAAATCAATTTAGAGTCACCAAGATATCGACCCAATTAGTCACTAATCAATTGCCTTTCATACAAAGATGTTCCTTACGTGTTCAGGAATTCATGTTTCTAATTCTCTTCACTCTATCAAAATATTTTAAAGTGATATGCATAAAATCACAGTTATTGAAAATATAAATTCACGTCTCAAAAATTATAATCAACTCTTCGAAATTGATCTTTAAGATAAAACATTGACAAGTTGAGGTCAAATTTATTGGGATCTGAGGTCAATAAGCCTTTCAAAATTTTTGATCAAACATAAATTGCAGCATAATACATTGAATTAGATATTACAAACACTGAGGAACGAAAGAATAGATGATCATGTCATCTGATAAGTCCAAATAAAGATATAAATCTTATGTCATTGTATTGGTTTTATACAATATCATTTATCATAAATCTTTTCCCTTACTCTCTTAACTTCCCAAAATATAACTCAGTAACGGGTCGAATCTAAGGGAGGCAATACTAATCCTTCTTTTATTTTTCAATGTTCTTCCAGCACATCTCAAATCAGTTATGCTTCTTTGTAGATCCTTTTTTTAAAAAGAAGCTTATGGCTATTCTCTAGTTATAACTATTCATATCAATCCTATATCAATGTACCAATTCCCTTACTTAAGGTTTTAAACTTGTCTCTTTTATCTGTACTTATCCTACTACTGTGTTTTTAATTTAATTTTTATTATTCTTCATAGATAAACTAGGTCCCTAATGAATTTATCTTGCTTATATGACTTCTCTGCATTCACTGTATCAACTCATACTATTTTCTTGAATCTAAACAGAAAACAATAATGCAGAGAAAGACTTTAATCTCATTATTCCCTATTTTTGATACTTTCTAATGAATCTCTTTTAAATCAAACAAGATCTAAGAATTAGAATAAGATTTCTCTTACGGTAATTGACCGAAATAGAATTCACTTATTTCTCTTCATAAATCGAAGTCTTACACTATTTCTGAACTCATTTACCGAAAAGAGAAGAAAATGAATACAATTACTTTTTCCGCAAAATGTATGTTGTAATTAAATTCATTGAATCTTTCTGAAATAAGACAATATTCATTCTGAAAATAGTAGAAAACTAAATCTAAATTCAAGAAAATGAACTAAATTATTTAGAACAAAGTTTCATTAAAACTAAGGCACAAAGTAAATCTTAACTACCCTTTGAGACCTCGTAGTAATGCCAAACTGCTTAGAATGAGCACAAACTTCACTTCGAACGCCTCTCGAATCGATCTTAGGCTCTTCTCCCTACTGTGTCCTCTCGGCCAAGCTCTATTGGGTAGGAATTCAAGAATGCATCCTCCTTCTTCGTTTCGCCTATTTAACCTAACTGGTTCGCACTTTAGAGAATATGCGAGTCAGGATAGTGATGCTCGCTGTTGTGTACCCTTGTCGTGCTTTGTCTTTGATCCCGTAGGTAGTTAGTCATAGTTTGAGCTTATTGGTGGTGTGGCATTACCGTGAAAAGCACTAAACACCTTGCATTCACTGAATCCTTTGTATATGTTGCTTTACACCCAACATCGTGCTTCCACTTGCTATTGGTCGACAATTTCTCCATACATATCCTGCCCACAATGCTACAAAAGCCCATTAGATCTGATGAGCCCATTAAGGGCTTTAGTTAAAATCAAAAACTTCCCTTAAAAAGAAATTACAGCAATTAAAGAGAGGTCATTCATTGAAGGAAAACATAAAATTTAACAAAATTAAAACTATCTTTAATTGTTGTAAATCACCTCTTGATACACTTTTACTTCATTTATCTAAAAGATATTCTTTTTAACATTATCATATGATAACATGTGAAAAATATAAATGATTTTGACTCTTTTAACTACATTATGAAGAAGATGAGCAAATTTACTTGCTCTCCTTTGCCTGTTATCATTGATAACATGCAATCTTAACATGATAAAACATGATTATTAATGCAATTTAAGGCATAAAACATTACATTTGTGTGCATGTTATCATACTTTGAGTGCATTTCTATCATTCTATGTAATTTTATGTTATAATCTTAAAATGTGTTAATTTAGGGTTAATTATGATGAATTAAAGATTAAAGATTTTATAACCCATCTTTACTTGAGATTATAAGTGTTTTTAAAGTTAAATAATAAGAGAAATTATTTTTATAAACATTCATTTAAATTTCTAAACTTAAAATCTCAAGGAAATGAGTGTATTTTTGAAATATACATTAAATCTCTTGTTATTTAAATATTTTGAATTTTTAGAATGATAGATAATTAAATTTCAGATCAAATGAAAGAAATTTGGATTCATTTGGAGTTGTATTTTAAAAGATATGATTTTTACAATTTTAGGGATTTTTTTGAATTTTTTTAATTTAATTTTCGATTTAAAATCATTTAAAATAATTAAAAAAATTGGCAAAAACCCATTTATTTTCCGCGCGGGCCACGTGGATGCGACGTGGCACTGAGGCCACGTGGCAGCGCCACGCGAGCCAGCGCGGAGCCTACGTGGCACATACATTATATCTATTAATATATTACATATAGTATAAGAGGTATTCAGCCTCCCGTATATCGGGAGGGTATTCGACCTCTTAGTCCGTCGGGCCTTATAAACCCGAAGGATTTTCTAATCTTTTCCGTGTGGGACTAAAGTCCCACACAGTGTTTTAACGCAGGACACGTGGAGCGATATGAGGCGTCGGATCGTGATCGGAGCGCGCCGATCAAGTGGACGCGTGGTCCACGGATTCAAATCAAGATCACGTGCGATTTAAACAAATTGTAACGACTCAGATTTCAGCGACGTGGCGGCATCACACGCGCCGATCGGGTGGACACGCGGCCCACGGATCGAAGATCAAGCACGTGCCTATTTTGAAGCGTTATAATGGTCCAGATCAAATCTCACGGGAGACATCCGGACCGTCGGATCAAGAATCAAGGGGCGCGATCAGAGCGTTTTTATAAAACGTTTCATCGGATTAAATCGTGGCTGTCCATCATGATCCGACGGCCACGACTTAATCGAAACGGTCCACGATGGACCGTTTCATCGTAACCGTCGATCGAAACGATCGGACGGTTACGCCCAAAATTGTTATAAAAGGAAATGTTCTTCGTCGATGTATGTATTCGAGTTGGATTTCAATCAAATTGACTTGTCTAGACACCGATCCTCTCCTTTCTCTTGATTCCATCCTCTTTCTCTTTCATTTCCGCATCCATGGAGGGGTTGAAATCAAGATTTGGTGGAGAATCGAAGGAGAAATCGCAACTTGAAGCTCGTCGTGATGTTCTTGGCGTTGTCGGTGATTAATCGGCTTAATCACCTCGTTTCGATCACTAAACGGGTTTAGTGGAAGCGGTTTTTCCTAGATTATCTTTCCTATTATCTTTAATTTTCGTTTAGATTAGGTTTTAGATTTCAATTTCATAAATTTTCATTCTAAATCACGATTTTAACGTCCGAAAATTTCATCCCACTTCCATCTTTGATTTCTCCGTGATTACTAATCCAAATCGAGCGATTTTTGATTCCACGGATAGATCTTTGAGTCTTCTTTCTAAAAACACTATTTTTTGTAATTTCTCACCTCAATTCATCGTCCAATTTGACCATATTCCAAAAGATATCTCGAAAATACATAAATTCCCTGTGGATTTGACCCTTATTTACCATTATACCCTTCAATTCACTCTTAATTCCCCTAAATTGGTAAGTTCGGAATAATTTTTGACACGAGACCATGTGAAATCGACGACCTCGCGGTCTCGTCTCGTCAATCATCATCTAATATGCATGAGAAAATATACTTACAAGGTTCACTTGAAGGAGTTCTTGAAGTTATTCATGTGTCTAACCTCTAGTGGTATCTTCATGATCGTCGAATGGTTAGATCTCCTCTTTAAGGCTCTTTACCAAGAGAGAACGAGAAGAAACAAAAGAATTCTCACGCGGCTTACATTGACACCTTTAGTTATGATCGTTCTCCCCTTATTTATAAACATTTGGTATGTAGATTTTTCAAAAAATCCCTTATAATTATGTCTATATCTACTAATATCCATAGAACTTATATGTGTATACCTCTAGGTTCATATATCTCACTAGTTGACAACTATGTAAAGCCAATAACATCTTATTGGTTAACCTTATTAATTATCTATATCAATATACAGTTAATTAATTAAGTATTTATTTAACCCAATCGATAGGTCAAGTTGCTAGCCTGTCGAGTGCAAGCTACACTGCATACTCAAGGAGATATGGCAAGAACTCTAGTGAGGAACCTTGCCATTATTGGTAACCATGTATATACAATTCTTTATTTTCTCAAGACTCATGAAGGACTTAAGTTATGGTCAATTTTCAAACCCTAATCAATCACTCAAGTTAGTATTGACGCATAGAAGAAATCATTGGGAACTCCTTCTTCGATATTTCTACTATCTTGACCAAGGATTTCATTGCATCTCATTCCTCGAGTTAATCTAATCAAATACCGAGGGTAAACGATCACATCTTGAGCACACAATCATCTTCAAGAACTTCATGCTATATCTAATACACGATATTTTAGAGATCCTATGGCTAGACATTTGTAAGTCAAAATAAAAACATGGTCATTCGTCCACAAAATGTTTTTTTTATCTAAAGTTCAAGGACCACATACACAATCGTGACATAAATCAAATTAATTCATAGATACGTATAATACTAAGTAGGGAATTCATATAGATCAATTCAGTCAAGCCTTTCTCCAACGAGCACCCACTATTTACCTTTGATGTCTCCATATATTGGTATGAAGACACCAAGGATGGCTATAAGATCAAATAGTTATCATATGAGTTAAATCAAATAGTGTTTATTCTTTTTTGATATTTCGATATCTTTCTCGAATCTCCCACAAATAGAAATATTTAGAACATATGTTTAAAGACTAGTGATGACTATATTATGATTGTATCATAATTTACTTAGTCATTTCTTATCCTCGTGAACTTGATTACAAACATCATACAAGAATCACAATAAATAAATTTAATTTCAACTGGTACAAATGAGATACATGGAAGTGTGATTGGCTTATAGGCCACATAATATTCATCAACATCCACGTACAAGAAGGTTAGAAGATCGAAACCAGAGACTATTTTTGTGTTTTGACGGAGAAAAAGGAAGAGATCAGTGGAAGAAATCTAATCAAGCACTTCTTAATCTTCTTTCAAAGATTGAAAATTCTCAATTTAAGGAAATAATTATTTTTTAGGATTGAAAACTAAGATTAAAAACTTGAAAATAGAGAATAATAGTCCCGAAAAAAAATTGTTCTTTCAATCAAGAACTCACCCTAGCTATGCTGCCTTGTCACTCATTTGTTTGAGGGTCATATACCTCGCCCAAGCTTGGTGGCTTATAGCCAACCCAAGAAATAAATAGAAAAGATAAGAAACTCACTATAAATGATGTTCGATACATGAACGATCAATCAACACTCTCTTTCTTTAGGCTAGCCAAAAAGCTAGAAATATCTAAAGAAACGTTAAGAACCCTAGTTTTTTTATTTTTCTTTTGATCAACCATTATGAAGATATAGAGCATGAAATAAAAAAATTGCCCCCAAAATTTCAACACCAAACTCTATCGAGATCATAAGCTATCATGATTTTAATTTGGAGTGCTTTTAGCCATCTGATGCACTTTAATTGATGGAGATTAACATCAATCGTTCGATATAATCAGATCAAGAATGCAAGGGCTCAGATTACACCAATTGTTCAGCTATGATTCGTCACTACTTCTAAAGAGCGACAAAATCAATGCCTACTATCTGATCTTCTTTCATCAATGTTGGAATGCCCAAGATTGTGCCACGTGTTCATTGTGATTCATTGCGATAAATAGGTAAAGTGGAATTAATCTCGATTGGTGATCAAGTGGAGCGTAATCATGTATTCTAAAATGCGCCACATGGCATACACTAATCAGTTCCGTAGAAAAGGACAAAGCAATAGCTGTCAATAGATCCCATGGACTGGTCCAGATGATCAAACAACTTTGATTGGCACTGCCACTAGGACCGTTCAGATTGTGCCACATGTCTCTACAAAAAAGAAAATGGTTTAGCCCCACATTAGAGAAATGGTTTAGTCCCACATCAAATATTTTTAAGGGGAGGCCAATCATGCCCTTCGACGGCCGCATTATACTTAATGACACTCTGAAGTCCCTAATACTCCCCTCAATCACACCAAGTAGGCACTACATGTGTGCCACAGGGTTCCCTCTTATTGCACCACCTGTACCCCCTACCGCGTCACGTTTCCATGTCAATCATGCAATGTGAAAATCTATTTTCAATTTTAGCCCTGAAATATATCTTTAAAATTCAGATTAAATTCCAAAAATATAGAAAAATCTTAAAATTTCAAAAGCTTCTATCTTTTTTTATAAAACTCTTTTTGACATGAAAATTTTGTTGTTTTGATCCTCGTTGTGTTCTTTTCAAATACTACTCATGCATCAAATTAATCCTAAATTAGTATAAATGAGCCTACAAGCCAAATGAGTTCACGAATATAAAAATTTCATTAAACTATAATAACATGCATAATAATGATGCAATTTACACATTAAAAATACTAAAGAATCGCGTCTTCATCAGTTGAAGTGGTGGAAGGTCCCCCAAAGTCAAAGGCTCTTATTTTAATCAGAACTGAAATAAACGATTTGGTATCTTGATCGGCTGAATGAGAGTGAAGAGCTCCCCCAGCCCACAGGAAAGCCTCTTTGAGCAAAGTGCATTGAATGTCCCACAATCAGAATCAACACATATTTGTAGGAACAAAAAGTCTTGTCGTGATAGAAGCTAAATTCTGTTGAACTCGGAAAAATGGTAACACAAAGTCTTCAGAGGGAGAGCAGGAAAATCTTGAAATAATCATAATCGATGAGTTTGTATAAAATTTTTTAGAGGGTTTACATTTTAAAATAATCATGATTATATCATATGATATCATATTTTAGATGTAGATCAGATCAGTTAAACCCTATCCCAAATATATATAATCTTTAAAATAGAAAATTTCTTTTAAGAAATCTTTTCATTGATGTGCAATGAGATAGAGTAAAAGCGTTGGCCTTGAATCTAAGACTTCTCCTATAATTGAAAGCATATATGAGGAAAACTTTTGAGAAATGGAGATAGAGGTGCTTGATGGGCATATTTGTCTTCACATAGAGATTTCAAAGGATATGCTATCAATAGAGTTATTATGTACTATAATTAGAATACATACGGGAATTTGAATTGACAATCTTCGTCGATGTTGCATTAGTAAATGGCATGCGTATTGCCCTATGAAAATTTGATATCTTGTGAAACTGTTTCATCTCGTTAGGTTTTCTCCAAAACTCATGATCTATCTATCTACCTATCTACATTTCTCCTCGCCATGCAGGAATCACTCGATCTCACATTCTCTTAATTTGAGAACTACTTCAGTTATCATCTCTTGTATCTTCATATATCCAAAGGTGACATGTATAAGGAAATAATTTAACTATTCATATATAGATAGTCGTAATTTAAGCATTAAGATAATTTATTTTCCCTATTTTCTCCAACTATTGTGATTCATGCTCATCTGTCTAAGAACTTTTGGGAATTGAGGAACAATTGCTAAATGATTATAACTTTCTAACATTTTGGCACCATTTTGAAGAGATAAATAAAATCATGATATGAGATTTATATTTTTCTGATACTGATTTTTTTTTATTCAATTATACATATAGAAGAAGAGGCATAGATGATTCAAAGAATGTTATCCAATGGTAATCAATATCTCTCTCCATTAAACTACTGGGCAGGGGACATAAGTTCTAATGGCATATGATCTTCTTCTAGAACCATAAGACCACAGGCATCCCTAAATATCTGAATCCAAACAAGGCATTTAATAGGATGAAAGAGACATTAGTTGCAAGATGATGATTTGATAAGGATATAGATGACATAATGCTATGAGATAGACTAATGATCTTATACTAGATGGCTAGAGAAGGCACTGAGGAGCCGATGGGAACTACTATATTTTTCATCAAGTCCTTGATAGGGCTTTTTATAGCATCCTAATTTAATTTAATTATACTAAGGTTTGTTCATATGAAGTGATTAGGCATGAAATGTTGGTATATGATCATCTAAAAAAACACATACCATGATCATGGATTAAGCTACCATGTGCCCTATTTTATCATTGTACGAGAAAAGTGATGGAACTTGAGTTTGCATCTTAATTCATTAGCATAATCAGATACATAAAAGTCAGAAATAAATTCATACCCGAATTCATGGGATGATTCTTCATCTTAGAAGAATTTTTGAAGCAGAGAATTGCCATCTTGAATATCCCCAAGATAACCACTGTAATCTCTGGAAGAAATGTGAATCTATCTAGTGGGTTATAAGCATTGGGTTACTCAAGTAGACTATAGCCTCCGATTTATAGAGAGTGAGGAGAGCTTAAGCCTCTAATCAATAATTAATCAGCACATTAATGACTAATAACTTATTTAATTACCTCTCCACATAATTAACCTCCACACATATAAATGAATATCTTAATCCCCTCATTTAGACATAATCGAATCACTTTAATAGGGATCAAATGATAGTTAATCCACAATAATACAATACTATGTCCACTTGATAAAGATTAAACCTAACAAAAAGCTCCATCGAAAACGATAATGGTTTAGACTTCTTACTTATTTCATCATAGCTTGAGACATGAAATGTGAATTAAAGGCTGGTGGCAGTTTTGAGGGTGATCATCCCAAGCGCTCTATACATTTATATCATGATCCCTGCACTAATTTTACTGGATGATTTAATTTCAGACGAAATTCATTATCCCACAGCACAAGCAAGCAAATCCATCATTTCAAGTTCACTGGACTTTCTCACCTGCATGAAGAATCATAAACCAACTCGTTAATAGACTGAAAATGAGAATACAATTCAATAAAGAGACTGAAAGTGCACGTAGACAAATAGATGGAAAATAATGATATACAGTATGCAGACAAACATTCATGTATGTCGAAAAAGATACAGAAAGTAGACAACACACATTTGTGTAGGCAAAGGGAGAAACACAAAAAGAGAGAGAGATGATAGAGGATATACATAGAAAAATAGACAGAGAGAAAGGGTTGGCAGAGAGAGAAAGAGAGAAAAGTTGCATATGCGCGCAGAGAAAGAAAGAGAGAGAAACTAGACACTGTTTACACACGGACAGAGAAAGCATGTATATGTGTATATATATTTATACATATATATATATATATATAGAGAGAGAGAGAGAGATGTCGGATGCAAGAATACATGTCTACCCTCATAAACAGGCAGAGAGATAAAGCAAGCAATGTAAATGTATAAACAAAGGGAGAAGAAGTAGAAGACAGTACGCACAGAGAAAAAGAGAGCGAAGCAGACATTATTTGAATATATACAGACAAAGAGATAGAAGATAGACCATACAGATGAATACAAAATTAGAGAAAGAATGTAGGTAATGCACACATATAGTAGACAAGATAGATATATACATATATATATATATATATATATATATATATAGAGAGAGAGAGAGAGAGAGAGATGTAGGGTGCAATTATAAGTTTCCTACCTGACACGTGGACATTATTGGATTGTTCCTCAGGTTCCTCATCGATATCACCAGGAATCTCTTCATCAACCTCTGAAAGAGCACCCCTGATCTCACTCTCCGCAACAGAGCCAACACCACTGTTATTGCTAGCAGTTTCGCAATCTGCTAAGACAACTTGGCCTGTATCTCTGGCATCCAGACTAGGCTGATGCTCATCCTCTTGTTTAGGCCCATTAAATGCATGACAGTGTGGGCAAAAGTATGTTACATGCGGAAAGTCCTCCTTCTTAGCAAGTCCTGAGCAAGAAAATCATCCGAAAAACATAGTTATCAGCTTAACCATAAATCTAAAACCTAAAACCCTAAACATTCAATCTAAAACCTAAAACCCATATCTCTAAACCCTAAACCCTAAACTTTGAACCCTAAAATATATACCCTAAACCCTAAACTTTCAATTCGTACACCTCACCCTAAACTCTGAAACTTAAACCCTCGTCAGGTGTCCATATAGACTTCACCCTACATCTCAGGTAATAGAGATGCAACCAGGGTTTAGGGAATTGGGGCAATTTCCTTCCTCCATGCATCTCACAGGCGCGTTTCACCCCTCAGACTAGGGATACCTGACAAGGGAACACCCGCCTCCATATTCCGCCGAGTATGCACCTCTTGCCCACGACATGGGTCAATACTTTGGGCTCGCATATGTTTGGGGCAATCCCCGGCTGGGGTCACCACCACACTATAAAAAACATGCAAATCTAAAATAAATAAAAAATAAAAAACTCAAAACTGAAAACCCTAAACCCTAAATTTTAAACCTTAAAACCTATGCCCTAAACCCTAGACTCCCTCTTGTCTAGTGACCTTGGTTAAGAATTCAAAAGGTGTCTTCGTTATCAACTATAGCTTTTGGCAAGTGCTCAATTCTAAAAAACTGCACCAAAGAATTTCAAGATTTTTGGATAAAATATCAGGGTCCCACTAACCATTGTGTCTTCGGCAGTTCCCGCAAATAAGAGCATAACTTTGGGTAGGATCTTCACCCACCAGCATTGCTGCAATTCGTGCAATCCAACTGCCATCATCTGATCCTGTGCTTTGATAGTGCTCAACGAATGTTGGCAAATTGGGAAGGAGCAGAGTTGCTGCCAACAGGGACAGGTGGTGGCGGCGGAGGCTCTATAATGCCAGGATTTGGCTGCAGATTACTGGTACCTGTGCTTTGGGTACTCCTGTGGGCCCGCTTTCGGTTCCTCATCCCCTCTGACCGAACTTCCTCTTCATCTCTCTGGGAACCAGGAGAAGGGTCCGTTTTAGAATTGTCTCCAAGGTAGACTTTCATCCCAGTTTCAGCCCCCAACTTTGATGCCAAGACTGTTGCTGCTGCCACCTTTGCGGCTGGATCAAGATCATATCTCTGAGAGGAATGTGATTTATTGGGTAAGTAAAAGAGAGAGAGAAAGTACACAGGTGAGAAATAGTTGAAGAATTGAGTGCCTGGATGAGTTGTTGTGTGGCGTAGAAGTTGGTTTTCTCCTTGAGCTCGTCTATCTTTGCTTGTCTCTCCATCCTCAGGCTCTCTAGTGTCTTCTGGTCCTTGCGGTCAACTATACTTTTATGGGCAATCATATAAGTGTCTACCAATGAGTCTAAATTACAAAAAACTGAAACATACTCTAAATGTATGACATATTAAACAGAGATAAAGAGAAAATGGTATTTGATGATCTATTAGGAATCAAGAGACAGTTTCTAGTTTTCCTCACCTGTAAACTAATATCATTAGAGAAAAATCAAAGATTATAAGTGTTCCTGTGGAGCCAACATCAACTTTCCCCCATAATAATGATCAGAGGAAAAATGGTGATCTTGTCATGCATTTCTAATCTACACAACACGAGTGAAGTCTTTGACTCCTCTCCGGCAAATCAACCACTTCTTTGTTTCATGCAAGGCATCAATAAGTTCAAAGTTCATACTGAATCCTTCATAAACCACCACGTTTCTCTCTTGTTACCCTCAAGGGCTTTGACTCTTAGTCCTCCTGCCCGGCTTTTACCACTAACAGAATTACCATTGAAAAAGACAGTGAAGGAAACAAAAGATAAGCAATCCTACATACCATCTCTAAAAGTGGCAAAAACAGAATTTGATCAGTCATTTGAAAGGCAGGAGGTAAGGGATCCATCAGTTTGGCTCTCAAAGTATGTAACCAGAATATAGATGTACTATCACATTATACTCTGATGGGCTCCTAACCTGGAAAGCCCATGGATGGACCCATCAGAGTATTTGATGTACCCCAAACTTTGCCCCATCTGCTCATTACCTTCTGATTCCCTTTGTCCTAACAAATTCCCACTCAAACATAAGATGGAATAGCGATCTAAACTGACTCATTCCATTGACAATGTCGCTTGATGTCACCATCAACGCCATCACAAAATTTGGACTTTCAGATTCATAAATAACTCAAATGATTTAGTCAACTAACTGTTTAGGCGCTAGATCTCTATTCCATTTGATTCACAGATACCGAAGAAAAACATTGAGACATGAGAACAATAAGAGTTACAGAACGAACAAAAAAATATTGCCTTTATGGGGACTAAAGAAAAAAATTTAGAGAACTCCATGATGTTACTACAGTCTCATTCTAATGTAGGATGTGGAGTCAATCCTCACCCACTCGTAAAAAGCACTAAACCACCAAGAAGATGAGGGTGATCTTCTTTCATCCTTTGAAACGAGTATTTTCTACGGTTATTAGTAAGTTTGCATCTAAAAATTATCTGCTGACAATGATCGCTCACAAATGATAAGGCCAGTTAACCAAAAATACAAAGTGAAATCCTTGATGAACTTAAAAACTTACACATCTTTGTGAGGCTCCCGAGCACCCAGTAAATAGCAAAAGATAAGGGTGGTAAGGTAAACATAGGCAAGACACATATAGCCCTCCGCTGCCAACTTAAATCCTGTGATCTCGTAGCAAAAACAGCATATGCAATTGCTGCAACCTGGAGCATGCATCGAACATAAAAAGACCTTTTAAAAACGAAATAATAGAATATAACCATCAGTCGTAAAATTTTATTTTATTCTTGCTATCTTGTGAAACATGAACGTGTTTTACCATGAAAACATGCTGATGGGCTCTTATATCAATCAACGATAGAACCTACTCATAGGGAATAAAAAATGGCATGAGGATGGAAAAAATTGGAGTGAAGCATGATGAAATAATTAAATTAAAAAAAGAATCAAAGCCACTTGATCACTCACGATGAGAATCAAATCTTCATTGAAACATGAGACTCTCAGAGAAAGTAATTGGAAATTAGAAAAATAATGGATCAAGAAGAATGGTGCGCCATGATTGTACGAGTACTTCACAAACTAAAATAATTATTAATGAAGTGGTATTTACAGGCCGTCAATAAGAAACTGAGTTTTAGGAATTAATGTAGTTTCACAATAAAATTTGAATACTTGAATATAAGAAGAAAACACTAAAATTCGTGAAAAATTTTACAATTCAGAAGTCTGAAAGCAATGAAAATTACAGGATTGTTTCAAGAAACAAGACGCCACATTTGGCTATACAAATAATCGTCTATTCATCCAATTGCTCACTTATAAGAGAAGGAAGAAAGGAGTTAGCAATCTGACTCCCGATTTCAGTAATCGACACTAAAAGGAACCTGATAATATAAATCTCAGAGAAATATTCATTTTTATGTCTAAATCAGCATTCCCCAAACAACAACAAAATGTCGTTCACTCAATAACTTTTCCTTCAGATTAAAAAGAAGAACTATGAAAATTACTAGATTAGGGGAATTCATTCCTAAATATTAATGGGAATCCCAATTACGGAAATATACATTGAAAATCCAGAGTACATCAAACCTCGAGTTCATCAAATTAGTAATATACATTCACTAATTTTTCTTCAAAAATTGAGAACGAGGAAACAAATCACCTCTAAGGAAACCGAAAAGAGAATAATGTTCCTGGCGGATTTCCGCCACCGGTGAGCCCTCTTCTTCATCCGCGCATGAACAGACGCCTCCTCCTTGGACAAATACTGCAGTTTCTTTTCGAAATCGTCACCCCTCCCTCTAATTAAAGCATTCCACATCCTCGAGAGGATTCCTCGCTTCCTACTGGGCGACGGCGACGGCGCTTTTGCCGCCGGAGGGTCCCACCTCCTCGGACATCGCCTGAAAACCGAAATCGAACGCGATTAGGGTGATCTCGCAAGCTGAGATCGTAGAGGATGAAGATTTACCGATCGATAGCTTGAGATGCGGAGATTCTTCGATCGGAGGATTCGATATGTAGAAACTTCAAAGAGCAATTTCGCCGAGACAAAGAAGTTACGCTCTATCAAAACGTTATTCCAGATCTACCCTCCATATTTCTATTATTTACCTCTTTGCCCTACTACTTTTTAATAAAAGAAAAAAAAAGTATTCCGGTATATGGGCCCATCCCAAGTCGGGTCTGAGCCCACAATGATCCGCCCATCTTTCCTCTGAAAAATTAGGGAACAACGCTCACTGATTGGATGGTATCGATTGAATCAGATCACACTGATCGATGTGGGCAATCCGATATGAATTCTCTGATTGATTCGATCAGCAATCAAAGTTCTACGATAGATTGCATAACAATCTGATCGGGGATTAGAAGGCCCATCAGATCATAACAATCTCTCTCTCTGATCGTCTAAGTGATTGGCAACCATTGATCTGATCATGACCCATATTGTTGATCGATGAACTCCATCGAGTATGGATAATCAATAATCGAGCTTCGAGAATCTATGGTGTAGATGTACGGTTACAAGACTAGGAAAGTCGTCGACGAGCATTTGGGTGTCTTAATGAAATGATCAAGAATTCAAGAAGATATCATTTTTATAAAATATCTTTTCATTCTCTCTCTCTCTCTCTGATCGTCTAAGTGGTTGGCAACCATCGATCTGATCATGACCCATATTGGTCGATCGATCAACTCCATCGACTATGGATAATCAATAATCGAGCTTCGAGAATCTATGGTGTAGATGTACTGCTACAAGCAACTTAGAAAAGTCGTCGATCAAATCTATGGCTAGGAAAGTCGTCGACGAGCATTCGGGGTGTCTTAATGAAATGATCAAGAATTCAAGAAGATGTCATTTTGAAGGGTTCACTTTCTCGAAGAAGATACTCTTCCAATAAGAAGATCAAGTCAACTTGGAAAACTTCACATTTTCCTCGTCGATCAAAGGAGGAATCTGTTTGAAGATCAACCAAATCCATGTTTCGTGAACTTAGAGGTTAATTTCCTAGTAAGTGTTTTTCAATCAATGAGAATGAAGTTGAATAATTGATGGGTCATTCACGTGCATGATAGTTAAACATAATGATCCATGAAAAAATTTCATAGAGATCATTTTTCAAATTTACGTACACGTGGGGATTTCTTATTGATATTTAGCTATATTTATATTTATATATGTACATATTTTGAAGGATATTTCATTTATTCACGAGAGGCATGTCTTATATTGGCTACACAAAGTTCACATTTTCAAAGTACCCTATAAACCAAAATGACCAAAATATCCCTTGACTCTAACGATTCATGTTGACTTTTTAAAAATCAATGGTTCTAGATATTGATACTCAATCATGACATGAATTTTTAGTCATTGTAACAGGTAAATTTTCCTTATCGATCCTCCGCAAACAAGTGAATCAGCTCACTGATAGATGGTTTGAATTGGCTCTTCATATGGAGGATAGGATTGGGCGATCTTGATCGATCGACAGCCTTCAGCATCAGATCGTCAACGCAATCAGGAAAAAGCCTCAGAGCACCATCCATGTCGTCAATCAAGCATCAATTGATTGAATTAAGCGACATCAGGGGGAAGAGAGAGAGTTGCTGCCAGTGAAAGGGCCATCAGGGGGGAAGAGAGAGAGAGAGAGAGAGAGTTGCTGCCAGCGAAAGGACCATCAGGGGGAAGAGGGAGAGAGAGAGAGAGTTGATGCCAGGGAAAGGACCATCAGGGGGGAAGAGAGAGAGAGAGAGTTGCTGCCAGGGAAAGGGCCATCAGGGGGAAGAGAGAGAGTTTCCAAAAGTCAACGATCGATTGATCGAGTGAGATTGCCGATCTAATCAGCAACTCAATCCAAAAATGGTCAACCTGATGGTGGGGCTAGGGTGCTCCCCCGCACCAGATATTAGATTCAACAATCACATGTCTAATGTTCCTTACCACATTATCCGAATAATGGGAATCAGACAAGGACAAAGATATATGAATACATGAGCTCCAACGACAATGGAGGATACCATATCAAAGAGGAGGACAATCTCAAGGGGAAGAAGATTCCACATAGAACAGTGCAAAGAATCTCAACAAACACAGGGGGAAACCAAGAAAGGGGAAGACTCCATGAAAAGAGGACTTCAGAGTTCACTAGAGGACAAGAGCATCACTCGCCAATGCATATTCTAGGGGCTCAAATGCAAAATCAGTGTTCTCAATCTTCTATATTGAGAGTGTTAGAGTAAACCCTAGACTTGGGTATTTAGTCCAGTGGTTGAAGTTTCATGTTGACATCCTTGGTCCACCAATACTAGTATAAAGTGAGAGGACTCATTTTGAAGGTACTCTCCTCGATACACTTTGCTCTGTTTTCTCATATGTAAGAAGAAATCATCACACTGTTGAGCTTCTCTGCATCATCAGGCGCTTTACAAAAAATCAAGAATCATGTCCCCATTTCTGCCTGATCTCAAGTTCACAGAGCTTTGGAAGGAGAGCATCAAATGGATGTTAATACAGACCAAAAGATTATGACCCTTGTTCATAGAGATAGATATATATATATATATATATATATATATATATATATCTAGAGAGAGAGAGAGAGAGTTATGATGCAAAAAAAGAATGGACGATGAAAACAATGTAAATTTACACACACACACACACACTCACACATATATGTGTATATATATATATATATATATATATATATATAGAGAGAGAGAGAGAGAGAGAGGAGAGAGAGAGAGAGATGAATTATGATGCAAAAAGGATGGATTATGAAAACAATGGGAGTCTGAATGGTCTGAGATGACAGGTAAATACCCGTGAGAAAGTTGCTGAGAGACTTGTACTTTATCGAAACGGGCGATGAAGCCATCTGCACCTCTGCAGGCGTCTCACTCATCCTACACAAAACCACGTGTCCATTAATCTCACCACACATGTGAAAACAGACTCACCGGCTCTTTTCAAACACGTTCACTCACCGGTTGAGAACAGACTCAAGGTTACTCTTTGCGCGGAGGAACAACTCGAAGTTATCCTGCACCTGCAACCAGGAAAAAAATTATATTAGACGAGTAAATCTTAAGCAAGAGTAGCCCGAGGATCAACTTAAACTACATTCAAATTATCCAGATTGAGCTTGATCTGGTCCATAATTCTCGCGTTCTCCTCCAAGAGACAATCTGCCACATCAGAAAATTCCAGTATTTTATGTACATAAATACAAAAAAATGTAAAAAAAATTGTATACCATCATGCGGCGCAATGGAGGATGAAATGGAGGTAACATGGGTGGGTGGACTTTGAAAAGCGTTGACTTCGGAGAAGAAATTGTCAACTTGCTTGTCCTGAAGAAAAGAAAAACATTAATATTTTATTATATTTTTATAAGTGCTCTTCTTCAATACCTCCTCTTTCATCTTTCCCCGAGCGTTGACTTTTTCTCGTTTGTGCCGCTTCACATTCTCCTTTCTCTGTAGCAATTCAATAATCTCGTTGACTATGACCTTCCCAGTCAAAATACATGAATTTCATGAAAAGGGTAGACGCTAACAATCATCCATTGGCATCTCAGAGCAACGTCTCGAACAGTTTTTGCCGGAAATATTGCTGCGATCTTTATGTATTTCATGACGCTGGGTTCTTGATCGTATCTGTAAATCAACTCCCAGATAAAGTAGATCTCTAGAGGGAGAATCATGAAATCTAGATCAAAAACTTCAGAATGTATCAAAACAGACGGAAATCTATATACGATTAGAGTGGAAAATTCAGGCAGATAGTGCTCTATCGATATAGATAGATACTCCGATATATATATATATATATAGAGAGAGAGAGAGAGAGAGAGAAACGAAGGTCAATTCCAGAAAGAACTTGGAGATGCCCAAGATAAAAGCAGATAAATTATATCTCTGCAGGATATATCAAAATTGACAGAAATCTTAATATGATTTGAGTGAAACTTCAAGCCAGATAGGGAAATGTAGGTACATTCCAGAAAGAACTTGCAGATGACCCAACTGAGTGAAAGTTTTTCAGACAGGGTAGGCCAGAAAAATTAACCAGAATACTTACTCGAGAAGACCTGCTTCCAACACTAACTGCTCTTCAGGTGACCAATTAGCAGCTAATCCAATATCATAGTTGAGTCCTAAATCGGGATGAACCTGTAGAGATGGAATAAACGTCGATCTATCCCCAGAAAAATTCAGTCCTCCCAAACTCTGGAAATCACTTGGACTAGCATCTACAGTTTGAAACGAAAGCATCCGGAAATTATTAGAGGAATCCACTGCTGTTCTTTGAAGGAACGACATGTTCGCCAGTCGCCACACTCTCGAAACAAATCCCCAACAAAAACAAAAAAATAATTTAGTGCAATAAACAACAGTTCTTCGGAAAACGCGCGGCGTTTCCTCCTGCGATTTAAAAGATCGATCATTTCCATGATTAATAAGAAATAAATACCGTGCACTGACCTAATCCGCATGAGACATGGTTTTTGTGTTCCTGAATGTTCCGATCGCAGCGCCTCGTTCCAAAATACCGCGCGGAAAACTGCCGCAGAAGAAGGCTGAAAATTCTCCGGAATCCCTGCAACCTTTTACTGTTTAATTTAAAAATCAAGAAAGACTGGTTTTTACGATTACTTTAATGTTCATCCTTATCTCCCCAATTATTTTAAGCCTCGACTCCGTAAAAAGAGTAGGCTATGAACTTTACACAGTTGCAACTTCATAATCACTCGATCGAGAACTACTGTTCTATCCTAATCGGGTCGGTGTCTCCTGGATTTGCGGCGACAGTCTTCTTAAGAGAGAAAAGGGATTTCTTTCTCGAAGCGTTCATGATTGTCGAGATCATGATCCATCAACCGGAGATGATCTTGATCGTTTCTACGTGCATGGGAGCCCATCCTGAAGATCATCTAGCTAACAGTTGATCGATCGATCGAATACGATGACCTAATCTGCTCAACTAGCTGTCGACGATCGCTCCAATCTGGAAAAAATATAAAAAAATGTAGAAAAGGATAAAATCTTACGGAATATTTGACAAAATACCTCCACAAAGGGAGGGATCATTGATCGAACGCAGAATTGATCCCTCTCTCGATTGATCGGTAGACTTTGTTCACTGATCTGTGATAGGATCGACGGTCCGATGTTGCGCTTTTACTTTCAATTTAAAAGAATTTTAGATAATTCTAATTTAATGGTAATAATTCTAATTTTATTAATATAAATGGCTTTTAAATCAACTTGCCACGTCAGCATCGATAATAAAAAATGCCGAGTCTAGTCACTAGTTCTTGATACACGTGGAGTAAACTCTCGCTGAGAAATATATAAATAAAAGTTTGGGTAAACATCTTATAGTGGCACGACCTTTCATTTTAGGTCCCGATTGTGGCACCACCTTTTTCTATGTCCAGATTGTGGCACCACGTCAGCATTCCCGCTGACGTGGACGATTTTCTTATTCCGTCCCCCACATGGCTGCCACGTTTTGTCCACATCATCCTCTCTCTCTGTTCATCTCACGCGGTCCTCCTTCCTCTCTCTTCGTTCTCTCTCTCTCTCTCTCGCCCGCGCGTCTCTCGCTCTCTCTCTCGCGACGGAAATTTCCGTCACGAGGAGAGATGTCTTTCCCAGGCTACCCATCCCCACGAGGGAGACGTCGGAGCACCCGCGCGTCTCTCTCTCTCTCTCTCTCTCTCTCTCTCTCTCTCTCTCTCTCTCTCGCGACGGAAATTTCCGTCGCGAGGAGAGATGACTTTCCCAGCCCACCCATCCCCATGAGGGAGACGACGGAGTGCCCGCGCGTCTCTCTCTCTCGCGACGAAAATTTCCGTCGCGAGGAGAGATGACTTTCCCAGGCCACCCATCCCCACGAGGGAGACGACGGAGCGCCCGCGCGTCTCTCTCTCTCTCTCTCTCTCTCTCTCGCGATGGAAATTTCCGTTGCGAGGAGAGATGACTTTCCCAGGCCACCCATCCCTACGAGGGAGACGACGGAGCACCCGCGCGTCTCTCTCTCTCTCTCTCTCTCTCTCTCTCTCTCGCGACGGAAATTTCCGTCACGAGGAGAGATGTCTTGGGAAAATTATCATAGTATGGGAAATTTCCGTCGCGACGGAAATCGAAGATGGCCTGGGAAAGACATCTCTCCCATACGGCAGCGCTCGTGCGTGGCCGTGAGATCCACAGCTTCCTCATTGCCAGTGGGCTGCTCCTACGACACAACGGCGACGTCTTCCTGCACAATGTGGTCATGGATATGTATGCCAAGTGTGGGAGCCTGGACGAAGCTGTGGCCGTCTTCGAGGGAATACTTGCTCAGGACGTGGCATCGTGGAATATCATCATTGGCGGGTACGCAGCGCATGGCCGTGGGCAGGAGGCGCTGCAGCTATTCTCCAGGATGCATGAAGAGGGAGCGGCGTCGGTAGTTGCACCTGATGAGGTGACCTTCGTGGCGGTGCTGTCTGCGTGCAGCCATTCTGGGCTGGTTGAGGAGGGGAGGGAGCTGCTGCGGCAGATGAAGCCCAAGTTTGGAGTGAGGCCAACCGTAGAGCATTACGCATGCGTGGTGGACATGCTGGGCGCGCCGGGCTATTGGCAGAGGCACAGGAGGTGGCCAACAGCATGCCAGCAGGGCCTAGCCCGGTGGTATGGAGGGCATATCTGGCTGCATGCCGGGTGCATGGAGCGATGGAGCTCCGTCGTGGGGATGGGTGACCTGGGAAAATCATCTCTCCTCGCGATGGAAATTTCCGTCGCGAGAGAGAGAGAGAGAGACGCGTGGGCGCTCCGTCGTCTCCCTCGTGGGGATGGGTGGCCTGGGAAAGACATCTCTCCTCGCGACGGAAATTTCCGTCGTGAGAGAGAGAGAGAGAGAGACGCGCGGGCGCTCCGTCATCTCCCTCGTGGGGATGGGTGGCCTGGGAAAGTCATCTCTCCTCGCGACGGAAATTTCCGTCGCGAGAGAGAGAGAGAGAGAGAAAGAGAGAGAGAGAGAGAGACGCGCGGGCGCTCCGTCGTCTCCCTCGTGGGGATGGGTGGCCTGGGAAAGACATCTCTCCTCGCGACGGAAATTTCCGTCGCGAGAGAGAGAGAGACGCGCGGGCACTCCGTCGTCTCCCTCATGGGGATGGGTGGGCTGGGAAAGTCCTCTCTCCTCGCGACGGAAATTTCCGTCGCGAGAGAGAGAGAGACGCGCGGGCGCTCCGTCGTCTCCCTCGTGGCGATGGGTGGCCTGGGAAAATCATCTCTCCTCGCGACGGAAATTTCCGTCGCGAGAGAGAGAGCGAGAGACGCGCGGGCGAGAGAGAGAGAGAGAGAGAGGATGACGTGGACAAAACGTGGCAGCCAGGTGGGGGACGGAATAAGAAAATCGTCCACGTCAGCGGGAATGCTGACGTGGTGCCACAATCTGGACATAGAAAAAGGTGGTGCCACAATCTAGACCTAAAATAAAAGGTCGTGCCACTATAATAGATTTTCTGAAAATCTCTGCCGAGTTGACCAGGAAAACACCTCTAATCTGGGAATGCTTGAAAATAAAAATAAATCCACGTGTCTAGTTTTGAATGGCCGACTTCCTTGGAACGGTTCAACGGAAAACATATAAACGTGAGGGAATGGGCGCCGTCAGAAATGTCTTGCTCTCTCCGTGGCCATTAATGGCTGTCTCGTCTTCCTCCTGCGCTTTCGTCTCTCTAGCCGTGCTCTTATGCTGCGCCGTCGGCGCTCTCGGAAGGCCGTGCAAGACTCTGTTGATCTCCGGAATTGAGATCTCTCAGGTCTCCGATCAATTTCATCCTCTACCGAGATCCATCGCCGTCTATCGTGTCATTCCTCTGAAACACTATCTCTACATGAGCCGAGTCTTCTACCTCTCGACAGACGGTCCAGCTCTGCTCGATCGCCCGAGATTTCACGACGATTTCCCTCTGGCCGCCGGTTTGCTGCGAGAGCGAAGCCGGGATGTTCTGGTGATTATGGTGGCGCTCGTGTTCGGAGTCGGATGCGGCGCTCTCACCTCCGCCATGATTTATCTCGCGTGGTATCTGTCCAGCGATCGCGACGCGATCTGCGGATTGCAGGATTACGATTCGGAGGAAGAAATAGAGAGTTTAAAGAAATGACGATGCAAGAGAATCGTTAGATCTCCATGTACATCCTTCCGTCTCTATGGATATTGCATTCCTAGTCATACGGATCTGTTCCTTTCTCTTCTAGTTTCAAACTGCGTAATATTTGCTGGAATTCTTTTCCCTGAATAGAAAATTTTCCATCGATCTTCGTTGAACGGAGACTCGACGAAGACTCTTTCATTCGTCGGACGCATCTTTCAGCATAAATCTCCGTTAGCGAAAATCTCGAACGCTAGGGAAACCGCGATCACTGATCCGATCGTTGAGATCGAATACAAAAGGCATTGATCAATGCAAGCGATACGATCAATGATTATACAACCTCGATCAATATGATCTGACAAAAATTCAAATAAATATGAAAATAGAAAAACTAAATGAAAATTTGACAAAAATACCCCATAATCTGAGCGGTGATCAGACTGATTTTAAGGTAGAGATCACGAATCGAACATAAAATCTATCACTATCTCTATGATCATTGGATTCGATGAACCCGTTCGGTCACGACGATCTTGTCCAAGCACAGATCACCTTGAACATAGCCCCTAATGGATACGTTCAAGGTCTGATTTCTTAACCAGTGAGACGCATCTTTCAGCATTCATTGACTGAGAAACGATCTTCCAATAAAAGCGAAGATCCTCTCATTATCATGTATTATTAAAATAGTATGGTTTAAATACAATCACATCTCTCTCTCCTTGATCAATATAGATATTCTACTCAGATTACCCCGATCATGACCAAAAAAATTGATCGATCGATCATCCAATATGGATCATGATCAGATTACCAATCACTTGGCCATTATAAAAAAAAACAATGGGATCCGCACCTAGATGGGCAGTATTATTGTCAATCGAGTCATCGATCGATCGTAGAACTCCGACCGATGATCAAATTGATCAGAGGTTCTCTGATCGCTTGAGCATCAATCAAGACGATTCAATTTGATCGCCGTTGCCTAGTCTGAGAAACCAATTATACTGGTAATCATGTCAGCATGAGTATATATGTGCCATTATTCCATTTTTCAATAATATTTAAATATTTAAATATTTTTTTAAATGAAAAGACTAGAGTTAATTTGTAATTGTTGAATTGCCCTTAGAAAAGATTACTCTGTTTGGACACTACAAAAATGCCAGGAAAGAGCTATTAAAAAATAGCCAAAAGGCGGCAAAATATAAATTACCTGGGTAGCAGATGGTTAGAGCTGCCAGTCGATAGGGGATGAATGGAGGCGGAGCAGGATGTCGTTGGTCTTGGAGAAGTGCCTGTTGGGGTGTAGATAAATGAGGAGAGAGAGATATGAGTAGATGCAGGATGATGGATGGATGGATGGATGCTAGAGATGTATGACCGACCTACAGCCGAAGAAGCCTCTGTTCGCGGACAGTCCCGATGGATGAGCAGCTTTTAGGATGTGGTGCTTGCCGCCGTTGATTAGCCTTCAGAGCCGTAAGAGCTCTAGTTAGGTTAGACACATCGTCTCTCTCTCTCTCTCTCTCTCTCTCTCTCTCTCTCTCTCTCTCTGCTTCACCCACAATGGTTTATGCTCTCTTTCTCTCTGAATCTACATGTTCCCTCTGCTTCGACCACACTTGCTCGAGCTCTCTCTCTCTGGTTCAGACACAATCTTCTACGCTCTCTGCTTCACAATTTCGCGTGCAATTCTTTATGCTCTCTCCTCTCCCTCTCTCCATGACTGAGTTTCATGGATTTGCCAAAGAAAAAGGAAAAAAGGTATGACCTGGTCTTCTCTTGCGCAGAATTTCCCCAGAGCAGGAAGACAACTCCTGATTTCTTCTGCGAGATGGTCGCAATGATCGCATCCGTGAGCTGCTCCCAACCCTTCCTCGAATGGGAATTCGCTTGATTTTTCCTCACTGCTCACAAAATCAACGGATAAAATAACCAGAAAACAGCAAACAACGACGCGCTGATACACAGATCTCCTCCATGGAGCACACAACGAGGAGGATCTCGGCAAGATAAATCTAAGCTGAGAGAGAATGCGAATATTGAGATAGGACTTAGGGCCTATCAAGCCCCCTCGATCCCAAAAGCCAAAAAAAAAAACAACAAAAAATTTAGCAAAATTGATTCACCTGTCAACACTGTGTTCAGCAGAAGAACTCCCTACAGAAAGACAATCAACAAGTTAGAGAGAGGGTAGGAGAGAGAATGACACAGAATGCTGTCTTTCTGGTTTCTGCTCACCTGAACTGCCCATCTCTCCAAATTTCCATGAGCGGGAATGGAACAGCCGAGATCTTCTTTGAGCTCCTTAAATATGTTCACCAAACTGGAAGGTACTTTCACTCCTTCCGGAACAGAGAAAGCAAGACCCATCGCTTGTCCTGGTCCATGGTACGGATCCTGAAATCGGAGTCGACGAAATATCGCTAATTAATAAATAAATCCAAAAACATGAAAAACCTCAAAAATTAAAATTACATTTATAAGCCAGATCTGTTTACCTAAGTAAAAACAATCCCTGATTTATATCAAATCCAGAAAAAATTAAATGTCTGTTTACATTTATAAAATTTATAAATCCAAACGACCTAGAGAATTTTTAAAGTACATCTATATCCTAAATATATTTGCCATTTAGAGAATGAAAAGATTGTTATTATTTCTGATTACGGAATTGCCCAGTGAGAAATAATTCACTAGCTGCAAAGTTTGGAACTCAGTCTGGTCGATGATGGATTTTAATCTCATCGGCGGCATGGATAGTTCATGTGGGGGAACAAAATGCCGATAAAAGCAGTGGTTGATTTATTAATAAATCCAAAAAATAAAACATCCAGAAATCAAAATTTTCATTTATTTTTCAAAATATTTGCCTGATTACTCCCAAAATAATTTCATAAATCAAAGAATCTAAATATTTAAAGAAATAAATAATGTGCATGCATAAATACATATGCACTATACAGAAACATTCATAAATTCTTACACGTGTATAGTGCATGATCAAGCGGATACCTGTCCGATGATGACCACCTTGACTCTGTTAAATGCGGTCGAATTCAGAGCATTGAATATAAGATGCTGAGGTGGATAAATCGGCACGGTTCCTCGCAACTCTTTCTCTAGAAATTGACATAGATTGTGAGCATAAGGCTTCTGAAATTCCGCGGCGAGCGCATCGATCCAAGACTCCTCGACTAAAAGCTCCTCCAGTTTGACGTTCACCGCGTCTTCCGCTGACTCAGACGGCACCGATCTCTCCGATCAGGAAAAAAAAAGCTCCGAGGTTTTTTTAAGAACGACTTACCGGTGTTTTTCTTGATCCTCTCGGAGCAGATGCTGAGGTTTCTCTTCGATCTGGCAAGGAGCTTGTTGATCTCGATCCTCGTTTTTTGCTCGGGGCTCAGGCCCGACGGATCCGAGGACTTCGCGATCGAATCGCCTGGAATGGCCTCGACTTTGAGGCGTTTGCCCGGCCGGAGGAAATCGAGCATCGTTTTGGGTGATGCGGAAGCCATGATCGTTCTCCTGCGGATCGAGGAGCCGAGGAAGAATGAAGCGAAGTGATCGAGATTTTTGGCGGGAAACATTATGGCGCGTTGCGTCCACCGTGTCCACTTAAATCTGCGAGGGAGAGAGGGAGAGAGAGGTCTAATCTCATGGACTGTCACCGCCAGCTCACCGAATTGCCTCTTATCTCTCTGTCAAATCTCTCCAAGATAGAATTTTTTTATCTCTCTCTCTCCAAATGACGTTAAAATTTGTTAGGACCTTGCATCTCTCTCTCCGCTCTCTTCAAAATTGACCATATTTCCCATATCTATTTATCCATATATTAAAGCATGTCGGCAGACAAGCATCTATCCACTAATCCATCCATCTATCCATGTATGTATCCGAGTATCTATCGATCCATCAATCCAACAATCTTTCCGTTAAAATAACGATACGATGATGATCAAATTGCAGGGGTATATCTGTCATTTTAAAGTTTAATGGTTTTTTACATTTATTTTAAATTTTTTTGTCAATTTTTATCAGTGATCGTCGATCCCACTGACGATAATTGATCGATGGTCGTCGATCACTACCAGGATCAAACCACTGGCACTTTCTGACCGTTTAAATGATCGATGCCCGTAGAAGATACAATCATGATCTGATTGACGATCATGGTGATCGTGATTGGATGGTTCGTCCATTTTTCAAAGCTGGACGATAACCATTCAGTGTAGCCCAACAGGCCCGCCTAGCTAATCCTACGTGGCTCTAAAGTTCGATGGCCGACTGGATTCTGGGCCTTAATTTTGAAACCGGCCCAACAAGCGGTCTAGATGACGTGGACGAAAGAGAAAAGGCACCGTCCACGCGTCATCGTCTGACTACGCCAGGAAATCGCTCCCTGATTTTCTCGCAATCCAAAAAGCGGCGCCGCTATGGCAGTTGCCTCCAATTTCTCATTTGCTTCACCGTCCATCTCTCTCCTCTATCTCTGTCTACACGTTATCTCGAATTTCTTCTCTCTCTCTGCCTCGTGAAGAACGTGCATTTTTGAGTTCATATTTCGAGCAGAAACACGGCGCCCTTATTTTGTATTTATGAATAGATTGCTTGGATTCGATTTTTTGTGGCATGGATTCTAGTCATTTTAAGCTTTCGACATGGAAGGATTCGGGAGGATTTCAGCTAAATTTTTGTCCTTGCGGTACTTCCGATTTTGTTCTTCAGAAGCGTCGGAGACTGAAATTTAGGTGCCAGGTGTCTCACGGAAAGGTGAACCCCAATTTCGATTTATCAGATTCGGTTAAGCGGATAATTGAAAGAAAGAAAGTAAATGACCGGGAAATATTTTCTCGGAATGTCACTTCCTTTGAAGAAGATTTTGCTTTGGATAAGCTCAAGAATCATGTTGCAGTGATTCAGCCGATTCCCGTGGTTCCATCCAAGCAAAATTTTGTTGGTCTGGTGGCATCTTTGTTCTTCTTGGGTGTGATTTTTGACAGGGTCTGGATTTCTTGGAGAAGTCAGGTTAACCCTGGATCTAAGGATGATTTTTGGGCTCAAGTTCCCACGAGTTTCTCTCTCTTCCTGAAGAAGAACTTGCAAAGAAAAGAATCAGTTGAATGGGTGAATATGGTGGTAGGGAAGCTGTGGAAAGTTTACCCTGCTGGGTTAGAGAATTGGATCATGGGTCTTCTTCAACCAGTGATTGATGATCTCGAGAAGCCGGATTATGTACAGAGAGTAGAGATTAAACAGTTCTCCATGGGAAACGAGCCCTTATCCGTAAGAAATGTGGAGCGTAGAACATCTCGAGGAGCCAATGATTTGCAGTGAGTTCCTTTTTGTTATTTTCTCTCTCTAGAATGTTTGTTGAAGAGTCTGGTTTTCTTCATTTAAGGTACCAAATAGGCGTCCGGTACACCGGGGGAGCTCGAATGCTGCTGTCTCTCTCTCTAAAATTTGGGATCATCCCCATTGTTGTGCCCATCAGTATCCGGAATTTCGATATTGATGGAGAATTATGGGTCAAATTGCGGCTGATACCGTCAGAACCATGGATTGGAGCTGTATCATGGGCTTTTGTATCTCTTCCGAAGATCAAATTTGAGCTATCTCCATTTCGCTTGTTCAATGTCATGGGTAAGTCTAAACTCTTAGTTTCGATTTTAATATTTAATCACTGTCATGATTTCTGATTCGATATCATTTCCCTCTTTTGGCATGGAATGGTGCACTCACCATCAGCAATCCCAGTCCTATCAATGTAAGCCTAATCTCTTAGATGCTTTGAGAGAGAGATGGAATGATACATACGTAGACAGAGAGATTAAAGTATTGCTCGTTTGGAATGATTTCCAGGTTTTTGACCAAGCTGTTGACCGAGGACTTGCCGCAGTTATTTGTGCGGCCCAAGAAGATTGTTCTTGATTTCCAGAAGAGAGAAGAAACCCAAGGCTCAGCTGCCGTTGACCTAGGAAAAAGTCAACCTCTTAATGAGGGTAATAAGGACTTTCTGGGGGAGCTTTCAGTTACTCTTGTGGATGCTCGGAATGTTCCTTATGTTCCATTTGGTATGATTATTCTTTTCAATTCTCGCTATTATGTCTTATATCATGCATAAAAATTGTCTTATTAAAATTGTAACCTTCATACATGGATTCTTTTTATTTACAGCAAAGACGGATCCGTATGTGGTTCTGAGCTTGGGAGATCAAGTGATTCGTAGTAAGAAGAATAGCCAGACTACTGTTATTGGGCCACCAGGGAAGCCCATATGGAATCAGGTGGGATTTTTTTTTTCAAACAATTTATTTCTCGTGTTGTTTTTTAAACTGGCTGATTATATTTGGAGCAGGATTTTCATTTGCTGGTTTCTGATCCTCGGAAGGAGAAACTCCATGTTGAAGTGAGAGACTTCTTTGGTTTTGCAGACTTCACTGTTGGCACAGGAGAGGTAAAGGCACATCGTGTGTTTCGACTCTCTCTCTCTCTCTCTCATATATATATATATATATATACGTATACACCCATCATTAATTTCTCTCCAACCCCATCTTAAATCTCCCTATTTCTCTATGCCCATCTGTAATCCCTCCCCGGAAAACATACACATATACATCTCTCAAACCAAGTCTAATATTTCCCTTCCATTTTCATGCCCACCCCCTCTCTCTCCATTTTTTGAGCTTTCCCTTTCAAAATCCTCCGCTCACCATCTTTCTACATCAAATCTAGATCTCCCTCTCCTATCTGTCTCTCTACGTCATGGTATCCATCTCCGCTTTTTCTTCTTCTTCTTCTCTCTCTGCTCTTAAACTATCTATCAAGCTCCTTCTTCTTCTTCTTCCACTCTCTTTCTCCTTCACTTGTTTTGATGACAATGACATTAAACCAGTAGCATTCCTTTTTGGAGGGTAGCCCAGTTATTCTCATCATAAAAATCTCCTACTTGTGTCTCTCTTACTTGGAAGAAAATGTCTAATCATTTATTCCTGACATCGACACAGTAAATTTTCTTTTTTTCAACAGGTTGAATTAGGTTCTCTTCAAGATACAGTGCCAGCAGACACAGTTATTTCTCTCCAGCGAGGGTGGGGTCTTTTCAGGAAAGGCTCTTCAGGGAAGATACTACTTCGCCTCACATACAAAGCATATGTCGAGGATGAGGAAGATGACCCGCATAAGATGGTTCTCATGGACGCTGATTCTTCAGATAACGATAACAATGATGAGGATGATGATGATTCCGATGGCTCAGATAAACCAGATACTTCTCGTGAGAGCGGTGAAGGGCCAGAACCCATGATGGAGTTATTGGCAGCACTTCTACTAAGCCACGAATTCAGTCCACGTAATTCGATGTTTCCTGGAGATTCTTCATCATTGATACCCATTGATCATCGCTCATATTCTAAAAAAGGTAAATAGCAAGCTTTCCATGTTCTAGCAAAACTACTAATTTTTTTTAAAAAAAATTGGTTGGTTTTCTGCAGAGAAAGTGGTGCTATGGTCTGCTATGATCACTGGAGTAGCTGCTTTGATTTCCATCAAGCTTTCCGGTTCTAGCTTCTTCACTTCATGAGTTTTTCACAGAGAACTCTCTCTCTCTCTCTCTCAGGGAATTCTCTTCGTGATTTATCTCACTTCTCTCTCTAGAAATGATTCATCGCCGAGAACTCTCTTCATGCTCTTCTCTCGGAGAATAATCTCTCTTTCTATGTCCCTTCTCACAGAGAGTTCTCTCTCGATGATTTTGTAACAGAGACTCTCCCCCTCGCCAGGATTTTGTACCATCTCTCTCTCTCTCTCTCTCTCTCTCTCTACTTATAAATAGGAAGTAGACAGAGAATTGCTTCATTTTGTTACATGCCCCTTGTAAATTTCTAAATATTTCGCTGCTCTCGGGGGCAGATAATTCAATTTTTTTATCGTCTTCCAGCCGTGTGGTCCTATTTTTACAAATAATTCCAGCATTTTCTCATTGCTTTTGCACCATTACTGCTAGCTTTCAGATTAAATTGCGGTCAAGATCATGGACAGATAAACCAGTGGATGAAGATTCAGAGATGCGCGTCCAATCATAACCCTCATAGATTCCGCAGATGAAATGTTACAAAAAAGCAAAAACCCTAATTTGTGGGAACAAAGTTTGATGGTATTCTCCATGATCCTCAGATCAGATCGGCAACATTCATGGGCATTTCATCTATCTGGGTGCTGTAATATTGCTCTATATCCCTTAGGATCTTGATGTCATCACTCCGGACGAAATTTATAGCAACACCCTGCAAAAGAGTAAAACGAGAGTTAAAAAAGGAAAGAAGAGAAGAAGGTGATCAGAGAAATGAAAAACCAGCCAGGCAAGTTGAATAAGCAAGAAATAAAATGGCCAACTACTTGCCAATAAAACTGAATTCGGTTAAAAACAGAATTCAATCAGTACCAGTTAAAAAGAAAATTCGGTTGGATTATCTGCGAGTCAGCAATCAACCATGGATAGGATGAAATATCAGAGAAATATCATTTAGCTGATATCAGAGAAGATCCACGAGGTATGATTGAGACTTGCGCACAATGATCATGGACTGAATCGACCTGATCAGATCCGATGTCTTTAACCGGATCGACCTAATCGGATCGAATGAGATGATCCGATTAGCGATTGGAGAAAGTAGGCTTTGATGGACCAGCGATTGGAGCTCTGAGATTGACCAATGATCACTCCCTTATCATTACAATCCGATTGGCGACCAGATGGTGCGTTTGTAAGTCATGTGTTTTTAAAATCAGATGAAGGGTTAAACTAAAGTGTATTCAAAATATATCTAATTTATTCACTAGTTAGTGATGATCATAGATCGAATCAACAATCACAGTGACAATCTGATCGTTGATCAGCTCCGTTACATTCCATCAATCAATAATCAGATGACTGATCAGATCGAAGGCCATAGATCAAAGCAATTATCAGATTGACCCAGTGATCGATGACCATCAATCTGATCATGCTTGATTGATCAAATCCATTGATCAGTCAATGTTCGATCATGATCAAAACAATTGGATTGGATCTCAATTTGGGATCAGTATGGCACTGACAGCAGGTAAAGGACTATCTTGTCAGCAGTAAATAATGGGAAAACTTAAAAAAAGCCAACAGTCTGATCTGAAACACTGCAATCAAACATGATTGAAATCTGAAGAATATGGAACGCAGATTAAGAGCGGTAAAAAATAATAATCAGATACAATGGAACAATTGAAATTAGTTGGGTATTACAGAGACAGGAAATCAAACGTCAATAACCAATTACCCCAAAGCAGTTCAAAGGGAAAGAAAAACAACGGCTAGGATTGATGAAAAGTCAACTATCCCAGCGTAGTACATGTAATTTAATAAAACTTTCTAGCAAGCAGGGGGACATTCAGTGAATTGAAAAAAGTCATCTATCAAATATTGAAGAAAAAAGACACCCGGAGAAATGCGCTTGGTGAGCAAGTAGTACCTTTCTTCCGAATCGACCAGACCGGCCAATTCTGTGGATGTAGAGCTCTCGGTTGTTGGGAAGATCGTAGTTTATGACCAGGGAAACCTAACAGAAAAATAGAAAGCAAAAAGAGATGTCAACATATGGTCAGAATAGGTTGCAGAGAAAGATGAAAGGTCGACTGATGGAGATTAGCACAATGGTGTAGAGAAAGATACTTATGCGATGCTTATCAAGAATCCTCTTTTTTGGTGGAAAGTAGATGAATTCAATAACACAAAGGCCAAACTAGAAGAATACCATTCAAACTAAAAAAAGAATAATATACAAAAAAAAAATATGAAACCAGTCAAATAGCTTAGAAAATTTAAACGGAGAGATCAATGCATAAACATTAGATTTTTTTTAACAAAAAGGTAAAGACGGAAGATTAGTATGCACATATTCTTTGGGAAGCAGAAGAATCCCTCAAATCAGAAGCTAAGAGGGTAAGAGGAAATGCTAGGAAGTATTTGAAAAATGTGTGGTCATTGATTTTTTTGAGGTAATTGATGAGGATGGAAAATAAGTCAAAAGATGGAAAGGAAGAAAACCTGCTGAACATCAAGTCCACGAGCCCAGACATCAGTTGTAATGAGAACTCGGGTGGTGCCAGAGCGGAACTCTCCCATGATGGCATCTCTTTCTTTCTGGGGCATATCTCCGTGCATAGAAGAAACTGTAAAGTTGTTGCTCCGCATTTTCTCTGTCAACCAATCCACCTGCCAATTTCAATCCAGTAAAATACACATAAATGGCACCTGCTGTTAGGATTTAAACGCCTACCAATATGCTAAAAGCTATTGCAGAACCCAAAAAAAGGGAATTCAGAGGTGTTGTAAAATAGTCTGGAAGGTATACTACATTATAGTTTTATATGTGAACCTGGTAGAAAGTATGTTATGTACTAGGCATGATACCATTGTTGAAACAGTAATGTTATAATAACCTATAAAACGGGAACATTTTGTCGGTCCTCTCTCTGTTGCTTCTATTCCAACAAGAGAGATACTCAAATCCATGTTCATCATTATCCTCATTACTATAAAGAGAAAGATTTGCTTAACTAGAGAATTCAAGCAAATAGCAGAGATTAAGATATTTTTACGACATAGAATTCTACTTTTACGTGAATAGGGAAAAGTTCATTGACAGAAAGATAAGACAGCAATATTCTTTTTCAATCATTCCTCTTTTTATTGGTAAGCCAATCTACCGGACAACTTCATGCCAGTAAAAGACAAAAGAATAATATTTATCAGAAATATATTTATGCTAACCTTTGAAAAATCCTCCTTTTCAGTTGAAAATAGAAAGCTAAGCAATAATAATTAAGAGAGTAAGATTGAGCGACCTGAACAAGGGAGGTTATGATATAATTTTGCTTTGTTTCTAAAGAATCTTCTCCTTATTAGAGAGTCGAACAGCTTATTAAGTAAAGAGGTAAGAAAGGAAGAGATAAGGGAATAATTAATTCAGGGATACAATCAGGGGAAACTTGAAAGATATCCATACTAATTTATCAACAATCTTCCCTTGCCTGAGAAAGTAGAACAATTAATTAAGTAGAGAACTGATACATTCAGTGGAAAGAGAATAAGATTCAGGGATAAAGACAAGGAATATTGGAAGGTCACTCGTGCAATGCTCATCAAGAACCCTCCTTTCGACAGCATAATAAAAATAATTCCTTGACTGAAAAAAACGAAGACAACAAGAGATAGATATAATAGAATAAAATTCAGAGACCCCCAGGGGAAATGAGAAATATATGTACACTAAGTCTCTGAGAAGATATCCTCCTTTTCAAAGGAATATGGATGAATTCCTCAACTAGAAAGTCATGACAAGTAAGAGAAGATAATCAGACTAAGGGCCCTGAGGTCAACCAGTCAACCTAATCATTTCAAGGCAGAAAGATTTTAAGTAACAAGATTTAAGAACACAAACAAGGGAAATTAGAAAGATAATTAAGCAAAGTTTCTTAGAATCAGTCCTTTTCAGTTTTCAGGAGAAAAGTAGAGGAATTTCTTGGCTAGAAATTGAGATAGATAGATTAAGGGACCAAATTTCGACAGATCTACATGTAAAATTCATGAAAATCAGTTACGAAGGAACAAGATACAGGGCCCCAAACAGGAAAAAGTACAAAAGATATTTAAGCTATGTTTCTCAGCAATTGTGATTTAAAAAATAGAAGAACAAGGAGAGAATATAATATAGTACAAGAAAAAATGAGGAAAGAGGATCCCAAATCGGCATTCACAAAGACATACCTTTCTTTTTGTGTTGCAGAAGATGACAGCTTGGGTAATTGTCAGCGTGTCATAGAGATCACACAGAGTATCGAACTTCCACTCTTCTCTCTCAACAGCCACGAAGAATTGTTTGATACCCTAAGTTTATAAATTGAAATTCTAGGTAAGCTATAATAATAAACTTGAATTCAGAAGCCAACGAGGAAGGAACATACTTCCAAAGTCAACTCATCACGCTTGACAAGAATGCGAACAGGCTCAGTCATAAACTTGTTTGTCATTTCCAAAATTTCATGAGGCAATGTTGCGGATATCAGCACAACCTATATGATTCAAAAAATTCAGAATATAATATTATATGTATATATTGACGAAAGTTGGATGCTCCATCCCATACCCACCTGGAGATCCGGCGGAAGATATCTATATACATCATATATCTGATCCTTAAATCCTCTGCTCAACATCTCATCAGCTTCATCCTGCCCTCAAAAAAGAAAAAATATACTCAATAGACAAGAAATTCACTATGTTAAGATAATCACTAAACACTCAAGATAGAATACTAACGAGAACTAATATTTTAATTGCTCTGGTTCTTAAAGTCCTCCTCTTGATCATGTCACAAACTCTCCCTGGAGTTCCAGACACCACATGAACGCCATATTCCAATTTCCTGATGTCCTCCCCAATACTCTTCCCTCCAATACAAGCGTGAACCTGAATATTTATATAATCTCCAATCGCCAATATCACTTTCTCTGTTTGCCCCGCAAGTTCCCTCGTTGGGGATAGAATCAGCGCCTGAACCCTAAAGAAATGTAAAATTAACAGGAGGGTCAGATGTCACATGATCAAAACTATGGTACTTACGGATGGAAGGGGATAAAAGGAGGGAAGGAAAGACAAAAAATCGAAATGAAATAAAAACAAAACAACAGAGAAGAAGAGTACAATCACTAAATCAATAAATAAGCATGAGTAGACGAACCCGGATTCCAAGAGAACAAATTCAAAATCAAGGAATCAAAAAGTACGAAATAATTAAGACAAGAAGGTTTTTGATTCATACTCTCTCGAACTGGTGTCAACCATTTGGCACACAGACAACGCGATCATGGACGTCTTTCCAGTCCCAGATTGGGCCTGAGCGATGACATCGCGCCCACTCACAATAGGCAGAACTGCCCTCTGCTGGATTGCGGAGGGTTTCTCGAAACCGTACGCGTAGATTCCGCGGAGGAGATCGTCGCGAATCCCCATTTGGTCGAAACTCGAGATCGCCTCCACGTCCGGAGACGTCTCGAAGACGAGATTCGAGTCGTCTATTCGCGTCTGCATCCCTCCGTCGCGGTTTCTCGGAGCCGCCACCGCTCCTGACGCCATCGAAGCTTCGAAATCGGAAAAGGAATGAGAATTTAGGGATTTGGGAGAAAAGGGGAAACAGAGGGTTTATGGTTATGATGTTCCGCCGGAGCGTTCTATAATGCTCAAGCTTTCCCACTCGGGATCGACGACGTCGATCGATAATCGGAATCGTGATCGAGGGACAGAGATTTTTTAGAATAGGCTGAATCGCTGATCAAATAAATCAATGAAGGGGGCGAAGGATCATAGAACCTCAATTGATGATCAAATTAATCAGACGGTTCCTAGTAGCCCGGGATCACTAATCGAGCGGCAAGGGATCATGCAACCTCGATTGATGATCAAAATCTAGGTCTAGTCTGCACTCAATAACATTCAAATATGCTGAATCAAGACAAAAGTCTGTTGGCTAAAACGGTTCTACTAGGGAATGTCAACCACCAATTGGTTCACCATGATGCAATTAGATCAACATGATCGATGCAGTCAAATCGATCACTGATCGATTGCCCGCCTGATCAATGATCTTGTGCTACTATGGAGTGTCTTACATGTTTGATCATCAATTGAGCTTCTATGATCCCTTGACACCTGATAAGTTTAATTCTAATATATATTATAATTAAACTTATCAAAAAATTATGACTAAATATACATTGAAGATATTAAAGACATTTATATTGAAGATTTAAATCTTAAATAAGATTTAGATAAATATTTATATCGATTAAAAATGAATATAAATAAAAGAAAATGTGGTAATGTAATTAAGTTAATTATTTTGACAAGCCATGAAAAGTAACATATGTTCTTCAATTCAATAGCATGAGCTTTTTTATTTTATTTATTTTATTACAGATAATCTTGGGTTTGATATTAAGAAAATTGGGATGAAAGTCAAATATTTGTTGAATTTCTTTGGAATGTCCCCTGAGAATCCTAAGATAACACTACATATTCTACTGAGCGAGTTTTGAGGCACTTATGTTCATAATATTGGAGAAAATTATGGATTTAGGAAATCACTCACCATGGAACTATCATTGCAACTCAGATTTTTGTAAATAAAGTTATCTCAAACATTGATGGGTTGATTTTATTTTAAAAAAACTATTCATATTCCCTTGATGCCAAAAATGTACAAAGACATGAATGACCCATCTCATCAACACAATTGGATTACATTCTCCTCGTCTTCAAAGCTTGAATGCAATGTCTGCAACTTGAACCCGAGTCCTTGAAAGGTCTTCAACAAACTAGATGCAACCCCAATATCATACGAAGAAACACAAAAGCATATATACTTTTAGTCTGCAAGAAAATCATGAAAAGAAAATCTATCATTCATTAAATTTTCAATGGATTTATCATGGAAAGGGAATTCAAATAACCCATTTAAAATGAGGGTCGCATCAACATGCATTCAAATAAAATAATTAACCAAAAAAATTTATAGTTATAAATACTTTTTTTTAAGGAACATGTGGCCTAACCTTCACGAACAACTCAAAATCTCAACAATCCTATAATCTTAGAGAAATTTTTCCATTTATTTTTCTTGATGGCTAAAACTTGCCCTTGAAGTCTTCATATACTTCATGTCATATCCAATATATGACGTTTTAGATATCTTGTGACTAGGGATTCGTAAGTCACAATCAAAATACGATCATCCATCGAAAGGACCACATACACAACCAAGACATGAATCAACCTAATTGACAGTCAGGTATAATTTCTATTCAGGGATTCATATTGATCAATTCAGTTAACTCTTTCTCCAAGGAGCACTCACTATCTATCATTAGTGTCTTTACATCGATGGCTACAAGATCAATCATATTCCTTATAAGAGTTGGATTAAATAGGGCTATGCTTTCTGGATAATTCGATGTCCTTGAAATATCATACGAATATGAATATTTAGAAAATATGTTTTAAGGACTAGTGATCATTGTATTATGATCTCATCATAGTTGACTTAGTCTTTGCACAGGCTCATGGACTTCATTGCAAACATCACACAAGAATGACAATAAATAAAATTAATTTCAATGAACTTAAACAAGATACATGGAAGTGTGATTAGCTTATAGGTCACGTAATATCCATCAATATAAAGTGTACAAGAACTCTCGTATGGAAACTCGTTGTTATCAATTACTAGGTATATATAATCCTATGTTTACTCATGACTCACGAATGACTTAGAGTATGGTCAACTATCAAACCCTAATCAGTCACTAAAGTAAATACTAATGTGTTAAGGAAATTATCAAGAACTCTTTTGATATTATTATGGCCTTAGCTAAGGATTTCAATGTATCTCACTCCTTGAGTTAATGCCCTCAAATACTGAGGATAAACAATTTCATCTTTACTACTAACGAGCAAAGAAACGTGCGGTCGTTGAAACACACGATCGTCGGTTAAACAATATTTATAATTTTGAACTAACGATGATTTAAAATTCAGAAATCAAGTACATCGATGAGATCGGGTCGAATCTGACGAGACGAGACCGCGAGGTCGTCGATTTCACACGGTTTCCTGTCAAAAATAATACCGAACTTACCAATTTTGGGAAATTAACTCGAATTGAGTGGCATAATGGTAAATAAGGGTCGAATCCACAGGGAATTAAGGTATTTTCGAGATATATTTTGGAAATTGATCAAATTGGACGATGAATTGAGGTGAGAAATTAGGGAAAATGGTAGATTTAGAAAGATAACTCAAAGATCTATCCACGGAATTAAAAATACTCCATTTAGATTAGTAATCGCGGAGAAATCAAATAGCGAAAAGGGATGAAATTTTCGGAATCGCGAAGAACATAAACTGAAATTAAAGGCTAAATTAAACTAAATTAAGATCATAAACTAAAAATTGATGATACATGACGATAGATTAGAGGGAAAACTTGTTTTCTAACCCAAGATAACGATCAAATCAATCTAATTGATCGCCGGATCGACGGCTATTCATTTCGCGAATTCAAATGTGAACATCGGTGTTCAAGAGACAAATTCTCCATGATCGATCGACGAAATCTCACTTTTAATCACTCTGTGGATACGGAATCGAGTCTAGAAGAGATTAGAAGTGAGAGATTCAAGAGAGGAAGGGTTTAGATGGGTCGATTAAGCGAAATCCTCCAAGAATATCTTACAATTTCGAAGAACAATTTGTTTTATAGGTAAAATTGGGCGTAACCGTCCGATTGATGCGTTTAATCCACATCAACGGTCCAGATTAAACGCATCAAATCGAATCGTTATGAATATATCGCAATCGTCAGATCTCAGATGGACGCTCCAGATGCATCCTCGCGATGTGCGTTATAAAACGCATTAAACTGCGCCCGTTGGATCGCGATCCGACGATCGCAATGCGTTTCGGCGCATCAAATCAGGGTCGTTATAACTCCAACATAAATGACAAGTGCGTGATCAAAGACCGGTGGTCCACGCGTCCACGCGATCGACAGGTGGATTTCTAAGGCGCCGTCGATCCAACGCTCCTCCGTCAGCCACGTCACCTGAAATGAAAATAATTGTGTGGGACTTAGTCCCACACGGGAAAAATTAAGAGATAAGGATGCGTTTATAACGTGCGACGATTAGGTGAGTTTAATAATTTGTCTCCCGATAATCGGGATATCTATATATATTATTAAACTATATAAGGTAAATATAAATACAGCCCACGTGTCACCCTCGCGCCTCGTAGGCGCTCGTGTGGGCCTGCATGGCTCTGCCACGTGGCCACAGTGCCACGTCGTACCCACGTGGGACCCGCGCGAAAATACCCTCCTTTTATCATTTTTTAATTATTTTAAACATTTTAAATCGAAAATAAAATCAGAAAAATCCCTAAAAATTGTAAAAAATCATAACTTTCAAAATACAATTCCAAATTAATCCAAATCTCTTTCATTTGATCTGAAATTTAATTATCTATCATTCTAAAAAGTCAAATTATTTAAATAACAATAGATTTAATTCTTATTTCAAAAATACATTCATTTCTTTAAGATTTTAACTTTAGAAAATTAAATGAATGTTCATAAAAATGATTTCTCTCATTATTTAACTTTAAAAACCACTTATAATCTCAAGTAAATATAGGTTATAAAATCTTTAATCTTTAATTCATCATAATTAACCCTAAATTAACGCATTTTGAGATTATAACATAAAATTGCATGGAATGATAGAAATGCACTCAAAGTATGATAACATGCACATAAATGGAGTGTTTTATGCCTTATTCTGTATTAATAATCATGTTTTATCATGTTAAGATTGCATGTTATCAGAATCGATTGTGAACACGGTTGACTTTTTATATAAAGAGTTGACTTCATCAATTCTAAGTCTAATTAGGGTTTTTAATAAATGAATATGATATATTATCAATGAAAATAATACTAATATATGAGAGAATAAGAAATTATAATTTTAAAAAATATTTAGAGAAGAAAAGTCATAAGTCTAAGTCAAAGCATTGACTTTGACCCTACTTTGACTTTATGTAAATCATAGAAGAAAAAGGTGAGATAATATTACAAAAATTATATTTTTAGAAATTAGAGAAAAGAATTAAAATTTTGATATAAATATCTTGATTTTAGATATCAATTGGATTTACTGCGATTTTTCAAAAATTAATGGATAGAAAATAAAAAAAATGAAGGTTTTGGTCAAAATCTTTAAATGGACTGACCAAATGATATCCAAATATAGAAAATCACCTATGCATAGAATTATGACAACTAGAGGATTCCAAAGACACAAAAATTGGCAAATTTCACTTTATATATTTGTAGTAATAGCCGTCAAAAGTTAACACCCAAATTCTGATTGATTTTGAACAGTAGTTGGTCAAACGACAAATCGAGGGGTCAAACCTTGATGGAAATTTGAAAATAAGATATTCACAGAAAACTGATCGAAAAAGGAATTCAATGAAATCAAATTCGTTAGAATTGGACTTAAGATCAGGGAGAAATCCTTGTTCGAAAATCGACAAAAATCCACGACAAAATTATGAAGAAAATGAAGAAATTATGATTCTCAAACTCTAATTACCTATCTAAATATAATCTAAACTATCTAGAAAGTAAGGATTACGAATGAATCACACTACTAACCCGATTGATGCAAAGATTGAGCCTCAAATTGCTTTGATTGTTGTGAATTTCTTGGATTCCTTCTCCGACGTGATTTCGGCGTGTAAGGGTGATTTCCAAGCATTTTCTCACAAAGTTCATGATTTACTTGCCTCAATCCATGCGCGGTTGAGTGTAGGATGCAAGAGAATCATGGAGAACTCAATATATTCATCAAAAAAATCTAAATTTAACGCTTAATCAAGAGTTACATTTTCGTAAGAGAGAACATCAATTTATAGAAGAAATTCCCGCTTGAAATCTGGGCCATCCGTTTCGCTTAAAGAGCTAGGATGGCTACGATGAAGCCACGTAGTGTGCGATAAGTGGGCCACGATCTCATGATGCGGGTTCCACGATTCCTTTATTTCTGTTGTTTGATCTTCATCGAATTGTCCAGAATTCGTTACGTGTCACGCCGTTATTAGCCAAGTGCGGGATTAAGTCGTAGCCCTTAGATTTCACTAATACGATCGATGACTATGAGTTTATCACGTGCATCTGATCTCGATCTGGTGGACAAAAATCCACAAGATTAATGCGCATCGATTCGCGCGCTTTAATCCAATGCTCCACGTGTTGCTACGTCACCTGCGCACATAAAGAAACATTTAGTCCCACACGGAAGAAAGAAATTGACTTCATCGCATGTATAAGGGGGAACCATCATATCGGTTTGCTTCACCCACTGGGCTTATGACGCCCCCTTATCTCTACCGAATAATCGGGCCCACTATGCCCGTGGGCCCAATCCGCTTAGCCCACTTGCCCTTAGTGTGCGCGCCACGTAGGCGCCCACGTGGGTCCGTGTCAGCCTAGGTGGCACTGCCATGTGTCCGCGTCATTACGTCACCACCACGCTGGTCATGCGCTTAATAAACCCAAATTTTTGCCTTTTTTGGTCTTTAAAAATTTTGAAAAATCAAAATAAAATCCAAAAAAATATATAAAACTTAAGAAATTTATAACCTACAATTTAAAAGGCCTTTTTGACTCAAATTTTCTTCATTGGATCACAAATTTCTTCTTCTTTAATCCCAAGTCATCTGAAATATAAATTTTAACAAGAAAATATGATGAATTCAAAATAATTCTAACTTTACTTTAAAATCCAAATTAAGTCAACCCCTTAAAGTTGACTTTTGATTCATCCCATCATTCTCTTCTTCTAATATCTTCTTTTAGTCATCCACTAAAGTCCTAAAAATTCAACTCAAATAAAAAATGGTTAATTTCAAGTTGGTTGATCTTGAAAAAGGTCAAACCTCAATAAAATACATAATTAACCTTAAATAATACCAAAATATGGACTTTAGTGAAATGGCATGTCAATGATGAAAATGCCATAAAACTACGATAACATGCATCATAATTACATAAACTAAGCATTAATATAAGTTAATTATGATGAAAATATGGATTATATATGCATGTTATGAACTATGCAATTATCTTCAAGGACTTCATGACATGTCTAATATATTATGTTTGGGGGATCCTGAGACTAGGGGTTCGTAAGTTCATAACCAAAACACTATCATCCATCCAAAAGGTGTCTTTGATGTCTTAATTCAAAGGATCACATACACAATATGACATGAATCAATTTGATTAACAGTCAGGTATAATTTAATTCAATGATTCATACAGATCAATTCGATAAAAAATTTCTCTAAGTGTACCTTACTATCTATCATTGGTGTCTCCACACTAATGGCTGCAAGATCATCCATACCAATCATACGAGCCGGATCAAATAGTGTTATTCTTTCCAGATAATTCAATGTCCTCGAATGTCTCACGAACAAGAATGTTTAGAACACATGTTTAAAGGATAGTGATCACTGTATTATGGTCTCATCATAATTGACTTAGTAATTGATGTGCTAATGGACTTCATTGCAAACATTATACAAGAATAATAATGAATAAAAAATTTTAATCAACATAAATGAGATACATGAAAGTCTAATTTGGTGATGGGCCACATAATATCCATCACCTAGAGGGAGGGAGGGAGGAAGTATCAAGGATCCATAAGAACTTGGCAAAATTTGAAAACCATGATTCAATTTAAAATTAAGTGATAAATCATCGAAAATTCAAAACAATCAAGGGCCAAAGAGAGTGAAGTCATAACACGGAGTCAAAGTCCCGAACATGTTAAATTCATATCACTGAGATTAGTTGAATACCATAATTGAAGAGAAATGACACATAACACCCATGGGTATCACTCAAACCCATGAGCAACATCTATCAATATTATTCATTTACATAACACAAGGAAAATTATTTTTCTAGATTTATAAAGTGCACAATTTAGTGGAAGGGTAAAATGAACTCAAAGTCGATGCAATGTATTTGACAAGCCTCGCATATGGGTAGCAAGAGGGTGTTAATGCCCCAATAGAGGGGCATTATCGAGCTTAGGGTTCCACGTTTAGCAAAGGTGCACCAGCTCAATGCATTTCTAGCATCAATTTTTGCACCTTGAATAGATCATCTTTATGGCATATAAATTTGCATCATGTTGTGAAACCAAAGTGTGGGATAAGCCCCAAACCAAAAGATATCAATGCATATTCGTAGTATATGTGTTTCAACAATTTAATAAAGAGCTAATATAAACTCACTCTCTTATTAGTTAGGAAGCAAGCCTTGTGTTGTTTTAAACCTTCACATTTCCATACCCTTAGAATTCCTCTTTCGAATTAGGAAGGGTAAGGCCCTCAAGAAACAAGAGCACCTAGTTGCAGAGTCAACTGTTTGATTTCCATTGAATTTGTCTTGCAAGTGTGACAAAACTAGACGATGTTTCAAAATCATCATATGCCTAGAGCAGTGTAGGCCAAGGCATTTGTTTGACCATGATTTCCCAACTCACGGGATCTTCCTTTTCACACATAGTTGGTCACAAATGTGCTCCCATTTGTTCCCTCCCTCTAGCTACATGAGGTTTCTATGGGTTCGCATTTCCCTTGGTGAGCCTCAGAGATGTCAAAAGAGGAAGTTCAAGAGGCAAAAATACTTCAACCAATATCTCTCGCACACGACAATGGCATGCCGCGATTCAAGGTTCTTTAATGTCTACATTTGAATCATATAAAGTTTTTAGCAATGCCGCATGAAGCTGAGCATCAAGGCTTGTGCCTAAACATGCCCATCGTTTAAATGCCCAACGCCTCCTTACTTGCCCATACGAGTATTCTATGGCCACTTCTCATCAACAAACCAATTTATTAAGATATCATATTGCTAGATTATCAAGATATCTATTAAGATATCATATTCTATGGCTCTCAGTCATCACACATCATATTGCTAGATTATTAAGATAACTCATTTTTTTCGCATTTTATGGCAAAGCACATCATATGGCAGGCATTTTGATCTACGAGTTAGGATGTGTATATATGGAAAGGAAGTAAATACCAATTTTTTGTGTAAGAACAATGGGTTTTTTTAATGGACATATCTCATGTCATATTCAAATTGATGTTTATGAGCTTATAGCCAAGTTGTATTGATAAAAGTAGCCTCTCCAAGTGACATTCGGTCAAAATGCCAAAGGATGATGATTTTCCACTCAACACATCCCAAGAATGGGGTAAGATTGTTTGATCAATTTGTTCTTCAAGGTTTCTAGATTGCATGTTTGAAATGGGCATGCCATCACAAACATATGTCATCTTAGTGCATCACCATGCATGCATAAGTAATGGTTCATATCCTTTGAAGATATTTTTAAGTGCCCATGTATATTTATGTACCTTTGCCTTTATGGAGTTGAAGATGTATTCATAAGTTATCTCATGATCATGGCATATACATCCACACATATGCATGCCTCGATCATTCCCATCTATATAAATGTGTCGATATACATAGCCGTACTTTACAGAAATATTCTCCAAGAGAACATCTTTATCATTGTTATTGAAAAACATGAGTTTTAAACTATACACCTGTGACATGTAGCTGATCACATTCATATTCATTTATACATTCATATAGTCATCAATTTATATATATATATATATATATATATATATATATATATATAGAGAGAGAGAGAGAGAGAGAGAGCACATACAAAATGCATTCATTTACCAAATGCATTCATGAGAATTTAAAATCTATTTTCCTTCATTTAACATATTCTCCTACTTTCAGTAAACACATTGTCATTGTCAATTGAATAAATGAAAATTTTTGGAGGGTCAAAAAATTTACATTTTTTATGATGCAAGCCGACCCAGCAATATTCCGCTGAAGACAAAAGCTCCAAACCACTTGTTGGAGACAAATCTGAAAAATCAAGAATTTCGGAATTAATCAAAATGCTTTTGAGGAAGATCCGAACCATTTGTAAGAGACAAGTCTGAAAAATTAAGAGTTTGAGAATTAATTAGAATGATTTCAAGGAACTCCAAACCAGTTTGGAGACAAACCTGAAAAATTTAGTGTTTCAGAATTAATCAAAATTAGAGGAACAGGGTAATGTTGATAAAATAAAGAAAAATAAAGGATTAATAAAAATGTCCTGTGTAGAAAAAAAAATTATTGCCAAATAAAAGAGCATACTTTCTATTGCAATCTGCGCGATCTGATAAATCGACGGACCAAATCTGCCATGCTAACTGTCCAGCTGCAAGACTCAAACTCGCGTAATATGGCCACTCTGTTCTAGAAACAAAAGATATGAACTATTTACCAAACTAAAATTATCAAATTCTTTAGTCAAAAAAGTAAAATAATGTTAACCTAGCTCCGCATTATATCCAGATATCGCCAGACTACTAATACAGGCAATTCCAAATCCAGTAATCCAGTTCTTGGTTAGATCCCCAAATCTCAGCGCTGTTGACTTTATCCCCACTCTGACATCATCTTCTTTATCCTATTAAATACCCTTTCATTGCCATTACTAGAAAAGGTCATTAAATTATTAGACGTGAGGTAGTTATGATTGTACCTGATGGGCATAAATCGTATCATATACAAGTGTCCAAAATACCCCTGCACTGTACAATGGTATTATTATGGAAGGATCCAGAGATCCTCTAATAGCAGCCCAGCCCAATAAAGCTCCCCAGTTGAAGGTCAGACCTAAAAATGCTTGGGGCTGTAAAATTTTAGTGCAGAAGGGTTTAAAGATATTTTTCAGCTGAAATTACTTCTCTATTTTTAATAAATTTTTTTGCTCACCCAAAATGTGAATCTTTTCATCAAGGGATATGTGAAGACCAGCAACAGTGATGAAGCGCCTAATACACGGCTTTTGTGAAAAAAAAATTGCAGTTAGAACCCGAAATTCTTTTTCTGTCGCAAGAAATTATGAAAGAGAATTGAGTCTAAGCAGTTAAAGAAGTAAGTCCCCTCTCGGTCCCCCCCACCCTCTCTGCCATCAACTGGTATATCTATGTCTGAATATGAAGTTCTTCGATAAAAGAATAATTTTCATAAAAACTGGAAATTTACCTGAAATCGTTCAACTGAAGAAGGATTCCAAGTCCCAACAGAAGCTGGAACCCAAGAAAAGAAACCCCTTGAAATGGCGTCAAGAGTCCCGACGCAATCGGTCTACACTTTGTTCGTTCCACCTAAAAAACAATAACTCCAATAAACTACTTATGATTCCCGGAAGGCAGTTAAACATTGAGGGCAGTTATTGCTCTGTGTGTGTGTGTGTGTGAGAGAGAGAGAGAGAGAGAGAGAGAGAGAGAGGGAGAGGAAGGACAGAAAGGGGAAAAGTGTTTAAGCCAAACAATCTTTTTTTTAATTAACTAAGTTATTTATACCAGAGTATTTGACTGTTACAACTGCAATGGTCATATTTCCGACAGCTAGTTCCCAGAGCAGTTATGCTCTGACAGGGGCGTAAATACAATTTATTAATTTCCATCAACTATTATTTCTCACAAGTACTATTCAAACGCTAATCTCAACCATCAAATCACCTTAACGATAAATTTTTAGTAGCAAAGAAGTTGATGATCGATAATTACCTTGTTGTCGATGTCACGATCGAGGAGATCGTTGACAGTGCAACCAGCCCCTCTAAGGAGTACAGCACCGGCTCCGAACAGTGCCAGCATCTTCATATCGGGAAGATTTCCAGGAGTTGCAGCGATTGTAATTGACCTGTCAATACTCTGTTAATATTGCCATGAATAGAAAACAACAACTTGAATCATATTATCATAATCAGACATTTCAGTACTCTGCTTAGACTTCTTTCAATAAAAGACAACAAGTTGAATTCTAATTAAAGAAGAGCTCCAATCACTCAAATCTCATCAAATCCCTTCAATCCACAAAATTTTGGAAATAAATAAACTAGCAATGCTCTGTCCAGACTTCTATGAAAAACGGTCAACAACTTGAATGCTAATTTTCTATCAAAGTATTGCTCCAATCACTTAAATCTTATAAAAAATCCCTTCAATCCACAAAATCTTGTTAATAATCGAAGAGTATATGCATAAGTAAGATTTATGTGAATGAAAGACAACAACTTGAAATTTTAATTTCAATTACAGTAGAGCAAAATCCCTTCAAATCTTGTCAAAATCCCTTCAATACGCAAAATTTTGGGAACAATTAAACCAACCATGCTCTGTTAAGATTTCTATCAACAGAGGCCAACAACATAAATGCTAATTTTCAATTAAACAAGACCGCAAATCACTCAAATCTCATCATAAATCCCTTCAATCCAGAATTTTCTGGGATTTTTTGTATTTTTTTTTATGAAAAGGGAGAAGGGCACCGCGAAACAGTGCCCCCCCCCCATGTCAGTAAAACAATGATGGAGGATACAGATCATGTATCCTATCCAGAATTTTCTGGGAATCATTATCGTAAGCTGGTTTTGCATTTACCTTTTTTAAATATTATATTATCTATTTGGTACGATTACCATTACAATTGTAACAATGTAGAGCCCTATTTAAAGGGTCTTTTACATTAAATTAATATAGCTTTTCGACCTTAATTTTGGCTTCAAGGCAGCAGGGGGCCTGTCTCTGCTGCCTTTCATCTTCCTTCTCTTATCCATTCTCTCAATATATCTATCTGTTGAGTAAATTCAACACCAACTGAACTGTCAATAATCCTAACTTTCAATCAAAGAAGAGCTTAAATTGCTCAAATAAAATCCCTTCATTCTAGAATATTAAGTATAAATCAACCTGTGTGTACTAAATTAATATTTTTAATAGTAAAAGACAACAACTTGAATACTAATTTTGAAGTAAAGCAGAGCTCCAAATCGCTTAAATTTCATCCAAGAGCCCTTCAATTAGGAAAAGCCAATCAACCCGCAAATTTTGTTAATAATCATCCAGTCAGTACTCTGTTAAAATTTATACTAATAAAAGACAGCTTGAATTCAAATTGCCAGTGAAGAAGAGCTCAAATTACTTAGTCTCGAAATTATGGGAACGATCAGTAAATTACCAAGCGCAGGGCCAAGCAAGTAACCATGTTCCAATTGGCTTATCCAGACGAGCTAATAAAGCATAAGGTTGAAGAACTCCGGGAAAGAATTTCTCCACCCAAGAAAATTTTGTTTCTTGGTTCTTATTTTCCCTGTCTTGTTGAAGAACTCTGGGAAAGAATTTCTCCGCCGATGAAAAATTTGATAGGCGGTTTTTATTTCCCTTGTCGTTAGTCTCAAAAGAACTGAAAAATTCAATGCGCCATCGCTGCAATAATCCAGAGTGGAAGGGATATTCTGATCTGAGTGAATCATCTCTTAGGGAGTAGAGTGAAGAAAGTGGCTGGACTAGAGGGACGGAAATAACTCTGCCATGAATAAGAACTCTCCGGGAAGCTCGTATAAACCCTAGAACCATTTTCTTCGCATATCTGAGCTCGAAAAATGTGAACTTCAAATCTTCGATACTCCGATCATGCTCAGATTCTTCTCTTCTTAATGGGCCTGTGTTATAAGGGAACAGCCATCTGGGCTGATAGCTGAGATCATGATCGTTCATTGGCTGATCGACGACCTTCGATCAACGATCACATCTTCGTACTGATCAATGCCAATCGACCAGATCAAGATCATCTGAGACTAGACGAATTGGTAAGTAAAAATGAAAAAAAATTAGACAAAAAAACTAACATGTAATTGATGTCATCATGCCATGATCTTATGATAAATATGAATATGCCATGATCTTATGATAAATATGTATATGCTATGTTTATCAACATATGTATATCGATATGGGATGATTGAGGCATTCATATGTATGGATGTATATGCCATATTCATGTGATAACTTATGAATATATCTTCAACACCTTAGAGGCAAAGGTACATGGTTATAAGCATGTGCCAATGCTATCTTCAAAGCATATGAATGGTTATGTATACATGCATGTGGATGCACTATGTATCTCTATGATAACATTGGAATAACCCTAAGATGACATAGATTTGTGATGGCATGCCCATTTCAAACAAGCAATCTAGTAACCTCGAAGAACAAATTAATCAAACAATCTCTACCTCCTACTTGGGTTGTGTTGAGTGGAGAATCACCATACTTTTGCCTGTTGACCGGATATCACTCGAAGAAGCTGCTTTTCTCGTTGCAACTCGGCTAAAAGAACATAAACATCAATTTGAATATGATCAAAGATGTGTCGATTCCTAAAAAAACCCATTGTTCTAAAACAATAGATCGATATTTAGTTCCTTGCCATATATAAACATCCTAACTCATACATCAAAGTGTGTGCCATATGATGTGATATGCCATAACATGAAAAAAAACAAAGTGGAGTGATCTGAGTAATCTTGTAGGATGACATGGAATGATCGAAATCTACCTAAATTGGTTTGCTGATTGGAAGTGGCCATTGAATGCACCTATGTGCGAGTAAGAAGGCGTTGAGGACATGGACATGTGTTGGCATGAGCCTTAATGCTTGGCTTCATTGGGGGTTGATATGAAATTTATATGATACGGATATAGGTATCTAAGAATCTCATATCACAACATGCCCTCGTCGTGTACGAGTGATATTGATTAAAGTATTTTTTCCTTGTGGACTTCCTCTTTTGACACCCTTGAGGCTCACCCAGGGAAAAGCAACAACATAGAAAAGCTCATGCAGCACAAGGAAGGGACTAGATGGGAGCAAATTTGTGATCGACCATGTGTCAAAGGAATACCCCACAAGTTGGGAAATCATGGTCAAAAAAATTCCTTGGTCTACATTGCTTTGGGCATATGAGGATTTAGAAACGTCAACCACTTTCATCATATGTGCATGACAAAATCAAATGAAAAAAAAAATGGCTATGTAACTAGATGGTCTTGTTTCTTGAGGGCCATAGCCTTCCTAAGTAGAAAGAGAAGGTTCAAGGGTGTGGAAATGTGAAGGTTTTCTTAAAAACTAATAAGAGAGTAAGTTGGTTTTCCCATTTTCATATTAGCTCTTTATTAAGTCTCAAAAATGCCCATACTAGTGATATGCATCAACATATTTTGGTTTGGGGCTAATCCCACACTCTGGTTCCACTTTCCCACCTAAATTTAGATAGCACAAAAGATCAATTCAAGTCACAAAATTGATGCTAGAATTTCATTGACTTTGTGCACCTTGCTAAGCCCTAAACCCATAATCCCACAAGGCCCTACCATTAGGCTATAGGCATAAGGTCTACCAGATAAATTGCATTGACTTGGAGCTCATTTTATCCTTCCACTCAATTGTGCACTTAATAAATCTATAAAATGATTTTTCTCATGTAAAAATCGTTGAAGCATAAATTCACAATCGTTGAAGATGTAAAATTGCATAACAAAAATGATACCCAACTCTTTGAATTTGATCTTTAAAATTTAGAAAAATGGCCACCTGAAGTCGATGCCATATGGAGACAATGAAAAGATTGACATTAAGATTTATTTTTTTAATTTTTATTTGAACAAAGTAGAAAAGATAGGTGGTGAGATGAAATGAGAACAAATGATGCAATCAATCATTCAAACACCGTTGATCTCCTATCGAAGATCGATCATTCTTGATCGAACGGTGGAATGGTGATTTAGGGTTAAAAATATGAAAATATGGATGGAAAAGATGGAGAACATGAAAAAAAGAAAAAGACAACTTTTCTAATCTAATTTTTCACAATAAAAAACTCACTCTAGTGATGCTCTTCAATTGATAACTCTTTCAAGAGCTTGTACACCTTGCCCAAACTTGGCGACTTGCATTGGACACAAGGAATGAATAGAAAAGAGAAGAAACTCATGAGAAATGATGTTTTCTACACGAAGAACAATCAATTGGCACTTTCTTCCTCTGCTAGCCAATTCTAGAAGCATCCAAATAAAATGTCAACAAAACCTAGTTTTTCTTCTCTATTCTTTAAATCAACTATCCTAGAGAAAGAGCATTAAATGAAAATTTTACCCATAAAATTTTAGCTCCAAAATCTCTATGGATTATGAGATATCATAATGTCAATTTGGACCACTTTTGCTATTTATTTTCTCTTAAAAATCACTTGATTGCTCACTGGTCGACTGATCTTCCTTGATCAAGATTGGGAGCCACCATATTGCGCCATGTTCTAGCTTGTGATTATCTAAAATGAGGAGAGAGAGTCAGAATTAGCAACAATCATTATATCAAAATGATCAATGTTCAGAGGCACTAGATCATGCCATGTGGCAGCCTTTTACTCAATGTGAGAGAGAGATAAAAATCGGGAAGATTTGGGCCTTGATTGCATGCAGTCCGTGATCCTGCGCTTTGGGGGCTGTCATGCATCATGCAAAGATCTGGTGGACCTTGTCTACTAAATTGTGCGGCTCTAATTGGCACCACCAATCAGTGCACCGATATGCCACTATGTGTCCTTGGAAAAAAGACAGATTTAGTCTCACATGAAAAAAATAAAAATAATTTTGGATTTAATAGAATAACTCGTTAGCACTAATAGTGATGATTTGAAATTTAATGAAAAATTTAGTTAAACACACCCCTTCATGGTGCCACCCAAGGGCTCACTATGTGTTGCATCACACCACTTTGTCGTGCCATGTGTACACATTTCCAAGTAAGCATGCACAAATGAAATTTTTTTTTCTGATTTTTAAACCCTTAAAAGTTCTTAGAAAGTCCATATAAATTAAAATATCATAAAATTCAGATAAAAATCAGAAAAATTACAGAAAATTATAGAAAAATCCAAAAACTTAAAATAATCATACCTTTTTGTAGAAAACTCTTTTATGGATGAATTTGTTGTTATTTTCATCCTCATTACATCCTCTTTGTCAATTATATCACCTGAAATTAAAATTAAAATGAGATAAAAAAGATAAATTTGAATTATAATTGCTTTGTTTTCTTCTTGTCTTGGTCCTTATTATCATTCGTTTGCGAGCGAACAACGTGAAACTCATTCACATATGATTAATTTATAGTTGATTGATCTAAAAAAGGATCAAATTTCAACTATGCGTAAAATTAACTCCAATTTAGTGCAAATTCAATTGATGAACAATATGATAGGATGAATGCAAAAATTTCATCAAAACATGATAATGTATAATATTGATGCGAATTATACCTTAAAATAATTCAAGAATGATTTATTATACATGAAAAATACATGTTATCATTATGTAAATGACATAATAAGGATATACAGACGTGTTGTTTTCTCTTAACTTATGGTGTTCACCTAGTCTTAGTAATATGACCTTAAAATTTTTGTGCCTTGAACTCTATGTTGTTAGTTTAATCTCTTTGGCCCTCGATTGCTTTGATATTTGCCTGAAAAATATTTTTGTTCTTTTTCTATTGATCAAGTGATATAATTAGTAAAAAAATTGATGATTAATTAATTACTCGATTCTCCCCGAAAGAAAATTGTTAGTTTGTTGAATTTTAGAATGCATGTTATTGATTGGCATTGATAACAATCAACAATTCAAATCTTCATGATCTCAAAATTCTATAATGGGGCTATTCAGGTGGACTCTAATTCTTCTATTAATGGCATTTTGGTAACTTAATTGGTTTCCCCCTCATTTAATGACTCTACACTATATATCACTACAAAAATATCAAGTGCATTGTAAAGACATTATGAAATACAATTGAAAGACAACAAATGATGATTGTGTTGGGTTCTAATGTCGATAAACTTTCGAAATTGTGATCAAAACATCGAATGTAGTGGAAAAAATTAAATCAGATATTCAAAATACCAAGCCACCAAGAACAGATGATTTTATCATCTAGTATAAATGAGAAAACATACTTACAGGGTTTCCTTGAAGGAGTTCTTCAAGCTATTCAAGCGTCTAGCCTCGAGCGGTATCTACACAGTTTTCGGATGGTTGTATCTTCTCTTCAAAGCTCTTCACCAAGAGAGAAAGAGAAGAAAGGAGAGAATTCCCACAAGGCTTGCAAGGGCACCTTCAGTTGTGATCGTTCTCCCCCTATTTATAAACATTTGTGATAACATGCTATTTATACTTGAAATTACATAATTATTAATGCAATTTAAAACATTAATCATTCCAAATGTATACATGTTATCATATTTTAAGTATATTTCTATCATTTTGTATTATTTTATGTTATGATCTTAAAATACATCAAATTATGGATAAGTATGTATAAAGAAATATTATCATTTTAATCCTAATTATATTTAAGATCATAATCATGTTTTAAGGATAAAAATATAAGAGAAAAGATCTTTATTAACATTTATGTATTTTTATAAATTTATTTTATAAGATACATAAATGTATTAAATTAATTAAAATTTATTCTCTTATTATTTTAATAATTTCATTTTTTATAATGATAGATTATTCAATTTCTGATCCAACAAAACAAATTTGACTTCATTTGGAGTTATATTTTGAAAGTTATGATATTTAAAATTTTATGGAATTTTCTGGAATTTTTCCTGAATTTATATGAATTTATTTCGATTTTTAAATGATTTAAAATAATTATAAAATACGAAAAATGGGTGCATTTATTGCGCGAGCCCACGTGGATGCGACGTGGCACGCAAGGCCATGTGGCAACGCCACGCGGACCCGCGCGAGTGCCTGCGTGGCACGGATGTGACGTATACATTTATTTACTCGTATTAGTATGGTTATAGTACATATAAGCATCCATATATTGGATTTAAGCTAACCGTTATAACCGCGTCACATTATACACCCGATAGTCTCCGTAATTTCTTCCGTGTGGGACTAAACTGCTTATTTCAGGTAAACGCCAATCGTCGGATGGAGATCAAGATGAATAGCGCGCGTCGATGCGGTGCACGCGAAGTCCACCCGATCTTCAATCAAGCACGTGGCTTAATTGAGACTTAATTGGATTAATCTCGAGCGTCGATTGCGCGAGTTATAACGGCTGAGATCGCGCGCGATTGGTGGACTCTTCGATACATCGCTATCCTTGGATTTAAATCCAACGGATGATCAATCGACGCGCCTCTTCACTTAAAACAAGTGGAATCATCTCGTCCCTTCATCAGAAATCGGACGCTCCTGACTTAATCATGACGATTCAACTGATGGACGCTTGATCACGACCGTCAATCGTGATGCACCTCTTCATCGGACGGTCTCGCCCAATTTTTACCTCTTTAAATGCTGTTCTTCGCGACGGAAAGAACTGCTGGTGGAATTTCGAGAAATTCGAACTGTCTAGACACCCATTTCATGTGCCATTTGATTCCTTGTGTTCTTAATGCATTTCCTCATCCAAAGACTACTTGAAATCAAAGTTTGATCGAGAGAGAAGGAAGAAATCACATCTTGAACTTCAAAATTTGTCTTCAAAAACTCGGAATGAAAAGCCATGCATCCGACGATTAATTGGATAATTTCGAGGGCTAATTTGGGTTAGATTGCGTGTTTTCATCTTAATCTCTCATCATTTAGTGTTAATTTTATATTTCGAATAGTAAATTAAGTTGAATTTTGTTTTAATTTCTATTTTAAATCAATTTCGCGATACGAATTTTCTCCTAACTTCAAACTTCGATTACTCTACAAATTCTCATCCAAATCACCTGATTTTTGATTTCGTGGATTCGCAATCGACTTATCTTTCTTAATTTAATAAAACGCCCAATTTTTAATCTCAATTTGTCGTCTAATTTAACCGAATTTCAAAGATATATCTCAAATTTCCCTAATTCTCCGTGGATCCGACCCTTAATTACCATTATACGATTTAATTAAATTGATTAATCATAAATTGGTAAGTTTAGGACTTTGTTTTGACACTAAATCGTGTGTATTCAACGACCATACAGTTTAGTCTCGTCAATTTGGTATGAGGTTTTTTTCATAGAAACCCTCATAATTATGTCTATATCTATCAACATCTATAGACCTTATGTGTGTGACCCTCTAAGTCCATATATCTCAATAGTTAATAAATCTATAGACCAAATAACACCTTATTGGTCAACCTTAATTAATTATTCACATCCACATATATATTAATTAATTAAGGATTGATTAAATCGAATCGATAGGTTGAGTTGCCAGCCCGTTGGGTGACAAGCTACACTACATACTCTAGGAGATATGGAGTATGTAAGAACTCACTTATGGAACCTTTCAGTCATCGATTACCATGTATATGTAATCATCCATCCGCATGAGACTCATGAATGACTTAGGGTATGGTCAACTGTCAAACCCTAATCGGTCACTCAAGTTAGTACTGATGCGTGTAGAAATCATCGGGAACTCCTTCTCCGATATTTCTACTACCTTGGCCAAGGATTTCATCACATCTCATTCCTTGAGTTAATCTCCTCAAATATTGAGGGCGGATGATCTCATCTTTATCACACAATCATCTTTGTGGACTTCATGTCGTATCCAATATATGACGTTTTAGATATCCCATGGCTAAGGAGCTGTAAGTCATAATCAAAACACAATCATACATCCACAACCATGACATGAATCAACCTGATTGACAATTAGGTATAATATCATTCAGGGATTCATATGGATCAATTCAGTGAACTCTTTCTCTAAAGAGCACCCACTATCTATCATTAGTGTCTCCATACCGATAGCTACAGGATCAACCGTACTCATCATATGAGTTGGATTAGATAGTGCCCTTATTTTTGAATAATTTGATGTCCTTCTCGAGTATCCTACGTGTTAGAACCAAGGGCCCCTTTCTCCCTCTTATCGAGCCCTTCTTGGTCCATATTCATCTCTCTCTCTCTCTTCTCTCTAATATATCTCATGCTAAAGAACCCTAATTGAATATCCCGTCATTCTCTTTCCTGATCACCCCAATCATTCTCTCTATTTCATTACATGGTATTAGAGCAAAAATTGGCAGCCCTTTTTTTCCCTCCATCTCGACGGCAATCTTCCTCTACATCTCGAGCTTCTGGCGGCGATTCCAATCATCTGGACGACGGCGATTTCTTCAACGACAATTTCTTCTTCGACGGCGGCGTCACTTTCTTCTACGGAAATTTGACGACGGCGTGAATTATTTTTGACGATTCCTCTTCGCGTCTCCTTGATTCTCTCTTCTGCGGATATTTTGTCTTCAACGACGATGGCAATTTCGTTCTTCTGCAGAAATTTGGCGTCAAGCTGTCTCTGGAGAAATCTTGTTTCGACGGGAATTTTGTTTCAACATTAGCTTATCTCTGTGAAATTGTTGACGGGAATCTTGTTTCGGTGTCAAGCTGTCCCTAGGAAATTTCCCTCTGTTCTGCACTTTTTTTCTCGTCTCTATCTCTGTGGAAATTTCTGTCAAAAATCTTTAGTTCTGCAAAAAAAATTTCTACGAAATTTTTTTCTGCAAAACAATTTCTTTGGTTGTTTCTGGCGGTTGTTTTCGGTGGTTGATTTTTTTTCTGTTGTCTCTAGCGGTTATTTCCCCGTTACAGTAGGTCTTTATCTTGCAGTTTCCCATGATGGATGAGCAGAATCCTTCGTTCAGATGGCTCCTCTTAGTGCTCCTGTCGTGCGGCATTCAATCGTGACCGCGCTCACACGACCGGCGTAATATTTGACGGTACATATTATAGCTCATGGTCCACGACATTCATGGAATTCCTAAATGCTCATCGTCTCCGGCATCATCTGACGGATCTTCCTCCGGCCGAGTCTGATCCGTCCTATGCCAAATGGAGTTATCTTGAATCGGCAGTATGTACCTGGCTGTGCCAAAGTGTGGAGGGAAAAATCATGCAGCCCATCAGTACGACTCGCCCGGCCCGTGCGCTCTGGCAACGCCTAGCAACCATGTATGCAAATAAAATCAACGTGAGCAAAATAGTGCGCCTCTACGAGGCGTTGTTTGCATGCAAGCAATGGTCACGATCTCTTCGGGAGTATTATGGCGCTATGGAGTCTATTATCACTGACCTCACAGTCTACCATCCAGCGTTGACGGACCCAGACACACTAACCCAATATAGAGATGAGTTACATGCTAGAGCATTCCTAAGCGGGCTCAAACCTGAGCTCGCCAATATGATACGTGGGCAAGTGTTGGGTGGATCCCGTGTCATGACGATTGATGAGATTTTCTCCATTGCTATTCGGGCACATGATAGTGTGCCCCCATCATCGATCTCCCCCTTGGTTGATGCATCTGCACTGGTGGTATCTGGAGGCTCGGGAGGTCCTCCAAAGTCCGCTGGAAAAGGGGCTTCCATGGGAAAGCTCTGTAACTCCTTCCCTCCATGCAAGTATTGTGGGAAAATGTCACATCAGGCCGACAAATGCTGGAAGGAGTTCGGGAAGCCCGCATGGGTCCTAGCTGCGTACAAGGAGCAAGACCACTTCTGCTACATCGAGCACGTCAAGTGCATCTATGCCTGCTGCCCCTGTTAGATCAGACTATCAGATATCAATATCTTCCGCTGAACTTGCTTATCTTTAGGCGTCACGTGCTTACGCCATGCATACTCCGCCATTCGCATCGAACAGCCTGGCATCTCTTGCTACCAGTATTGCTTCCTACGCTTGGGAGCATGTATCCACTCCAGGTATGACCGCCCTCTCAGCTTCTCCTATGTCTTGGATTATTGACTCAAGGGCTTCGGCCCACATGACGGGTACCCCATCTATCCTAAACTCTTACCATCTTGATCCCTCCATTCCCGATGTCCATATTGCCGATGGGCGTCCATGTCCTGTAAAAGGATCTAGCATCACCCGAGCCACCTTTACCCTCCAACTCCATAATGTCCTTTATGTTATCGGCTTCCCTATCAACCTCCTATCTATTAGTGCTATCACCAAAGCTCTCAATTGTGGTGTCTTTTTCTATCCTTATCATTGCCTATTCCAGGATCTTCGTACAGGGCAGAGGATTGGACTGGGCCATGAGAATGGATGAGGGATCTACGAGCTTGTGGCTGATTCTCCTTCCGTTGGACTACGGGCTCTTTTCTCATTTTCTGCATGTCAATGTTCGTCACAAACCTCTTTCTTGTGGCATTGTCGCCTGGGACACCCTAGTTTTTCAAAACTCAAATATGATTTACCTTGGATAACTTTGTGTGATTTCAAATGTGAATCGTGTGAATTGGGGAAACATCATCGCTCGTCCTATCTGGCCCGCACAGGTATACCTTCCTCTTGATCCTTTGACCTCGTGCATTGCAACGTATGGGGACCGGCGCAGCATGCCTCACCTTCCGGAGGATGCTACTATCATTAAGAGTCGGAAAGACGTTATTACATGAGTCCAAGAGTTTGTCATGGAGGTCACCACTCAATATGCTACTACTCTTAAGGTACTACGAATTGATAATGCCCTTGAGTTCACTCAAAATGCTATCCAAAAATATCCAGAAATAATGGGCACTATATGATGCAATTCATATGACTAGTATAGTTGATCTTATGACCATCTATGTGAAGACACCAAAGATAAATAGTGGGTACAATTTGGAGAAAGAGTTCAAGGAATTGATCTATATGAATCCCTAAATATTATTATATCAACTATCAATCAAGTTGATTCATGTTATGGTTGTGTATGTGATTCTTAGACCTAAGACATCATGCAGATGGATTATCATATTTTGACAATGACTTATGAATCCTACGCCATACGATCTCCATAGGTTAAAAATTGGATATAACATAAAGTCTCTAAAGATGATTTAGTAATCAAGATGTAATCGTCCATCCTTAGTATAAAAGGAATTTGACTCAAGATATGAGATATAGTTAAATCCTTTACTAATTTGGTGAAAATATAAAGAAGTTCTTGATGATTTCTTTCACGCATCAATAAGAACTTGAGCAACCAAGTAGGGATTGACAATTGACCTTATCTTAGGTTCTTGATCACTCTATGTTCTCAAATGTTTTTCGCATGGATTGAAAATAAGTAATCAAGAAAATGATGCTACTTGAACTATTAACCTACACCAAAGAATGTTTACGCAAAAATGATTGATCAAGATATTAATTGGGATAATTTCTAAGTTGAATTGGCTAAGAATTGGTGTTATTGTGTAATTTGGTTACCATTACGGTTTAGATCATCGATTTCATCAAATTTTATCAAAGTTTCATCCATTCTTCCTTCTAAACTACTATTACCTCTCTTACACACTCTCCAAATTATCTATTCAATCCACCCTCACTTTAAGTTTTATCTAATTCCTTTTTTTTACTTCTTCAATTTGTTCATCTTTCTAAATTTTGAACACACTCCTCCGCTTAATTTCGAAACCAATTTCGTTGTGAAATTTGATTGAATTCTAAATGATCTTCATGTCAAGCCTAATTCTCAATGGATTCAACCCCTTACTAATATTCTTAATGAATTACTAATTACCTTGAGCTAGGGTTATTTTAACCCCCAATATTCTCACTTGTATTTCTAAATAATTGTGGATTAGAGGACCTAATGTTTGGGCCCACGAAAGACAAAAGAGCTATCCTATTTTCGAAATTAGGTTACAACCCTTGTGCTCGAAGAATTTTTTCCCAAATATGGCGTTCATGCCAAAGAAGGTAGAAAGCTCTCACAATAAGGTCGCATGGCTTGAAATGATGCATGTGAAAGTATTGAAGGATTTCATTTGATATTGCCTACCAAGAAATGCAATTCATGGGTCAATTTTGGACAACATCATTAAGAGATTTATTTGAGGATGAATACCAAACAACAACAAGCTTCTGCCTTGAAATGAATGGCTGAATGAAGAGGTTTGACTAAATACTGTAGCACTGCCTATGACTATGGCTTGGTTCATCAACAGAATTAGGTCAGCTCGCTCGATATTTCGAAATTTTTTGAAAACCTCAATCGAAACTCAAGCTTAGGAGAAAATGTAAGTCAGTGTGCCTTTGCTGGAGCTTCGAAATCCAAGTTCTATCAAATCTACATGCAAGGGCATAGAAGGGTAAGATGTGCATGAATATGAAGATGTGAGGAGGAGATGAAGGGATAGATGCACGCACACAAGAAGGATCTTCAGACTGCCTCACCCAAAAACTACTACCAAGGGCTTAGAAGGGTAAGAGGTAGATGAATATGAGATGTAAGGAGGAGATGAAGGGATAGATTCCTAGATTTCTTCGCGCATAAAATCATATGATTCTAAGGCCTTTTCACAATCATTTGCATAAGGGGCACTTGCATATGGAACTTTGAGAACAGATTGCACCAATGCACCAAGTGATTGACATCAACAAGCTCAAGCCATTAGGACGATGTGGCCAACCTCTAGAGATTAGAAAATGCTATGGAAGATTCATTTGCACAGTGACAGAAGGATTTCTTCCTGCATAAAGGGCTACTAGACATGTGGCTTAAGCACCCCACTTGGACCTTTTTCGTCACAGATGCTTCTATTGTTTTTTGTCTTCCGGCAGGGTTTTTTATTCACAGACCAACTAGAATCCCACATGCATAAAAAATCATCATACTTTAGAGAGAAAGCATGCTTCTAGACCCTAGATTTTATCTTAAAGCCTAAGGTTCATGGAGGTCTAAGCTCTAAGATTCATGTTTTGACAAGAATATTAAAAACTTTCTCTTTATTCCTTTATTCATGGGTATCTAGCTATCTCTCTTCTCTTGTTCCTCTCTCTCTCTCTCTTCTCCTTTAAAGGCACTAATGGCAAAAGAGGAGGACGAGCCTCTTTCATCTCAATCATTGATGCTCGCAAGCGTGGTACATAGCCTAGATAGGTATAGTCCACTTGCCGCCTGATGCTCCAAGAAAACTCTTCAATTTCACTAAAGAACTTTTTCATGTGATAAACAAGTTTGTGGTGTTTGTGTCTGTGCCAGACAACGAAGGTTTTTTTAATGAATAAACGATAATTTGAGAAAGCATTTAAAAATTTCGGACAGATAGTGCAAAAAAAATTTGCCATATTTCCACTGGATCATAGATTTTCATCAGGGAATTCCAAGATTTCTTTGCTGAATCGGGGATTAGACATGAAACATCATGTGCTTATACACCGCATCAAAATGGAGCGGCGGAGAGGACAATTGGCATTATTCAAGAAAATATGAGAGCATTAAAACAAAATCTATGATCAGGAAATCAGAAGCAATGATGAATATGATGCACCATCAAGGGAAAATCTCAACAGATACAAGTCCCTGATGAAAATCTATGATCCAGGGGAAATCTCAACAGATACAATTCCCTGATGAAAATCTATGATCAAGGGAAAATCTCAACAGATACAAGTTCATGATGAAAATCTATGATCAAGGGAAAATCTCAACAGATGCAAGTCCCTGACGAAAATCTATGATCCAGGGAAAATCTCAACAGATACAAGTCCCTGATGAAAATCTATGATCCAGGGAAAATCTCAACAGATACAAGTCCCTGATGAAAATCTATGATCAAGAGAAAATCTCAACAGATACAAGTCCCTGATGAAAATCCTGCGGAAAAAGGGTTCACTCCATATAAAGAGATGGAAGCACAAGAATCCTAGTCGATCTACCCTGACACGTTAATTGCCTCAGACAATCTTTCCCAACTGACACCAAGAAACAGAACATGAACATGTGCTGAACCTGCACCATATCCTAATCGTAGCAAATCCTCATATCATTAGGTCTTTAATTCTTATAAACTACTTCCTATTAAAAACTAAACCAAGAGACAGTTCCCAGAAATAGTAATGATGCACTTGGTCTGCCCAAGTGGAGGAAGGCAATGGAGGAAGAACTCGCACCCCTTGGAAAAAGTAAACACGGGAATTAATTCAACTCCCTCCAATGGAATAGACTAGGGTGAGACATTTGCGCTGGTGACTAAAATGAAAACACAGAATTTCAGTATTGCAAGCTGCTCACTTTAATTGGCCACTGCTTTGGAATGATATTGAAAAATCGTTCTTGCCAGGAGAGTTGGAGGAGATCTATATGAAGGTACTCCCATGTCTGATTTCAACAAGGAGCTAATGCAGTCTGCAGGTCAAAAAAGCACTGTATGTGGATAACGACCGCCACTTTATTCATGAGAAACTTGACAGTCTTGATATCCACACAATGCATCAGATGAACAGAACAATGATCAGATGTGTTTACCAAGAAATTACCGGCGGAGCAATCTTTGAAGATTCTCTCCAGGCTTGGAATGATGAACATTCTCACTCAGCTTGAGGGGAAGTGTTAGATACTTTATTTTTCCTTTATTTTACAAACCGTCGTAAACTACCCATTAGCACTGGGCTAGTTATTAGCCCAGTACACGTGTACAGATGTAAACCCTATAAATAGGGTAGTTAACAAGAATAATGATAATTTTCTCTTATTTGCTTTATTCACAGGTTTCTTTCTCTATCAACATCTGGCATTAACCTAAGATAAAGAACAGAAAATGGGCATATTCCTACCGCTCATCGGCCACTATGAGAACAACTTGCTTTCATAACAGTTATATAAACAAATACTTATTTCTGCATACAATGAATCTAAAGAGACTTACAGAGAAAATGAAGGAAAAATCAGTTATTACACCTGCAACACAGATTTTGTCAGACGTCCAAAGAAACAGAAGTTTTCATAATCGTTATAAAAGAAAAAAGAAGCAGAGCATGAGTGCAAAATATAGGTGCGAACAGCAGAATAGGAAAACAAGAAGAAGAAAAAAAGCCAATGCCTAAGCAAAGCAAAAAAAAATAGTGGCAAGATAGAGCAAACCAAAACCAAAAAAACGAATGAAAGAGGGCATTCCAAGGTTAATGTGATACAGTCAAAATAACAAAAAAGGTTAATGTGATCCAATTAAACCCCAAATCAACAATTTTGAAAATCGCAGACCATATTTTATCAGTAATGAAGACTGATTGTGATCCTGTGATCATCCAATTCCAAACCAGAGTCCTTGCTGACAGTAAAATACTTCATATTCTCTATTCATAATCTCTGGATCATATACACTGATCTTTCCCGAAAATTTGCAGAAACCATCAGCCAGGAATACTCTCAACTGAAATTCATGACGGACGTGAACCATCCAAACTAAAGCAAATGAGAAACACCGTGCTAAATTAAACTGTCCCAAAATTTGCAAAGATTATTTTGTTTCCATCTCCTCCATAATACCAGATTCTCAAATATTTCCAGCACAAAAATCATCATAAACATAAATTCATCTTATAGTCTGCACCTTCCTAAGAAAATTCAATAAAATCAACTTCTCTAAGATCAGTATTTAAACTGAATAATCCATCCAAGGAAATTTTCATCATAAATTTAAACCCAAAAGGCCACATCATTTCGGGATGCAAATCCGTTAACCGGCCATAAATTCCTTTATCGACCACCTTCTATCATACGTAAATAAAATATCTGATTTCTCTTCACCAGCTCACATCTAGGGTCGTATGTAGAAATTAAAACCTAAACGACTAGCCGATAACAAAAAGTAACGAGAAAAAACATCTACAAAATTGAAAAGAGACTGGAGCAATGAAGCCAACGGAAATTTCCTATACCTGCAAGAAAAAATGGAAACAAAACAATACTAGTTAAACTATAATGAAAACTACAATGAAAACATAGAATATGATCCAGTTGGTAAAAAGACTTACGTTCAAGAACTAGGTTTAGTATTTCCCTAGTAATAATATCTGCCTCCAGAATTTTCGCCACCTTGTACAGGTGGATATCCTGGATTTCCGTACTGCAAGAAAGTTGGAACGTGAGCATTGAGCATTGGTACACCAAGATAATGAAATCAATTGAAAATTTACTAACATTTGGAGCATAATATTCTTGAGGATACATACTCCCAGAACCTTGCCCATGATCTACAGAAAAATGGGTAAGTTAAAAGGACTTGGTTGCAAAAAGAATTCTGTCAGACAGCCTCTCAGCCTCTCTCTCTCTCTCTCCCCATGTATCTTTCCCACCATTTTTCTCCGGCCTGTTCTATCTCACCATTTCTCACAACGTGATAATAATCATCAATGCACACTTCTATTACTCGCCCTACTTACACTTCTCTAACATAAAATGACAGGGATACTGCCAAAGCTAGAGGCAGAGGACAATCAGTGCCTACAGATTCTATAAACCATCTTCTCTCTTTATCTTTTCACCTCTTTGCTCCCATGCAAAATATCCAGGATGGTAATTAGATGACAGTAAAAAAAGGACCTTGATAACGAACATCACCGCCTGTCGGATTAGCAAGATCATAGCGAGGACGAACCCTGCTTCCTGGGTCCACAAAATTTGTCCCATCCTGTCCCTGCAAAAGAAATGCATTAGCAGGCAGACAAAAAAATAACACAAGCTATTAACATCTTAGGAGGTAATGATCTTACAACCACTGGAAATGGTCTTTTAACGCCATGTCCAGCGTTACCATGATAATATGAATCTTCAGCAAAGGGCCCAATATGCGAAGGCCCACGAAAACCACCCTCAAAAGGGAATGGCTCCCCTCTTGCCTGAAAATGCCTTCCACGTCCTCTACCAAAACCTCCAAACCTGGGCCTGCTGTTATCAAACCTTGGCGGAAATTCTTCATTTACACCCTCGTAGTTTCCCCTAAAAGGTGCACGCCCTCCTATTTTTGTAAAACCAAAATATGAGATGGAAAAAAACAGATGATTAAATCAAATGAAATAAATGTTGAAATCCACTAAACCCAAGGTTATTTAGGAAAGATAAGAAAATTTGTTGATTCTGGGATTCAATTGATCATTTTCCTCTGAGCCTGAATAAACAATTTTTCACCTCTCACCAAATTCACATGAGTACAGAAAGGATTAGTCAGTAAACTTGAAGCTTAAAGAATAAACTAGCTTCTCACTCATTAATCATCTAAGTAACATTGAACTACAGCGAATACCCAACTTGAACTAACTTAAACTTGTAAGTTAACTGCTCATTTTCCTTTTGATCAGCCCAAAACGTAATTTCTTTCTTTATCAAAGTTCATGAAAATGAAATCTGTTTTTCAACTTACATGCATTAAAATAAGAAAATCAATTTAAGCTAAATTCATTTACCTCGACCCATGAATGGCTGTCGACTATGAAACCTGAAATTGGAGCTATCGACGCGGTTGTCATCAAGAAAGAAGGGAAATCTTCCACCTCGTGCATGCCCATTAAAAGGGAACCCTCTAAAACCCCGAGAACCTCTACTACCTTGAAACCCTCCTCGAGCCAATGAAGCCCTTCCCCTACCAAAACCTCTTCCTTTTTTTGGGAAAAAAGGATACAAAAGAGATCATTTTTTAGTATATATACCACATTTTGAAACATATGTAACAATAAATAGAATTCATAGACACACCAAATCTTGAGAAGCTACTAGTTACACCGTGCCCAATTCGGAATCCACCACGCATTCCACCTTTAACAGCTTGAGTTTTAGGCAGCGGGTTCGCGAGTCTTGCTCGTACTTTAATCTAGCGAGATTATACATCAGCCAAAACATATAGTAAATAAGAATTGTAAGCATAAATGATAATAATCCAGAAAGATAATCATTATTGTCTCTTGGGAACCACAGATGATACAACTAACAAGGTGGCAGCCAGAATAATGCCGATTTCATCTACTGTAACTACGGTACACTCACACTACTCACTTATACAGGATAAGAGGAAAGATTCCTGACAACTGACAAGATTTTGGTGCCCAGAAAAAAAGGTCAAGCCAGCTGGTGGGTAATAAACTTACCTGGTGGAGGTAGACTTACCTCCCAACAAACTTTAATACTAAAAATGACATCATCAAAAACTGGCATGCTGGGAAGAATCAACGGGGAGGAGGATTACTCAAAGTATCCAAGGACTGGAAATGGTACGCTTATTCTGGCTAGTCTCTCTCCCTCCAACGGTATCTGTGCTGAATCCCTCATATTCCGGAGAGTTCTTGAAAGTATATTCCATTCAGAGCAACAAGAGCAATGACATTTGGTCTAGATCCATTTAGGTGAGATCTAGGATCATTTCAGACCGCATGCAGTACATTACAAGAAAATTACTATTTTTTTGAGACAGGAGGGTAATTACTAGTTTGCAAGGATTAGATCAAACCATTTCAATAATTGTGTAGTTCAATCTCATCATCATAAGGCATTCAATATGGTACAAAATTGGTAAATCCTACAAGGTTCGAGCAAATAGAAGATGAAATATTCACCTTTGCTTTGCCATCATCAATTTCTTTGTCATTAAGAGCATTCGCACATGCAACAGCAGCTTCATGAGTTGAAAAAAATTCACAAAACCAAAATCCATCCGCTTGGCAGTCGGGCATATTACGTGCCAGCACAATGCCCTCAATCTCTCCATAATCTTTAAAGAGCTCTTTCACACGATCCTCATCCCATGCTGGAGACATCCCATCGACTGAACACGGACTTAACTCTACATTCATCACAAAAATATGATATTTTTCTGCATAAAAAAATGGGATGCAAGAATGAAAAATATGATTAAAAGAAGAATGTACAGACCTGGGCCATAACTCTGGGTCTGGCTCACGCAATGGCTCTGCAAAAGCGACCTTTGCAGTCCATTCAGGATGTCCCTAAAAATCACATCTGGCTTTTGAAGGCGTTTATAGGCATTCATTGCATATTCATGGCAGGAGAATTCCACAAGGCAAAACCCCGGCTTAAAGCCTCATTCTGGGAATCGCCAACAAGATTAATACTCTCAATTCCTTCAACTCCAAAGTCCTTGAGGCGATGCTTAATCTGAAATCAAAATTAAATTAAGATTTCTGGGTGAAATCACATTAAGGAAATCTTTCTTCAAAGTTCTTGAAAGTTAATCATACAGCCTCTTTTGTCCAGGTGTTGCATATGTTGCCCACAAATAATGTGTCATTATCCTCGCTGGGTGCAATGCCACACTTTTTTCCATTAATCTGGAAAATTAGAAATTCAACATTATCAGAACAATGTTCGGGTGATCATAGCAGAAAGCATTCAAAACATGGATAAATTATTAATGTTTTGCAGAACACTCGTCCACTTGTTTTGCGGCATAATGATCAATGTTTAAGAAAATGAACTTAAACATAAATTAAGTAAACGTATCAAAAGGTGATTGCATGATGAGCATAGTTAAACTTACAATGGGATTTTTTAACTCTAAAAGAGCCCTGTTGGCCTGCTCTTTATCTACAAACATCACAAAAGCAAAGCCTTTGTTCTTATTGGTAGCCAAATCTTTATGGAGACGAATCTCTTCAACAACTCCAATACTTTCAAATGCCTTCCTTACATCATCTTCAGAAGCATCGCGATCTAGACCACCAACAAAAATCTCCCGCTCCTTCTTCTTATTCCTCTCCTTGATTACTTCCAGCATCTCAACTTGCTCTTCTTCCCCCAAATTTTCGTTCTCTTTCTCAACACCAGCTGAGTCTTCATGCCCAGGAATTTCAACTTCTTCCGCTTCTCCTTCCAAATTTTTTTCTTTCTTCCTTTTTCAAGATTTTCAACAAACTCGCTCTTTGACGCATCGCCATCAGTAAAGCTTATCACTTTCACTTTCCTTACCTTTGTCCACTTCTTTTGCTTCTTTCCTTTCTCATGAATAAGAGGCTCCTCTGATTCTTGTTGATCCGAGATTAAACTTTTTCTTTTCCTCCTCGTGTTCCTTCTCGATGCAGGGTTCCTCTACTTTCTCTTGAAAAAGGAGGCCTCCTCTCGTTCTTGTTCATCCAGAATAACAGTTTTCTTCCTCCTCGTGTTCCTTCTCGACGACCAATTCTTCTTTTTCTCATCAACTTCCCCGAAACAGACCCTTCCCTCTCCTTAATCAATATCTGTGTTTCTTCATTAACATTCTCCAGTTTTAATGAAGGCACTGACGCTAAATCATCAATCGCCTCCGACTCTTCCACCGCATCTGAGGAAAGTACAACAAACAACAGAAAATCTCAATCCGAAAAAGGATTTCATCAAAGACAAAACCACTTAATGCCAAGAAAGCACCTTTTTCCCTCAATTTTATAGCTATATCTGGTATTTGATGAGAACTAAACCAATTTATCTATATTTCTCGCAATGTCGTCATAAGGGACTTAAACCCCAATCTGGTAAGCAGAAATACCTATCAAATCGGCGTCTACTTGAGATGCAGCTACTGAAGGAGGATCAACTATAACAGAAGCAGCGGCTCCCCTGGGGTTAGATCGTCTCACCACCGCCTCTTCCCCTCTTGTTCTTGGCACGGTCTCCGAAGCGGCATTCTTTTTTTCGCTGGAGGAGTTTTTCTTGTTCGCTCCGACCTAGGTGTTCTCATTGTTCCTGCAGAAATTTCTAGCTAATCAATCTCTGGACAATCGAAATTCCAAATGAAAGCATTGAACACTGTTAGCAGAGAATCGACGGCGAGTTCTACGATTCATTACCGTTGTTCTCCGATTGCAGAGAAGAAAATTGCTCCACGAGAGAACAGAACTACTGGAAAGTGCGATTGACGCGATAAACCCTAGGAGAGTGAAAGTGAGGAGATATGTGAGCGCACCACTAGCAGCCACGACGGAGTAATTGCAAATATAAATATCAATTTTACGT